>ML677491.1:460288-544906 GCA_007922305.1 Dermatemys mawii
ACACACACACACACGACTCAGTTCAGCCACCTTCCCACCAGTTCAACCCTGGAACATTACATCTTCTCCCCAGATAACCTAAGGGCAATGAAAGTCCTTCCAAGTGGTGTTTGCGCTGGCAAACACCACTCACAAACTCTGCTCCTTTGGCAGGGCCTGAGAATAGCCAATGTTGCAACAAATTGTGGAAAGCTTGGGCTCGGGCCAAGGCACTGAGGGGAAAGCACAGCTCCCACACATCCCCGGAGAAGGCACCAACAATTAAAGCTGATGGGAGCAATGGAAGGGAGAGTAAACACTGTTAATCAACCGTACGGACCTACAGGAGAAGAAATGTCCTGCTGTCCCCTGTAGGAAAGCATCAGGCCCACAGCACTGGCTTTCTCCCATCTCATCATCATAATGCCAACGTAGGCCAAGTCTAGCTATCCGAGGTACTTATCTGACTCCCACCACTATAAGATCGGAGCACTTCACAACCTTTCATGTATTTACCCTCACAATACCCCTGTGAGGCAAGGAAGTTCTGTTAGCCTCATTTTACAGATAAGGAACAGAGGTGCAGAGAGCCTAGGAGTGGTGCCAGCTAACTTTGGGAGTCAGGCGCCTTGTTGCTTTTGAACAGTCCTACTCTAAGAGACTTGGCCAAGATTGCACAGGAAGTCCACAGCACTGTAGAGACCTGAATTCCAGTCTTCAAAGCCCTGGACTAGTGGCCTATCCCCTGGATCATTCTTCCCCTTAGGCGTCTCACCCCGAAACAGAGTGCCCTTTACACCTGAGCTGCAGTATGAGAATAGCTGGCTCATGCATAGTTGTATGGCCAATACAAAATCATTCCCTTTGCTGCTTACCTTCTTCTTCTTGGACACTTTGGTCCTTTGTGAAAGCTACTGCATAAGCATTTAAATAATGATGTCGACATTTTCTGTGTTTTAAGTTGTAAATGTCCCCATCAATTATTGTGTCAATATCCTGATGTAGCCTCATGGTTTTAAATGGCTTTTTTTTCTTCCCGCTCACTCTGCTTCTTTTGCTGGCTTCCCATGTGAACACTAGCCTCTTCTACCTCCTTACAAGGCATTAAAGCCAAGAAAGTCTCACCGATTTATAATAAGTTTCTGATGCCTAGTCTATCATCGTGTCAATTTAATTTGAAACAGTTTGACAACCTTGATACAAACACTGGATTGGAGACCACAATGATAGTACAGCATCCTTCTCTTGTTAAGCCTCCTGAACCTGCTATTGCTTCTTTCTGTAATTGCTCTAGATCAAGAGACCGATTGTAAATGTGTTACATTTTGCTGACAACACAAAACTGAGGAGAAGTGAGAACTCAGACTTAAGAAGCGAGGCAAATTCAACAATATTTGTTGGGTCTCTGAGCGGCTACACAGCAAATGAAATTCAGTATTGACAAACACACATTAATGTGATTGGCCAAGAGAAGGGAGGTAAAAAAGAGCAAAACTAAAAAGGAAAGACAGCTGCCTAGGGAGAGAAACATTTGGAAAGGAACATTAGCATAATGTCTTTCTGCAAAGTGGATCTGGACATTGGGAAGCAGGAAGTTTGGAGAGAGTCTTTAAATAAAATGGGGCTCTCTGTCGAATATGGCCCCCATCAGTGTAGTCTAAGAGCCTCACAGTCTTTAATGTATGTAGCCTGACAACATGTCTGAGAGACAGAGCACAGCTATTCTCTTCTTATTGCAGATAGCAGAAGTAGGGCACAAAAAGCCAAAAAGTACAATTTTCGGAAGTACCTACACCACCTAGGAGCCTAAGTCCCATTTTGAACAAGCGATTGCTACTTCAGAGCCTAAATCCCATTGACTTTCAATAAGACATAGGCTCCTCAGATCCAGAGCTTCAAAGATTCGTAGAGGCCTTTAAAACCAATGGGAGTTAGATGCCTAATGATTAATGAGTTTCTCTACAGTCTTAGCTAACAGTGAATTGGCTTTCAGCTCATGTGGTAGACACTCCTGCACTAAGCTCCAAAGATGCCAGGTTCGATCTTGCCTGCTGATGACTGGGGTCTATCAGCATTACACATGCTATCATCTATGAATATTGGCAATGCTGGCTTAAGGGTGCTTTTCTCTTATGTGTATTTGTAATGTTGAGCGTGGGTTTTGCATTTCCTTTATTTTATTCACCTCACAGTCCTTAAGTCCAGGCATGAATTAAAGGGGCGGGGAGGAAAGCAGATGATTATTTTAGCTTGAGTCTCTCACAAGGCAGCTGAGGAAATTTACCGAGTGCAAAATAGTTCATATTCCTATAGGCAGGGGAAGGGTTTCATTTTGTCCTTGCAAAATCAAATCACGGTAACTGAGATTTTACCAAAATCTAAACACAGCTACTGAAGTCCATGTGTATGTAATTTATAACACTGTCCATGTACATGGAGCAGTGAAATTGGGCTGAAGTTCACCCCTCTGCAGACAGCTCCAGGAAGGCTACTGTCCCAAAACAGGCTAAAGTAGTGCACAGGCCTAGTTCTGGCCCTCCGCACAAAGGTGAATTTCATCTCAGGTGACCTGTGTCAAAAGATCTCTCTCTGTCCTGGAAACGTATAATCCAAATCATTCCTTTGGACTACACTATTGAGATGAAGGATGGTCTTTCACTTAAGGCACTGGGCTTGAGCCTAAGGAGGTATGGATTCAATTCCTAGTTCTGCCATGGCCTTCTCTTGGTGATGTTGGGCCATCAGCTCTTTTCCTTAGTCCCCACCCCTAAAATAGGTCTAATCAGGCTTATTTCCTACTGCCCTTTGTGTTGCGTACTTAGCTTGTAAGCACTTTCACAGTGCGTTTGTGCAGAGTCTGGCCCAAGAGGGCCCTGAACTCAATCGTGGTCTGTAGATATTACTCAAATAATCATAACAACTAAAAAATAGTGAGGCATACAGTCAGCTTCAGTGCTCACTTGCTACCTTTCATCTTGTAGGCTCTCAAATCGCTCTGTAGACCAGAAATCTCTACCTGTACCTTTGCGCCATAAGCACCTCAGCTACCATTTTAATTAACATTGCCAACAGGGCCATCCTCTCCCTTGTTAGGTCAAACAGCAGCAGCAATGCATAAGAGTTCAGGACAGGAAGCGCACACCTGGGAACTTGCTGTGACAGCCAGTTCTCTGGCCCAGAGTCAGAGTTTACTGTTCTTATTCTCATTTTAAATCACAGAGGGAGGTGAGGAAGCATTTCCCCCAAAACAGAGGAAGGAGAAAGATCAGCTGAGTCCCTAATGACTATTAAAAGAGGCTATCGTGACCCTTGGTTATTACTTGGACTATTAGTTAATTTTATCAGTAGGGAGGCTATTAGCTGACCAGCTAGATTCTCTGCCTAGCATCTGCTAATCAATGAGCTGTGAACCGGGCAATGAAAATTAAATTCTTTCTGGACAAGAAAATACAGTTTGATTTCTCAAACAAATGACAATAAAAACCACCTGGTCTTTATTATGTAAAGCTATATTTTGCTGTGTCCTAACAAAACACTTATATCCTTGCCTCTGTCCATCGAGAGATCTGTCTCTTGATGGTGGTTCATGACGGTGAGTTCCACCAAAGAAGGTCAGGAGAAATAAAGTGGTAGCAACAACAAAACAATCCAGTGGAATTTGGGTACCTAACATCTTCAAATCTCACCCTATATATATAAATAAAATAAAATGCCTCCATAGTTCTCTTAATCCACAAACATAAAACTGTTTGTACTCTCTATGCCCAGGGTGGGCAACCTTTTTGGCCTGGGGCCACACTGGGTTTCCGAAATTGTATGGAGGGCCGATTAGGAGAGGTTGGGCCTCCCCAAACATCCAGGGGTGGCCTGGCTCCCACCCCCATCCAACTCCCGCTTCTTTTCACCCCCTGATGGTCCCCCCTGGACTTCTGCCCCATCCAACCCCTCTCCTACCTGCTATTCTCTCTCCCAGGGACCTCTGCTCCATCCATACCCCCTGCTCTCTGTCCCCTGACAGCCCCTGGACTCCCGCCCCTAACTATCCCCTTGCTGCCCTATCCAACTCCTATTCTTACTGACGCCCCCTGCACTCTGGGACCCCTGCCCAATCCAGCCACCCCTTCTTGCTGTCCCCTGACCGCCCATGGAACCCCCAACCATGACTGCCCCCAATGGCCCCATCCAATCCCTCCTCTCATTTCTGACTGCCCCCGGGGATCCGTGCCCCCATTCAACTCTCCTGTTCCCCGTCCTCTGACTGCCCTGACCCTTATCCACACCCCCTTCCCCTGACTACCTTTACCTCTATTCAACCATCCTGCTCCTGTTCCCTGCCCCCTTACCACACTGCTTGGAGAACAGGTGGCTGGCGTCGCAGCTGCACCAAGACAGGCAGCCACACACTGCACACCACAGAGCACCGGCAGCCCTGCGTCCAGAGCATTATGTCAGCGGCACGGCGCGCTGAGGCTGTGGGGGAGGGGAAACAGCGGGAGGGGCTGGGGGTAGCTTCCTTGACTGGGAGCTCAGGGACTGGGCAGGAAGTTCCCGCAGGCCAGATGTGGTCCACGGGCTGTAGTTTTCCCACCCCTGCACTATGCCCATAAAAAACGTGGCAGGTTTTTGCAGAGTAGTTGAAATTCAAACTGGGATTATTTGCAATCTATCTAACTCTGTTGCTGTTGCTACTGCCTGAGTCTATTTTTATGGATCATCATGTTCTTCCTCATCATGAACACCCCGCTCAATGACTGACCATGAAGAGCGTATAGGTCATCACAGTCAATAGCAAAGCTGGTCAACGTTTTTCAGCTGAAAAATTTTTTTGCATATGAAAACACTTTGCCCTCCAATTAAAAACTGTTTTTTCCTCTCTTGTTTTTCACATTTTTAATCAAATCCATTCTCAAAACTGTTATCAAAAATCTCATTCACTGAGAAATGGGTTTTCTATAAAGGAACTTTTCAATAACCTCTTTGTAGGAGATAGGCCTTAAAGTAAATCACCAAATTATCAGTCATTTAACTAGAGTTATGATGTCGTGATTCTGGAGAAAAGCTTGAAAACATGAACCAAGTATAAAGTAAAAGTCTACAAAATTCAGAATGCAAACAAAAAGAAGCCCAAAGGTATTGCTTTTATGTCAGTCTCACATTTTTTAGGCGCTGCCTCTCTTGATTTTTGAACATTAGGGGATGGAAATACTGCATCTATGATTACAAGGGACAACAAGAAAGGTGATTCTTCTTGCAAGTTATGTATTAGCTCACACACAAAGCTCAGATAGAATAATCTCTTACAGAGGTTAATGAACTGTAGCTCAGCCACTCGTTCAGTATTGCCATCCCCGAGTGTTAAAAACCATGAGGCAGGCCTCAAAAATATGATGAGATTGGCTTTAAAAGATTGCAGTTGTTGGCTACACTGCCTATCAAACTTAATGCAGGAATTACTGGATGAGATTCTGTGGTTTGTGTTATAAGGGAGGTGAGACTAGATGGTCAGAATGGTCCCTACCCTGTGCATAGAACAGCCTCTTTTCTGGTACCCGGAGACTGGATTCTCCTTAGGTCTGCCCAGCTCCTTTCTCTGCTGGACTGCCTTTCTGTATAATGCCCCCTTTCCAGATCAATTCCATTCCTGGGACCTTCTTGAAACAACCTTCCCAGAGAGCGTAGATGTTCCCTACCTCATCTCTCCTCAAAGGCTTGGTCCTGGGTCCTCTCCTGGACCTACGTCTAATAATAAATCCAGCCTGACATCCTTCACATACAGAAAATTGAGCTAGTTTAGCTTTCACACTCCTGGGAACCCTTTGTTCACCTATGTGGAGTTGAGATGCATTGAAGGGTTCCGGCTGACTGTGTAAGGGGCTCTGTAAACACATAAGACACACTCTCTGCCCCAAAGAGCTTAGGATCTAGTTCCAGTGGCAAAACTCTTCATTTAGACCCATGCAAGTGAGTTCAGAATCCAGTTCTATAACTGTATAATCTAGAGCAGGGATGAGTGATGTGTCTACAGTTTGAGACTTTACGAACCCCTCAAAGTGTAGCGTTTTAGAGATAATATGGGCGACGAAGCACCAATGAGTCTGTAATTGAAACTTGTTTTCCTCCCAAAGAGGGATTCTCTAATCCCTCCAGGGTTTTGCCTATGAAATTCCCTGTGTGTGCTTACAGTAGTTGGTCATGCAATACAGTTCCCATCATGCCTGATTCACCTCTCTAACAGTACTTTCACATTGGAGTAGCTTTACCGGTTTACCCCAGATAAAAGTAGTAGGCTCCCAATGTCCAAATAAATTGGAACTTGGGCTCAATGTACTATATGTACAAGTTAGCCGATCCTCCCATTCAGTTTCACATTGAAAGATGCCGAACTTCTACTTGGTATAGGCTAATAAGGGAATCTGACTGAAGCAGTCCAGTGGGTTTATTTCTCCTTTTAGATTCTTGATACCTCGCCATATTACATTCCTCACATCCCACTGCAACCTGCCACATTTCTGGCACTTTATTTTAGTTTTGAATTTACTAGTATTCATTATTCATTTTTTTTTAAAAAAAGAAAAGATAATTTACATTTCCTGATTGGAAGCCAGGGATCATTCATCAATGTTCTGTATGTATCTTATAAAGATGATAAATGAACGTACATTAACTGAACCCAAAAACAAAATAATGATTTTTTTTCTTAAAAGTTTTGCAGAGCTGCATTTCCTTTGTAATTAATTTACTTAAAAAAATCAAATCCTGTTAAGCAGCCATCACAATGAAAGCTGATTTCCAGACTGCTAAAAGCAAGAAGTGGACAATTTCCCCCACCCCCACACACACCTTTTTAGCACTTCAAAAATATCCATGTAATGAGGTAACTTTAACATGCAGCTAAAATGACATTTAAACAATCATGCAGCGCTGATGAAGAGATATGGTAAAATCATTTACTCCAGGGAGGACAGGAAAGCCCCAGGGACTGGGATGAGCTACAAAGATTTTCCTTATCAAATGTGGAGGCAAAGATGCTGCAAATTGGCTTTTCACTATCTTCATGTTGCCTCTGTGTAAATTAGTTCTGTAGCTTCATAGAGTTGTTCTGGCAGCTGAGAAAAGTCAGAGTGCAGCGGTTCTCTGTCCATGATCCTTTCCCCTGTTCATATATTATATGAAGTGGTTACTTCAGCTATAGGCCACCTAGGCAATTCCCCTACACTAAGGAGTTCCTCCATGGCTTGAGTCACCAGCTGAAGGTTTGTTTATAGTACTGCAATGGCACGAAGAAGCTGACATGGAATAATCGAGGGCCCTAGGTCACTGAAAGAACTGGCCAAAATTTTCCATTCATATCTTTTGTTAAAGTTCAACGTTTTGTTTTGTTTTGTTTTTCAAAAAAGGAAATTTACAGCTTTTTGATGGGGGTCAAAAGTTCTGATTTTCAATTTTTAAAAAAGCGAAAGAAGAACAAATGAAAATGTTTCGGTTTCTAGGGTTCCTTTCTTCCTTTCTCCCCCCTTTTTCCTCCTTCTCCCCTTTTTTCTGTTATGTCCCTTGAAAAAGAAAAAAGGAGATTAACACTGGTGCTGGGGTTTTTTCTGCTTTTTAGCAAAAACAAATAAAACCAACCTCTTTTTTTGCAAAATAATTGGAAAATGATTTTTTTTAATAGAACATGTTTACTAGGTCTAGAGGAAAGGAGTTAACAGCATTATCCAATGTTAGATCACAGGGGTTAACTGATCTTAATTCTGTTCACTGTGGCAATGAAAGATTCAGATTACTCATGGGGAGACAGACTGATAACTTGAGCCACTAACAAGAGATTTTGCTGCCTCCATTATGTTGCAAAGATGCAAAATTAAGAAGGTGTTAAATGTTCTGCTCCTACCACCCAGAGCAAGAGATAAATAATTGACCTGTGCCCAGTGCTTTAACTGATGTTGAAGCAGCACTCTGTTTCAATGCTCCCACAAAGGAAGAAAACACTTAGATTATTATTTCCATTAACTACCAAAGTAACTGCCTATAAGTTTGTTCTGTTATTTGCTTTTACTGCCCTGTAAAATCATAAAATATAAATACACTAATAAATATTTACAATGCATGGATAGCAGCAGTAAATGCAGGACACAAGCCATGCCAGGAAAAATTAAATCAATCATATTTCATGGCTGAGAGATGTCACCTGGTCTGACTCATAATTAGAAATCTCACATCTCCTTATTTGGCTTATTGTCCAGTATATGTATTACAGCAACACCAAGAGGTCACCACCGTGCCCCAAGTTTCATGATGCCATGCACTGTGCCATGCCGCAGGCCCCGCCAGAAAGAGCTCACAATCTAAATAGACCAGACAGACACAGGGTGGGTGAGGAAAGAGACTTGCTACAGATCAATAACAAAGCTAGTAACATAACTCAGGACTCCTGGCTCCTAAAGTAGGGCTTGATACACTGGACCAGAAAAGTGCCTGCAAAATGTCCAGAATCTCTTTATGAAGATGTCATCAAAATTCATCTCACCACCCCATGTAAAATCTCCGACGGGCTACAATGGAAATTATAGTGCAGGAGAGGAGTGGTCAAACCTCTTTACTTCTCAAGATGCTGAATTTAGGACGAACCAGCTTCCCTCTTAATCTTGCTTTCACGTCTTCCCTGCAGCAATTAGAATACTTGGTTACATGGAGGAAGTAACATTCAGATGATGAGATGCAAATAGATCTGTGACACCCTGGCACCCCAATATCCACCTCTATCAGGAAATTACGATACGTTTTGTAAAAAGAACGGCTTGTCTTGATCTGCTAGACAGTAATAGTTCAATGGATTGTATGTGCTATTGTCATATGTGGAGTTATGAAGTTTGGCTAGCTATACGGAAAAGGCAAAAATAGTGCCCATATTTAAAAAAAAGTAGAAATACAACCCAGGGAACTACAGACTGGTCAGCCTCACTTCAGTCCCCTGCAAAATCATGGAGCAGGTCCTCAAGAAATCCATTCTGAAGCACTTGGAGGAGAGGAAGGTGATCAGGAACAGTCAACATGGATTCACCAAGGACATGTCATGCCTGATCAACCTGATTGCCTTCTATGATGAGATAGCCGGCTCTGTGGGTATGGGGAAACCAGCGGATGTGATATATCTTGACTTTAGCAAAGCTTTTGATATGGTCTCTCACAGTATTCTTGCCAGTAAGTTTAAAAAAGTATAGATTGCATGAATAGACTGTAAGTGGATCGAAAGCTGGCTAGATTGTCAGGCTCCATGGATAATAATCAACAGATCAATGTCTAGTTGGCAGCCATTATCAAGCGTAGTGCTCCAGGGGTCAGTCCTTGGGCTGGTTTTGTTCAACATCTTTATCAATGATCTGGATGTTGGGATTAATTGCACCTTCAACAAGTTTTCAAATGACACTAAGCTGGGGAGAGAGGTAGATTCTCTGGAGGGTAGAGATAGCATCCAAAGTGACCTAGACAAATTGGAGGATTGGTCCAACAGAAATCTGATGAGGTTCCACAAGGACTAGTGCAGAGTCCTGCACTTAGGATGGAAGGATCCCATGCACCGCTACAGGCTGGGGACTGGCTGGTTAAGCAGTAGTTCTGCATAAAAGGACCTGTGGATTACAGCGGACAAGAAGCTGGATATGAGTCAGCAATGTGCCCTCGTTGCCACGAAGGTCAACGGCATATTGGGCTCTATTAATAGGAGTATTGCCAGCAGATCAAGGGAAGTGATTATTCCCTCCATTCGGCACTGGTGAGGCCACACCTGGAGTACTGTGTCCAATTTTGGTCCCCCCACTACAGAACAGATGTGAACAAATTGGAGGGAGTCCAGAGGAGGACAATGGAAATGATTAGGGTGTTGGGGCACATGACTTATGAGGAGAGGCTAAAGGAACTGGTCTTATTTAGTCTGCAGAAGAGAAGCATGAGGTGGGATTTGATAGCAGCCTTCAGCTATCAGAAGGGGAGTTTACAAAGAGGATGGATCTAGGTAGTTCTCAGTGGTGGCAGATGACAGAACAAGAAGCAATGGTCTCAAGTTGCAGTGGGGAAGATCTGAGTTGGATATTAGGAAACACTATTTCACTAGAAGGGTAGTGAAGCACTGGACTGGGTAACCTAAGGAGGTGGTGGAATCTCTATCCTTAGAGGTTTTTAAGGTCAGGCTAGACAAAAACCTGGCTTTTAGTTGGTCCTGGCGATTATTTAGTTGGTGTTGGTCCTGCTTTGAGGAGGGGATTGGACTAGGAGACCTCCTGAGGTCTCTTCTAATCCTAATATTCTATGATTCTGTGTGTTACTGAAATATGTCGTGAGGTTGAAAACACCCACAAGCAAACTTTTGGGTGCAACAGTAGAAAGGCCAAACAATGCTAATGGCTTATTGAGGAAATGCACACAAGCACAAGGATTACCCCCGGAACAGTGTATAGTAGAAACCTCTCAGAGATAGCACTACACAATGGGAACTGTTTGACCCAGGTCACAGCAAAAGAGCTTTCCAGCAAGTAAGAAAAAGATACAAAAGCGTGATCACAATAGTACCTCACTCTCCCTACAACAACACACCTGGAAACTCTGAAAGGGAAGGACTGAACTGTGGGAAATCATGGTCCCATGTTAGAGGGATTTTTAGCCTGTATATGAAAAGCTGGGAAAGTCATAGCAACTTGTGCATTAAGAATCTGCCAGCTCTTTATCACTCAGGGTTAGAATTTACTAATTTATATCCTACCTATCTAGTGTGTTAAACTCAGTTTGTGGTTTTGTTTATATACTAAATTAATCTGCTTTGATCTGGTTGCTATCACTTATAATCACTTTAAATCTATCTTTTATAGTTATTAACATTGTTTTTATTTTATCTAAAATCAGTGTGTGGGAATTATAACTTGGAGCTGAATTCTATTGCATATCTTTCTCCACATTGAGGGAGGGGGCAAATTTTATGAATTTACTCTGTATAGTTCCCTGTGCAGCATAAGATGGTATACTTTTGGGTTTACCCTTCAAAGGGCAGTGCTTGCCTTAGGAACTGGGAGGTGTCTTAGCTGTGCTTTCCCATGCAGGGGATAGTTAAAGAACTCATATCTGCAGTGCTGCAGCTGGGTGTATCTCTACCTGTGTGTATGTTGTTGAGAGAGCACACCTGGAGAGCATAGCAACTTGTCACAGCCGCACAGTATGAGAGGGAGCCAGGGCTGTTGGGTCAGGCAGGCTCTGTGGTACCCCAGTTCTAGGCAGCCATCTGAGGGAAGTGGGGAACCTGTCGCAACACCCTCTCTATTGAGAAGGATGGAATCATTCCTTTATATCTTCCTGCTCAGTTTGTATCTCTGTTGTATATCCCACCTCCTGAGGGTAGTGCTTCACAGGTAGCAACACTGAACAGTTCATTGTTACTTGAACGTCTCACTGGTCTGATCTTCCCAGGGTTCTGTCCTCCTGTACATGTAGTTGCTACTTCCTCCAGTTGAGACATCTTTTGCAAATGAAATAGTGGTCAAAGAACAAACCCAATCAACAAAGACCCAAAAACAAAAGGCTCTGGAAAAGGTAAGGAGTCACAGGCTGGGATGTGACCAACGGGAGATGTCACTTTTTGAGCAGCTCTGAGGAACACCTTTGGGTGGTCCAATGACCAAGTTTGAAAAGACTGGATGAGGGGCAATGATCAAGAGTCAGCAATTATGGGACTTCTGAGCTCTAATTCCAGCTCTGCTACTGACTCACTGGGTGACCTTGAGCCACTCACTCTGCAAGCTGCTCTTCAGTGTCCCCTCTGTAGCTGACTTAGAGATATAAATGAGGCTGTTACAGCTGTAGCTAGAACAGGGCTTATCATATAGTGTTATGTCTATACTGCATACAAAGCCTGGTCTATGACTCCACACACGGCTCAGTTTGACTTGGGTCAGCAGGCCCTCAGCATGTGGGGCCAGGACCCAGCTAGAGGATGCAATGCAGATGCTCAAGTGTGGGCGTGGAAGCACCAAATCTACATGCCTGGGTCTCAGAAAGCCAGATGCAGTGTAGACATGCCGATAGAGACTTCAATCTCTGCTGATGGTTGATGTGGCTGGTGATTGTTACAGCTTCACCCTTCTGTGCATCAGTTTTTCCATTTGTAAAATAGGAAGAACAATACCCAGTTCCTGTTCCCTTGGGGATGTTAGTGATGATTCATTCATTCACTTCTGTACAGTACTTTGAAGATGTAGAGTGGCTATTAATTATAATAATTATTATTTATTATTATGTGGTACACAGAAAGACATCTGATGCTTTAGATGGATAGAAACTCAGGGCAGGAGCCATGGCTTCACCTATAGTTGTCTAGCACCAAACAAGCTGATGATGCTCCGTATATAAACTACTAAATAAATAATCATGAATCTGGACACTAGCTTCCCAGGCTCCATTTTGTCACATTCCTTGGCATTGTCCTTCTGATCCGAAGAATGGTCTCTAATTCTGCTTCATCCAGAGCAACTCAAGTGCAGACCCAATTGATTTCAGTGGCAGTTAGGCACCTAAAGCCCTTTGAGAATTTGGGTCTTAGTCCCTCCAGCTGCTGAATTCTTTCTGTTATTTTACACATCTTGTCGAACTCTCTGTGCCACATCCGGTCATTGTTTCCACATTCCTTCACAGGCTTATGCATACTCTGCAAACTGTTACTAAATACATGCCTTGCAAAACCTGAAATACCATTTTTTGTGATTCCCTTTGGATTTCAGCCCTGTAGTCCTCTCTCTGGTTTTGTCTACATGTCAGCATGCTTTAATGATGAACCATGTCGCTTTAGGAATGCAGAAAACATGAGATGGATGTTCTGTCCGCCAAACTGCTCAGCCTCTGAGAGCATTTTTTCATATCCTTCTGGTCAGGTACCTTAGATCTAAACATGTTGTTCATTTTGTTTTGTCTCTGGCCATGTGGCTGAAGGCAGAGACTTGCATTGCAGTATTGAAACTGCAAGGTGAGAAACATTGGGAAAAAGCTAGGCCTCATTAAAGTCAATGGCAAAACTCATATTGACTTCATTGGGGTCAGGATTTCATCCATTTGTGCCTGTAATGACAGAATATCTCTTAGGACTCCCCACTGGGCTGGAGAGACATGCCTGCTTCATTAAGCCTTAGGAGGATGCAGGATCCATTTTGTGGAAAAAAACCAAAAAACCAAAAACAGTTTCAAATGTTGTTTTGTGACCACATCAGAACAAAGTTTTCAGGAACACGACAATCTCATCCTAGAGTTTCCTGGTGATTCGAGCACTCAGGTGAGATACTGGGTATCCAGGTTCCAGACCCTGACTTCTGTGATTCCTAGGGGAATGCCTTAATCACTGGCTTATAGAGTCATAATCTCCAATAAGAGCTGTTCCACATTACGTAAATAATTAAATATTAATTGAACATAACAATGGCCGTACTGGGTCAGGGCCATCATTCATCTAGCCCAGTATCCTGCCTTTTGACAACAACCACTACCAGATACTTCAGAGGGAATGGAGAGCAGGCAACAATTAAGTGATCCATCCCATTGTCCACTCCCAACTTCTGACAGCCAGAGGCTAGGGACACCCTCAGCACACGGCTGCATCCCAAACCATCTCAGCTAATAGCCATTGATGGGCTTATCCTCCATGAATGTATCTTTTTTGAAAGAATTCTCATTATAGATTTGACCTTCACAACATCCTCTGGCAATGAGTTCCACAAGTTGATGGTGTGTTTTGTAAAGAAGTCCTTCTTTTTGTTTGATTTAAACCTATTACCTATTAATTTCATTGGGTGATCCCTGGTACTTGTGTTGTGTGAAAGAATACTTAACGCTTCGTTATTCACTTTCTTCACACCACTCATGATTTTATCGATCTCTATCACATACCCCCTTAGTTGTCTCTTTTCCAAGATGAAAAATCCCAGTCTTTTTAATCTCTTGTCATGGAAGCCGTTCCGTACACTTAACCATTTTTGTTGTTCGTCTGCGTATCTTTTCCAATCTGAATATATCTTTATTGAGATGGGGCAACCAGAACTACACACAGTATTCAAGGTGTGGACGAACCATGGATTTACATAGTGCCATTATGATATATACTGTATTATTACCTGTCCCTATCCTAATGGGCCCTAACATTGTTAGCATTTTTGATTGCTGCTGTTCATTAAGTGGATGTTTTCAGAGAACTATCCACAATGACTCCAAGATCTCTTTCTTGAATGGCATCAGCTAACTTAGATCCCATCATTTTTATGTATGTTGGGATTTTGTTTTCCAGTGTGCAGTATTTAGCATTTGCCAACATTGAATTTCTTCTGCCATTGTGTTGCCCAATCACTCAGTTTTTGAGGTCCCTTTGTAACTCTTCACAGTCTGCTATGGACTTAACTACATTGAATAATTTTGTATTGTCTGCAAATTTTACCCCCTATTTACCCCTTTTTCAGATTATTTATTAATATGTTGAATAGCACTGGCCAGGACAGATCCCTGGAGGACACCACTATTTACCTCTCTATATTCTAAAAACTGACCATTTATTCCTGCCCTTTGTTTCCTATTTTTTAACAGTTACTGAGCCTTGAGAGGACCTTCCCTCTTATCCCATGATTTAAGTGAAGTACCTTGTCAAACACTTTTTTAAGTCCAAATACACTATATCCACTGGATCACCCTAGTCAACATGTTTGTTGACCCTCTCAAAGAATTCTAAGGCACAGTTTCCCATTTCAAAAGCCTTGTTAACTCTTTCCTAATAAATTAAGTTAATCTATTTTTCTGATATTTCTGTTCTTTGCTATAGTTACAGCCAATTTACCTGGTATTGAAGTTAGTCTTACTGGCCTATAATTGTCAGAATTGCTCTGGAGCCTCTTTTAAAAAAATTGATGTCACCTTAGTTATACTCTAGTCCTCTGGTACAGAAGCTGATTTAAGTCATAGGTTACATAGCACATTTAATAGTTCTGCAACTGGGTCAGAAAGAGACAGACTGGTCTCATAGGGGTTAGCACACTTCTCTGGGTGTGAAAGAAACAAGTTCAACCCTCTGATTTGAATCAGGCACATAGGAACTTGCTAAACATGAGGCTTCTGCTTATTCTATGCTAGGGTGACCCGATGTCCTGATTTTATAGGGACAGTCCCAATCTGGGGGTCTTTTTCTTATATAGGCTCCTATTACACCCCACTCCCTGTCCCGATTTTTCACACTTGCTGTCTGGTCACCCTATTCTGCGCACACATGTTCTCTGACCAGAAATAGCATTCTGGGCCTGAGAATTATTTTATTCAAAGTTGATATATTTCCATACAATATATTTTTTTTCTCAAAATGCTGGGTTTTGATGCAAATGATTTTTGTCAAGGGTTTATTGACCACCTCTATTTGGAATACTTGCACTCAAATCTAGCTCCACTGCTGACTTCCTGTGTGAACTTATGCAAGTTTTTTAGTCTCCCTGTGACAGCAATTAATAGAACTTCCCCATATTTGTGAGGAAAAACATGTAAGGTGCTCAGATACTATAATAATAGGGGCCAGATATATGTTATAATATATCACAATAGAAACAAGCAAATTTTAGCAAAAAAATCAGAACTTAAAAATAATAATAAAAAGATTCACTTTGAATTTTGATTTTTGCTAGAACTGAAGTTTCAGAAGTAGCTTGGATGCTTTTGGATTTGCTTTGACCATGCTTATGCATCATGTTTATAGATAAAATTGATCCTAATTTTTTAGATTTTGAAATGTTATTATAATTTTGAAATTAGAAAAAATGGGGGCAATTATGACTTCTTTGTGAAATGTTCCTGTTTTTTCAACCAATTATACAGCCGATGATTTTTTAAAAAATCAAAATGTTTTATAATAAAGGAGAACATTGTGAAAAGCTCTGATCTAAAAACCCACTACATTTTGTAATTTAATTTTGTGGGTTTATTTATTTATTTTGTTGGAAAACCTAAACTAAATGGGGCAGGTCATTTCTGACTTATAGGGGAAGTGGAAATGTAGCCTCTGTTTGTCAGAAGCTGGGGATGAGTGACAGGGGATGGGTCACTTGATGATGACCTGTTTTGTTCATTCCCTCTGGGGCACCTGGAAGACAGGATACGGGGCTAGATGGACCCTTGGCCTGACCTAGTAGGGCCATTCCTATGCTTTTATGTAACATAGCAAAAGTCTTATTTGGTTTTGTTCAATTACAACTCAGAAATTAGCAGCTGGGTTTGATAGATTTAGTCTTCCCAAGCACTGTTACTCCCTCCATTAATGGAAGTTGAAAAACTCCCATTGAATTTAATGAGTCAGGATCAGCCTGTAGTTCTTCATGACATCAGGTGACCAGGCAGCAAGGGAAAAAAATCGGGATGGGGATGGGGTGGGGGTAGTAGGTGCCTATATATGAAAAAGCTCCCAAAATCAGGACTGTCCCTATAAAATCAGGCCATCTGGTCACCCTATCCTGGAAACCAGTGCGTATGAATTAAATTACTGTCCAAATGCAAAATAAAACAAAAAGGAAATGACGGAGTTCTACTTGAAATGAATGTCAATAACAGGAATTCAGAACAATGATTGTACAAAAAAGAGATGAGTCTAAGGAGAAGTTGACCATGGCATACAAGCAGGGGCAGGTCTAAGGGTTTTGCCGGCCCGAATGTGGAAGTTCCACAGTCAGGCTGTCTTTGGTGGCATTCCGGCGGGAAATGCCACCGAATCCGTGCAGCTGCTGAGCTCCTGGCGAAATGCCGCCAAAGACAGCCTGACTGGCAGACGCCAGGCCGTCCCCTGTGGCTTGCTGCACTTGGAGCGCTGGTACCTTGAGCTTGCCCTGCATACAAGACAACAGAGGAGAACTTTAACTGGTAACCTCAACAGATGCATCACAGTCCTAGCCAGTTATCATGTTGCAAATGTTGCTTTTTGTACGCATCTCTCTGTGTCAAACCTTTGAAAAATATAAAACCAAATAGCAGTTAAAGGCAATTCCCACAGCAAATAAAATACAATAAAAATAAATGTTAATGCACAACAGAGACAGAGAATTCAAATTCTCACCTCAGAGTCTCACATAAGCCTGAATTCTCCCTCTGCAGGTATAAATAGAATCAGGTTTGTTCATTACAGAATCATTAAAGAACTCACACACAACTATTTGTGTTCTGTGGGGCGGTGTTCCCTTCCCCTCCTGCAGTAGCACTCTTCCTAGCAAACTTAAATCTTTGTTGCCTTTTACAGCTGCAGTGTTATTTTGTGAGGAATCGGATGAAGAAGCGGATAAGCTAACCTAAACTAAACTCTATATTTCCCAAATGAGAAGTGGGTAAACACTGTTTACCCTCTACTACATTACTGAAATCAAGTCCCTTCGCTTGCAATGGGAGCAGTTTTCGGCCACATTTCTGTTACCTAAAACCAGGATAATGTTGCAGTGTATGTTGAGTTTGGGATTCATTCAAAGCCTATTTATTTCCTTTCTGCAACCTTCTTGCTCATCAGTATTACAGTCTGAGACCTCTGCACAACTGATGAATCCCCCAGATTTTTTTTCCCAAGTCTAAACGAAGGAATACAAAGCTATGCTTCCTATTAGGGTAACAGGTGAATAGGAACAAATGTTGTTTGGCTCGGTTGTTTTCTCTTTTTTTAACTGCCAAAGCCCCAGTGGAGTATGAATGCAGAATATCAGCCCATCTTCTAATATATACAGCATAATCTTCTTAAAATGAGTTTTCACTTCAAGGAACAGAAGGGCTTAGAGATGAGCAGCATGGGGGTTTTTGTATTTGGCATCTCATTATACTTCATACCATTTTTTTCCCCTTTCTTAGAACAATTGAATATCATTAGTAGAGGAAAATTCTTCCTCCTTTTTTTGTGGGGGGGAGGGATAAATTAACTTTTTTTGTTCATTTCTGTGTGCATGGAAGTGGAATTCCTATGCTTTTTTTCTCTTGCATCATTTCCTGGCCGCCCCGCAACAAAATATTGGCCAGTTTGCAGGTTAAATTAAGTCCAAAGTTATTGGGCGGCATCATTAGTAAATGGACAAATCCATGTATCCAAAATGGGAAATATGGAAGGGGAAAGTGCTGTGCAAGAGCCTCTGAGTCTGTGAGGTGGCTTGCAGATTAACACAGAGCTGCAGCATTTGGATGAGCCTCATATGAACACAACATCATTTCATTGTGATTTATTGGCTAAGATGAGATATAGAAACAATTTAAGAGATGTTGTCTTCTTTTGGAAGACTGCACCCAAAGTCTCTGCTCATTGAAGTCAATAGAGTTAGACCAGCTGAGCATTTGGCCCAGTGCCTGTTGGGTTAGACAGTTCAATTCATATTAGAGTTGTCCTTAGCAGTTACAACTGAGAAAAAAATCCTCACTCTATGCGGGCAAGATCAAACCTGGGACTTCTGGAGCTAAATGCATGAGCCTCAACTGCATGACCTAAAAGCCATGTGGCCATTAGCTAAAGCTCTTGCAGACTCAGAAAACTCTAAGAGGTCTTGGTGCCACTAGAGAGGACAGAGCACCACACCCAGGAGGTGTGTGGGTTACACTTGCCACTGGACATACACAGAGTGATTGATAGCAAATACCTCAATGAGCCCAGAATCTAAAGAAGCAAGACAAGAAAATTCAACGATGTAATGGTTTTCTCACGTCTGCAATTTCCGTGATCCAATCACATTTTTAATAAACTAAAGGCAGGATGTGGTATACTACTGGTCTACACCGGTAAGAAACCCTACATGACTTGATTACCACCCCACATAATCTTTGCTCATTTCTAGACATGAATCTGGTGTGTGGGGAGGGCGGGGAGGATGGGGTGACCAGATGTCCTGATATTATTGGCATCATCCCTGAATTAGGGGCTTTATCTTTTATATACAACCACCCACCTCTCTGCAGAAAAAGGTGCCCTGATTTTTCACACTTGCTATTTGGTCACCCTAGTGTGTGGTTAATTTGGGAGTATTGGTTCATCTAATTATATTCTCTTTCTTTAACCAGATGGTGAGCTTTTTGAGGCAGTGACTGCATGTTTTTGCTCTGTATCTGTGTAGTGCCTAGCACAGTGGGGACTGAATTCTCAATCCTGGGCATGACTGAAGTACAAGAATATAAGAACTAGAGGCCAGTGGTGATGTTAAGATAAGGACATGTACATGCTGGGAACTTGATGTAAAAAATATCTCTGCCTGGATTTACCATGCCTCTTTTGTAGATCACAGCTCCCCTATGTGCAATGCGCAATGGGAAAAAGAGAAGCACTAATACCAGTCTCTTGCCCTAGAGGTAGCTGCACCACCGGCAGCTGGTTAGGGACTGTTTAGAAGAAGGCTGGTCTCGGAATCCAAGGTTGTGTGTCTGGGTTAAGAAACCCTGAGCAGCAGAATGTCCTTGGTGAAGTTTTGATGCTCTGTTACCTTTTCTGTGCACAAGTTACTAAGGGCCAGATGTTCAAAGGAGTTCAGAACTCAGCATCTGCTGCTGAGAACATAATGGCTGAGCTCTTTTGAAAATCTGCCCATAATGTTCTCCTGAGGCAAAGGACATCTAGCTGGCTAAGGCCTGCGTTTTCATACTGAATCCCTTCAGCAGAGTACTTGGTAGGTTTTATGTTGCCATGACCAGTAGCTGGGCTGAGACCTACCAGCGTTCTTCACAGAAACCCCCATCAAAGAGCCACCTACTTTCAGATGCTGTTGACCTGGATTAGAGCAGGCAGTTGACTTAATTTTGGAAAATGGCCTGAGACCAGAGACTCATTTGGAACTTTGAACTCCTGCACTCATTGGCCATTGCATCCACTTCTCTGCTGCCAGCACCTGCTTGATGGCTTATGACACTTGATGGCCATTGCTCTACCAACTGCGGCGTTTCCAGACACACTGTTTCTATCACTCATGCAGATGTTAACATCCTTAATTGAGATATACTTTTCAGGATCAAGCTATACATTGTGCTCGATTACCTATTGAGGGGCAAGTTTAACTGAAAGGTTCCTTATAGTAATGGGAGATTATTTTTTCTATACATCACTGTGTTGAAAACTGGCCCTTTATCCTCCCACTGGGTGTTACATGTTACCCGCTTCGATTCCTTCCCTTTGACATGTGATAAAAGAAAAATGATTTTTTTTAAACCTCCCCAATCTAAGCATTCTCAGCATGCATCAGAAGGAGGAAATTACAGTTCGAGGACTGACAGTTATATTGCAGTAAAAATTCTGGTAATGATACCCTGTCTGTAGAGGCTTTCCCAGCCTTCACTGTAATTGAATGTTCTGACCTTCTCCAGCCCCATTATACAAAATAAATAAATAATGAAATAAATAAATATGCCTTCCATTTGGACTATAGACCATCCTGAAAACTGTAGCACTTAAATTAGAAACGGTGCCCTTTGGTGGGCTAAAGACTTGAATAATTGGGACCCGGTTCATTTCTTAACAATTGAAACAGGTTACATGAAAATAAGGAAGGTGGGGAAGAAAAAATGCAATAGAAAACTTTTCTTTTTCTGTCTGAATGAAAATGTAAGGAAAAGGGAGCTGATCTCCACTGGTGTCAGGAACCAGAGTTTGGGCAGTCATGTGCAGCGGTTAGAACCACAGGCAATCAGGTCTAAGGGGTCAAGCCAAAGTTGGGGATCAGCCTTGTTGCACAAACAGCTTCCCAGAATTCTTTTTCCGTTTAAATAGTAGGTCTGAGCCAATCAGAGGTCACAGGAGGATCTGCTTATCATCTCTATTATGGGTGGCATTTCCTGCAGTGGCTGGTTTCCCAGGATGTATGGTGCATTGACCAGAGCACAACCAGCTCTGCCTGCTGGTGGTGTGGAAGTGCTCCCTTCCTCCAGACCCATGGTCAAGTTCTGTAAATTCTCACAAGTGGTGGGATTAGATTTGTACATAGTGAAAAATTAGGTAGTTTTGGAGTAGTTTTGCAAACTGCCACAGCAGTAACAAAGTACCTGGGTGACAGAAAGAGAGATATGTAGACAGAACATTTCAAGAACCTGCACCTATATCCTGTAAAAAAAATTCCTGTGGCTTACTACAATAATTGCCTCAAACAATGAAGCAATACAACTTTCAAGTTCAAACAGGAATTATTCTGGGAAGACCTGTAGCCTGTGTGAGACAAGAGATCAGGTTGGATGATGGGCATAGTCCCTCTACCTTGATGATCTGTAAATCTACAATGTGACAGTGTATCCCCAAATAATGCCGAGAAGCTTATTAGACCTGTAAGGTACAGCTAGGTGAGATATGCTCTAGGACTTCTTTTGGGGAAGTTCTCTGGCCGATGTTCTACAGGGGGTCATCCTAGAGGATCACAATGGTCCCTTCTGGCCTTGGAATCTGTGAAAAGCCAGTGTAGCTGTTTCATGGGCAATTCTAGTGTTTTTTTGTTTAAAAAAAATTATAATACATAACATTAATTTATAATATGAGCCATATGGAGCATTTTGACTGCTCAAAACAAACAGCTCATCCTTGATCCTGCTGACACCGGGTTTTGATTTATATTGGAAAGAAGGGTGCACATTGAATTGCATCAGGACATCTCATGGGAGAAGTGGGCAAATCCGCATTAAATAGAAAATGAGGCAAACACCTGGAGGCAGCTGTGCTCATCAGGTACAAAGGATGGAGCACATTATATCTGAGTGTCCCCTTCTTTCTTTTGCAAGGGACCTGATGGACATTCACCAGATCGCTGCTGCAGCAATGTGCTGACTAGTACATCTAGATATAAATTTGTAGTCATTGCTACCTACCCAAGCCATACGAAAGAAGAACAATGTATAATATAAAATAAATTGCAAAACAAATAATTATTTTGAAAAAAAAATCAAAATATTTCACTTGAAACTTACTGAGATGCTTAGTTTCAATTTTCTCTTCAAAACAAAGTTTTGTCAAAATTAACACATTTGCGCCAAATGTTGAGATTTCAATGAATCAGCATTTTCTGATGGGAAAAGAAAAACTTTCCACTGGAAAAATTTTAACCAGCTGTGCTAAAGAGTCAATTCCTGACCTCACTGAAGTCAAAGGGAGTTTTGCAATTTGATTTAGTGAAGCCAGGAATTCACCCTGTGTGTTTTGAACCTTATTTCTTGTCACAGATTGTGCACAAATATTAGAGAGAGTGTGGTCTTAAAGACAGGGCCATGGCAGGAGAGACTGAGATGTAGATTTTATTGCATCTACAGCTGACCTGCTATGTAACTTTGGGAAAAATACTTCACCTTTCCATCCCTGTGTTTCCCTTCCCTCCATTGTCTATTTAGATTGTAAGATGTTTCTGGAAGGGATTGTACTTTAATATGTGTTTGTAGAGTGCCTAGCACAACAGGTCATCTAGGCACCCTTGTAATATAAATACTAATTGTTTTAATTCGTTGCACAAATAGAAGAAGAGCTTTTCAAAGCGGCTGTCAGAATTCTTCTAGCATTCATATTCTCATCAATATATATTCCAACTAGTATTCTTCTATAATTTAATACGTGTTGTGAGTTATGATTGGGCAACATTTTTGTTATTAGTTACGATAGTTTATATGCTATGAAGGCTACCGAGAAAAGAAATTTATCACTTCTTTAATTATTTTACTGATTTAGGCCCCACTTAAATAAAGCATTGTTATGAGCTGGTTACGAGTTGAGTTAACCCCCACCTGAAATTGGCAAGTGTGACCTCACCCTTCAAATAACACACCTGTAAACATGAGCTCCACCTCAGACAAAAGGTGTGTGTGAATTCACGCAAGAGCTTTTGGGCTGAGTATTATTTGTGGTAGAAGTGTGTGAGAGAACACAGTAGCTGTGGCGCTTCTGGTGAAGACACTGTGAGTCAATGAGAGAGAGCTGTCCTGTTGGCCTAATTACTCCATCCTCCATGAGAGGCAGTCACTATGTCAGAAGGAGAAGCTCTCCCACTGACACAATGCTGCCTGCTAGCGCTGTTTACGCCGGCTCTTAGGTCACTATAACTTATATCACTCGGGGTGTGGATTATTAACATCCCTATGACACATAAGTTATACTGAAGTAAGTTCTAGTGTAGATAAGGTCACAGTAACTGAGGACACAGACAAGAACAAAGAGAGAAGGAAAGGAGAGAAAAAAAGGCTACAGTAGCCTATGAGCACACAGTATTCAAGGCGTGAACAAATCATGGAGTAATATAGTGACATTATGATTTATTCTGTCTTATTTCCTGTCCCTTTCCTAATGGGCTCTAACACTGTGAGCCTTTTTGACTGCTGCTGTTCATTGAGTGGATGTATTCAGAGAACTATCCATAATGATTCCAAGATCTCTTTCTTGAGTGATAACAGCTAATTTAGAGCCCATCATTTTGTATGTGTAGTTGGGATTATGTTCTCTGGTGAGCATTATGTTGTTCTCCTATAAACACAGTCTGACCCTGGATAAAACTAGAGAGAGAGCTTTGGGGTCTGTTAACAAAAGAGGTTTGGGGCTGTAAGCTAAGAAATAGCTTATTTCTTTTGTTCTGGGTCCCTTCTACATTCAGAGACAGAGGAATTTGTATATTCTTTGTAAATACACAAAATTGTGGCAAAGAAAACACCAGACTTCATGAATTTCTGCTTCCAACTGAAACATGCCTAGGGCCCTGAAATTTCACTAGCCACTTGGGTCAAAAGGGGCAACAATATTTAAGCACATGAACAGGCCTGTTCTGACTCAGGAATGATTTTCAGGATGTGTTTAATTTTGATCACATGCCTAAATCCCACTGAGACTGTAATGGGGTTTACAGACCCCATACTGAGCAAAGGCAGAAGGAAGACACGTGTGTTCTCTGCCAGAAGTGCCATTCCTGGAGACATTCACCCACCACTCTGACCAATAATGAAAACCCAGCTACAAAGGAAGAAGAACAGAAAGGGAATGGGAGGCAGAAATCCCAGGGATTTCAGAGATGCAACAGTCCTATGCCAGGTTGCCTCTAAGAAACGGGCCAAGAGACAAAAGAAGGCAGAAGCCCTAGAGATTGACTCAATTTAGATTGAGAGTTTATGGAATGCCTAATTGTAGGTGAATTAAAAGGGACCAGTTAGGAGAAAGCCGGGGCTCCTAGATCGACTACACCAAGAGCAGCAGATAATGTGGTACCAGAAGTGGGGCTGACTTTTACAGTCCCTGAAGAAAAGGGAGGCTTTTTTAAAAAAGAGGAGCTCTATGGAAATGAATCAGCACCTACAATGGCTGGCTGGCTCGCAAGCACAACAACAAGAGATAGCAACAGCTGTTCAAACGGATGGCAACACACCAGCAATAGTTATTCCAAGGGATGGCAGAACTGGTACCAGCTGCTACTCCACAGGTTCTTGCCCCAATGGCCAATAAGAGATGATGACCCACAGTCATTCTTGATAAGTTGTGAAAGAATAGCCAGGGCCTCTCAATGGCTCCCACCCACAGGTGAAAGTAAAACGGAGCTCTTAATGGTACGGGGCCAGCTCTGGTCCCAGCAAAAGGGGCGGGGTCTTGGGTGGAAGGGGCGGGGCTGGGGTCACCATCCCCTAGTCAGCCCATCTGCGCTGCCTGGCCCGTGCTGCCTGGGCCTCCAGTGGCAATTTAAAGGGCCCAGGGCTCCAGCCACTGCTGCCGCCGTAGAAGCAGCAGCAGCCGGAATCCTAGGCCCTTTTAAATTGTGGCCCCAGGGCAGCTGCTTCTTTTGTCCCCTTTCCCACCATCAGCTGTGTGCGGGGACCCAGCAGAGCTGCTGATGGGGGGTGCAAAAGGGGCAGCGATGTTAAAGCGCTGCTGCAGCAGCACTTTAAAGTCAGCAGTATGGGCAGGTACTGGAGGCTACTTTTTGACAATTTCTCTGTCTCCCATTCACTTCCAGTGAGAAAAGGGCAGCGTACCAGGGACTTGACGACACAGTGACCCAAGACTATGAGCAAGTGAAGGTAGTCGTATCTCACTAGCTAGACCTGGATGAAGAAATTTTCTGTTCTTTTGTTACAAGAGCTTCCCCGCACCTCCCAGCATACCCTTGGGCAATCGCCAAGAGGTTTATGGACTTTTGCTGGTGTTTCAAATGGAATTCCAGATAGCAGAACGCAGTTATGGAGAAATTTGTGTGAATTCTTCCATCCTCAGACCAGGACTGAGTTTGCAGACACTGACTGGTAACTCCACCTGAAGTCACCTGCCTCCTAGAGGCCTCTCAAGACATTCGGGGACCTCTGCTTCAAAAATAACTGCTCAGTATACACTGGAGAAGGAAATGAATGGTAAATATCCAAAATATCCAATGGTGGTGGTGGTCCATATTGGGCAAACCCTAAGAGAATGCAAGCAGCTAATTGGTCGGCAGGCAGGATCTTAGGGTCCATGGGCAAGATTTCCCTGAGACAGCAGGCCTAGGACTTTATGTGCTTCATCAGCCCCTCACTTCACACTACACAGGAACAAGGGCCCAGTGAAGCTGGGAAATAGGTCAACTAGTTGTTAGAAGACAAGGGAAAGACTTGATAGCCTCTTACTCCTATAGAAAACAGGGACTTAGATTTCATCACAGGCCCCACATGAGTGACATCCTGGGTAGGTGTGGACAAGAAAGAAAAGGACTTAAAAAAAGGCCAGGGGGAACTCATGATTCCAGTAGAGGTGAATGGTCAAAAGATGAGGACTTCATAGACTTGGGGTGAGACCAGACATTTTTCTGGGATTGGATAGTGGGAACAGCAAGGAAGCTTATGAAAGGGGAAATCTCTATTAAATGCATCCATGGAGATATTTTGCAATAATCCAGAACAACTATAAAATTGAGTATTGATGGGAACCAAGACTGGATGAAAGTAGTCATGTCTCCAAATCTCCTCTACCACATGTTATTAGGACAAGATTGGAGATATTTCCCTGAACTCTTCCAGAAGCTGCCCTTAGGATAGGAGCCTGAGAAAGACATTCCAGAAGAAATGTGAGAGATTCTGTTCCCTTTTAAGGACCTCCAAACCTATTTATTGCTGATCTACAAGAAAAAAGTCCTGGAGAGAAAGGTAGATGGAAAGGAAAGAGCAGAGATTGGTGAGAGAGGTGACTCCATTCATAGGCATAATGGAGATCACAGAGTCCATGGTCAATACATGGTCCATGGTCAACGAAGAAGATGCCAGAGAAAGGCCTTGCACAGGTCCACACAAAATGCCCCTTCTGCAGCTGGACTCAGAGAATCTCACGGGCTTCACAGATTGCCATGTGGAAAATAAAACCCAAAAACCCAAAGCTTTGAGCTGGCCCTCCAACAAATAGCAATGATAGAAAACAAGAGGTGAATCCTCAGTGGGCATAGCAGTACCCCTGTTTTGGACTTGTTAATTTATGACAAACAAGAAAAGCAGACACAGGCAATACGACACAACTACTAGTATCCTGGGTATATTGTTGCAAGCTCCTACATTTAGCACATAGAACTCCATGTGCAGGTCATCTTGGGAAGGAGAACAGACAGTCTAGGCCCAATACTTTTGGCCAGGAGTCTTTAAAAAGGTTGAGAATGTCTATGTATCATGCTCCAAATGCCAATTAGTGGCCCCTAAGGAAGTTCCCCAGTCTCTTCTAGTATCCCTTCCCTTCAGGGAGACCCCCTTTTGAACACATAGGAACTGACCTTATAGGTCTCCTAAAGAAGATATCTTCCAGACACCAGCATATACTTCTTATCATTCACTATGCCACCCCATACCTGGAAGCCATACCACTCCAATCAGTGAGTGTCAAGACGATTGTTAATGAGCTGCTGAAGGTCATTGTGTAGACAGGGATTCCCACACTGATCCTGACAAATCACAGAACAAATTTCACATCCTAACTGATGAGAGAGATCTGGGAGCAACTGAAAGTCAAAACATTACATACCTCCATGCATCATCTGTAGACTAATAGCCTAGGGGAACGATTCAATGAGACACTCAAGAGGATGCTCAAAAAACTCATTACCCAGGACCCTCAACACTGGGACCAATTACTAACAGCCCTACTCTTTGCCATCAGGGAAGTATTGCAAGCTTCAACAGGGTTTTCACCATTCAAACTGTTATACAGGTGACAGCGAAGAGGTATAGGAGACCTAGTATGGGAAACATGGGAAAGCCAGGCATCAGGAGGTGAAAACATGCTACAATATGTTTTAAAGATATGTGAGAGACTGGAGGCTATGGAGGCATATGCTAGAGAAAATCTCCAAGAAGCACAGCGACAATAAAGATGACATTATAATAAAAGGGGAAGAATGCATATCTTCAGCCACATGACAGAGTTCTACTACTTTTTGGAATCATAGTTAATGGGTGAGAGCATGGATTTTATGGTAAAAAAAAGTAGGCAACCTGAACTATTTAATCAGACAACCATTACCATGTAAATTTGCTGAAGTCCTGGAAAGGACTTCAGAAAATCTCTTCATCATGCCAAATCCTGAGGAACCAGAACTGGTACCTCAAAAGAAAGCTCTGTGACCACCAGAAAGAACCTATGCCAGAAGCAGACCAGGCACTCCAAATGGTGGATTCTTCTCCAAAGGTATTTTCAGCTTACCCTGGGAAGATATGCATGGCCCAACATCACATTAATGTGGAACCCAGTAAAGTAACAGGGATAGGGCTCTGACCAATCCCCTGCAAATTCAGGAGGGCTCTCAAGAAAGACCTCAGGATCATGTTGGAACTCAGGGTAATAGAGTAATATCAGAGTGACTGTAGGAGTCCTATTGTGCTGGTCTCAATGCTGGATGGTTCACTGTAATTACTCAAACATCATAATCAATATGCAGTGGAGTACTTGGACAATGTAGTCATTTATAGCAAGGATTGGAATTCCCAGCTGGATAAAGTAGCCGCCATTCTCCAGTCATTAGGGGAAGCCAGATTGACAGCAAACCCTGCTCAATGTGTGATAGGAAAAGAGGAAGCCCATTACCTGGGAGTCAGTGCATGGTAAGTCTGCTTCTTTATGGATGAGGAGCAGACTTACCCTAGTGTAGAAGACCCCACCACCAAAATGCACATGTTGGCTTTGCTAGGTCTTGTGGCCTACTATCGTTGGTTCATAGCACATTTCCCCATCATAGCAACCTTACTAGCGGACCTAATTAGGGACATGGGATGCTCACATGAGAAAGGACCTTTCAAGAGCTCAGAGACTTACTCTGCACATACCCAGTGTTTTATAGTCCAAACTTTGAGAAGAAATTCATATTGCTAAATGATGAATTGGAGGTAGATGTTAGGTATCTAACAGGAGGTTAGAGTTAGGTAGATGTAGTGTAGATGTAGCCCCCTTGCACAGGCTGACTGTAATGAAAGAGTTGAATATGAGGATAGGATCACAAGATAGCACGTGCTGTTACAACCACACACCTTCTGGATACAACACTGGTCAAGGAAGTTTGCATCACAATGGTAATTTTCTGTCAAGAGAAGTAGTCTTCACCAGCCAAGCCTGGCCCTCTGCGTTGAGTGGGGGAATATCTAATGGTGTTTACATACCCCAGACTGAGCATAGTGGAGTCTTCCCCCTCACAGCTGCCAGAACTACCAGTCATGGAGCCAGAGTGGGTGAGGTAATATCGTTTACTGGACCAGTTAGGAGAAGAAAGCCAGGACTCCCAGAGAGTCTGCACCAAAAGATGTCGACAGAGACTTAAGAATGTGCTTATGTGTTTTGCTGGACCAGGATGGATGACTAAATTGGGGCCTTATTTGATGTTTCTGTGGGGACTGCCACCGTGGTAACTGAGCCCAGTGGGAATGGAACCACCCGTCCTACGAACAAGAGTGATGTGATAATAATAATAAAACCTAGGTCTTACATAGTGCTTTAAATCAGGAAAGATCATTCTCCTGTTTTATAGATAGCAAAACTAAGACACAGAGATGGGAAATAGCTTGTGTAAGGTCACCCAGCAGTGGAGCTGGGAATAAAACTCCCATTGCCTGAGTTCTACTCTAGTACACTACCCACTGGGCCAAGTTGTATCCATGACCTATCAAGAAATGGGAAGAGCAACTGTTCCATGGCTGACAGAAAATATGTACAATAAGAACAAATGAAATATTTGACATAGTTTAAATACACACCCAGAAAGACCTTATACTTGTGGCATAGAAAACTATAGCTGCCAGTGAAAGCAATAGACAACAAACATTATTGATTATTGGTATTATTACTGAGTCCTGACAGGGTGAAAAGGAGGGCGTGATGCCTGCCTTAAGATCTTGGACCACAGTGTTTAAAAATTAAGACCCTTATCTTTAAACCCCTAAGTCCTTATTTAGATGCCTAAGGGTGGAATTTTCAAATGTGCAAAGTAACATGGAAGGACAAAGTAACACTTTCTCACTTAGGAGCTCAGTCCCATTGTGTTTTAAATATGTCACCTACCAGTCCCAGTGAAGTCAATGGGACTTATGCTCCTAAATTACATTTGAAATCCCAACTTTGGGCACCTAAATATGGACTTAGGAGTCTAAAGTTAGGCTTTTATATTGGAAGAAGTTGGCTTTTCAGCATAGGGGCCCAAACCTGCATCCATAAATATGGAGTTCACTCCTGGGCAGAGTCCTGGAGCATAGCATTTCACAAAATTTTGAAAACCAAGCCCCTTCTTCAGGGAAATAAAATCAATACCAGCCCTCTGCTGTCCTGCCATGTGTGGTTAAAGGTCTCCTCATCTGAACATACACATCTGCTTTGCATTCCCCACAACTATCCCAGCTAGTCTTTACTGCCTCCCTGAGAAAGCATGTGGGAAAGGCTGGTGCTTACATGGTTTGGTGAGCAGTGAAATAGATTTCAGTCATGACTTTTACACTGTCAGCGCTGGCCTCTGATTTAGCGCCCATTGAAATGAACAGGGCAGGTCACGCAGGAAAGCTTTTGTTTGGGCTCTTCAAATTCAGGCTGGCATCTCTCATGCAAGTCCACCATTTCCTATGCCAGCAGACACCAACTGGCACGCAACTCTCTCCAGATTCCGCACCTTTCCCCCGCTCCCCGCAAGTTGATTATCCCTACTCCTGTTCTTTCCTGGAGTAGTTTTCCCCTTAGCATTCCTTCAGCCTCTCAGTCCCGTAGGGAATTCCCTCTCCTATCTATTGGAACCCCACTGCTTTGGAATCTGGCCCTTACAAAACACTGATAAATATACTGTAGGGAACATTACTGCTCTCTCGGTGTGGGTGTATAGCGGAGAGGAACAATGGCGGACTAGAGGATGTAATGTTACTAAGAGCCACCAGATGGCACAATTGCAGATGGTCTGGCCTGGCTCATTCTAGTCCCCTGCATACGTAGGAGGCTGACCTTTGGGAAATGTTCAGTGAGCCACACGGTTGTTCTTTTTAAAGAAGTTGTCCATGTTACCAGAGAAATCTGAACCCTTTCTAAATGTCTCTGACTGAAAATCATTCTTAATTGCAGAGCCGTTATGTATGGAATAAACTCATGCAAGGAAGGAAAAAAAATTACATGGTGTGAAAACATTACAGACGGGACTTAATCAATCTTTTTTCTCTTTGACTGCTATGCTGCTGTGATAATTAGGAAATCAATACCCAATAAGGTGGGGTATGGGATATAATCAAGAATCAGGCATGCACAATAAAGTTTGTATACTTCTCCACAGAAAACACAGGGCCAATTTTCTAAACACTCAGATATGTGGCATGTCCTGATCATATATTGCACAGTTCTGGCTGAAAGATGAGTTATAAAGAGGGAGAGCATTGTTTTGACTGTGAGATACCCCAGTTTGATAGTTCTCACCTGATTGACTTAAACCTCAGCTGCTTTCAAATCAAATTATGGGGGGAAATGCAGCAGAAATGGCTCACTAGTCATTGGCACGGTTATAAAATGAGTCAAGTTCATGATTTTGTAGATAAATGCCTAAATGGAGGTGCAAGGTAGACAGCTTAACCTCTTACATTGATAGCTGAGCATCTAATGGCTAAAAGAAGTATATTTTTCCTAGGCACCCAATAGAGGAAATAAAGAACGATTCTCTGACCTTTAGGTATCCCCCTGGAAATCAGCAGAGAATATGTTGTTTGTAAATTGGCTTCAAAGCTACTTCTTCTTCCCCTCTCCGAGGGTCAGATTCTGATCTCTGTTGCATATGTGTAAACTGGGAGTTATTCCATCAACATCTGTGAAGTCCTTCACCATTTACAATGTTCATTTCCTAAGATTTGAATCCTGCCCTTATTTAGAAAGCCTCTTAGATTCAGGCATGTGAGGGGTAGAGGAGGAATACCAAGGCATTAGAAAATAGGAAGAATCCATGAATTCTCCCATAATGCTAAATTAGCAGGGAGGAGGTGGAGGGAGAGAAAAGGAGACACACAGAGAGAGAACAACTTAGTACATTAGTAAAAAGAGATATGAGCAATTTTTAAAATATTATTGGAGACACGCTACTTTCACATTAAATACTAAAATATTAAAATTGATTGAGGTTGTGAAATAAGTGAATTACTTAGTCCTCCATGCATTAAAATTAATTTTTCATCTCCTTATCTAAGCAGCTTCCCTATTGGCTTTTGTTGAGCCGCCTTAATATTTTATACGCTTAAGGGAAAAAGCTGCACTTTGACATCTTGGCATTTCTAAGCATGTTTAACTTTTTTTTTTTTTAAACTCCCCATGCAAAGGATTTTTCAAATCAGGCATGAAGGGGGAAAAAAAACTTTAAAAAATCACCATTCTGGGATTTAATTGCTATTTGATTTTGCATGCAAGTGTTAGGAGTCTTCTTCCCTACCTTATTATTTTTTCTTCTCCTTGTCTCTCACTAACTCACTCGTGTGGCTTACACAGCACAGTAGCCCCAGCGATGCTGAGAACATCAATAATTTGATTGTACCCGAACAATAATAAACGATGAAGCAACTTCATCTGAGCTGGAAGATCTGGCCTTAACCTTTCTCTATTTACAGCTCTGGAAGGCTTGTATTCAGGAGAATTTAAATCAGCAAAGACACACCAGTCCTTGTGTGCTGTGGTGCTGACACAAACATAGCAAAACTGCTGCTATAAGGAGATAAGTTCTTATTTTGTACCCCCACTAACAAAGGGTTTTAGTATATCATCATTGGTGCTAAAAGCAGAGTAGGCAAATGGTCCCCGATAAGGCAAACAAGTGCTTAAATCACTGCAGTGTGGTGTGCGGAGGTTTGCCAGGAAATTAAATATGTAAAACCTTAAATATTATGGACTTTGTATCCACATGCTGAGTCTGTATCATTTGATACGGCAGGGTTTTATTCTCTGGGGTCCACTCCAGGCATCGCAGTTCTTTCAATAAAGCTATAATTTTATACGTTCCTGGATAAAGATATATGAAAATCTGGATGTTTTGCTGGAATAATGCTGGTTCAGGGCCCTGATCCTGCCGTTGACTTCTTGTGCAGATGCAGATCAGATTGCTGGACAGGGGCTCAGAATGGTGCAGGATCAAATATAAGTGGGTTCCTTCTGAAAATGCAAGAAATATCACTGGCTTGAGCCTCCACGTATCTGTACCTGAGCCCATGTATGAAACAAAAGACATGTTATTGGGCGGGGGGGGGGGTCCAGAAATAATAAATCACCAGTAACTGTATATAATGTAGGACTCTCAGCAATAGTCTTACACTCAGACCTATTCTTGCCATGTGGGCATTCAGTAAGGTGACATGCTCCTGCAATAGCCACTTCCCTTATTCTTCTGCTCCTCTGCATTCCCATCCATTGTGTGTTGTCCTGAATTAGTGGAGTCCAGAGTTCATGCAGGTTTCCTTCCAGTCCCTAAGGAAAGTCTGCCTGGTCTGCACTGGGGGCTTTAGCATATATCCCAGCTGTAATGATTTCAGTTTTATTGATTGCTGCATAGATGGGCCCTCCCCAAAGTTCTTCAGCTATACTGCTGTCCTCTGTGATATCAGCAAAAGCTACTTCAGCCCCACTTTGGGTCCCAAAGGTAGCTGGACTCTGCCGCTTACAGAGGAATCACTAGCATAAGGCATGATGAACAAGTCTTTACCACCTAGGATGTGTTGGCATAAGAGAACAGAAGCCCAAACTCTTCCTACTTTCACTTTTTCCACCCTGGTTGCAGCTCCAAAACTGAGTGATGAAAGACCGAGGCATTGGTCAGGGGGACCACCCACCCCAGGAAGATTTGGTGTATTTCTTTTGTCCTCTGGTTTCCTACCAGATAAAACAGTATTTCTGACTCCCAAATGGAAAACTTACCTGCATCTTGACCAGAATTTCCCAAACTGTCACATACCTGAAATGCAGATGAGGCCTGGCACATTCAGTCATTTTCATTGCTCACTAATAGGTGGCAGCAGAGAATTCCTTCCCTCTTCAGCTTCTGTCCATCTGGAGTTCTCAATCAGCTCTGGGCTGTCCTTCTCCCGGTTCACCAACAGATTTCAACAGTGAGCTTCCTACTCTCTTGGACCTCAGGCCACAGAAATTACATGAACAATTTGGGGATCCTCTCTTCCTTTCTTCAATTTATATTGGAATTAGAGCTGACAAAAGGTGTCATGGGAACATTTATCCACGGAATGGAAGGGAAAGTGGTAGTCCAATATTCCATAGCATAAATCTTGTCTAGAGGGAAATTTTTTGGGAGAAGGGAGACAGCTCAGTCAAACATTGGCTTCTGTCTTTTGTGATTGTCTACAAGGAGGCCAGCTGCAATTGTAGGGTTTTTTTAAATTATATTGATGCCCAGTCAATAGGGATTGGACTGTGAACACCAAACCATTTCAGGTGGACCAGAGGTTCCCAAAGGTTGATAACATGGGACATATTCTTAAGTTCAAGGTTGCTACAATCCTATTTGTATCCCCACAGTATCAATGTGGTACTGAGAGGCATCCTACTTGGTGAATTTGTGCACATATAGTGAATATTAGTGAAATGAAATGGAACCGGAGACCTATGAATGTAACAGCATGAGGCTATATTGCTTGTGCTAAAAGGAACGTGCCCATTCATTAGCTCAAAGCCAGTAGCAGACGCAGAAAGCTCAGTGTGACATCTAGTGGGACAGCAAACCACATGGTTTGCCCACTGGAGTGCTTCTCTCCCATCTGCTCTGTATACCACTTACTGAAGGACATGAGCAGACTATTTACAGAGATGCAACTGCAGCTAGCTTTCTAGCCATGTGCACAAAGACGGACTTCCTGATGTATCCTCAAAACATTTCCTTCCTGCAACCTGTGCTCTTCTCTCCAAGTTCCATTCAGGCTGCTACCTTCTCTGTAATATTACTTGTGGCTGCTTAGAACACTGTTTAGACAGACCACTGTGAGGGAAGCTTATGGGAGAAGTATAAAATATTTAGGCTAACAGGAAATAAAGGTTACTCATCCTTACCCTCGTACCCTGAGTTTCTGGGCATTCAGCATTCTCTGTCCCACTCCACGGCTTCTCTCTGCCCTTCTCTCATCAGAAGTACCCCTCCATATCTTCCTTTTATTGCAATGAACACGTGCTCAATGCAAGTGACCACATTGCCCACTAGGGACTGCAACCCATAGGGAAAAGGAATATTAATGTTATGACAGCTACTGAAGATTCAGCATTAGCTTAGATTTCTAGAGCAGAAAATCCTCCACTCAACGTAGGCATACACTCATTACACCATCAAGACCAAGTGTCTAATACATGGTGAACTTCAATGTGTGAGACTTGTTTCCCTTCTTAACAGCTGCTTCTAAGGGCATCTGGACTCTTCAGGCATACAGCATTTGCAAGCACAAAGTGGGTATCTGCTCTATGTCTGTGCAGGAGCCATAAAGAAGCTTGCTGTACCTCCTTTCCCCTGTTCTACATCTGCACAATACAAGATGGGATTCAACCTATAGCCTGCCAAGTGCTTTTGGATATCTCAGGGCAAAAAAAAAGAACTCGTCATAATGTAACTTTGTGGGATGATTCCATTCCTTCCCTCTGAAACAATGAGAGAACCGCATCAAATATGGAAGGGATAGACCACCTACCGCAGATGCCTCACTGAGAACATCGTCCAAAGCAAACTGACACCAATCACGTGGGACCAACTATAGAATCTCGATGAGTAATACCATCTTCCCCCAGAGCTTTCCTGGCATGCATTGATTGTATCAGTTTCAATAACTCTTCTGTAGTTACAGGAGCCTCAAGAGATTTCCCTGTCTGAGTTGCCCAGCATTGTCAATTCCAATTTATTTAGATATTCTTTTACCATTTTCCTAGACAACAAAGGTTTGTGATCAATAGAAGGCTTCATAAAAGCCCTGGAAAGCATTGCTAATCCTTCTTCCCTGTGTTACCAATTCCCCTTTGGGCTTATGGAGAGGGGTTGACTGGCTGGCATTTATTTTATGTACAGTTACTTGGCAGTCTCATTTTTCTGCCAGGAATGCCTTTGTTTTGTTGTGGGTGTTTTTCCTTTATGCCTCTGGAAAACTTAAAAGCTTTTTTTCTGTTTTAGTTACATCGGTTTGTTGTGTGTTAGCCCTTGGAATCCTCATGCACAGCTTTTTTCCCCTTATTAACTATTATTATTACTGCCTGAAAAACTCTTATTCATTTTCTGCTTGCTGTTTCAAGTTATTTTGCAAGAACCAGTTTTCCTTTTTGCTTCTCCTGCTTTCTTTTTAGGTTGAGATATATACAATCTAAGCCACACCATACAATCTACTTCTTCAAAGTATCCCCCTTGAGTCCTGGTTGATGTCTGACTTGCAATAATCCACTGATTTCTGCATCAACTACATTCCAACAAACACCTTTAATTGTAAGACTCCCCCCACAATATAGTCATTCATTCCATACATTCTGATTTTCAATTAGCTCTAATAATAATAAACTGGAAAAGGTGAAGAGAAGAATGCTCTGTGAAATCCACTCTTCTCAATGTCATGAAGATCTAATTCAGCTGTGCAGATTCTACCCTACTGGCAGTTACAGAAGATGCATGCCACATCAGTTTAAATGAACTGTTTCCTAAATTTGCATTCTTATATTATTTATTTATTTATTTATTTTGTAGGCCAGAGTTGGTCATTTGAGCCATCCACATCAGAAATCCACTTTCTCCCTTGTGACCTCCAACCCAGCAGCTAGAAATCTAGGTTTTGAGTACACCCAGACAAATCTTTTTTGAGTGTCACATGCTCCTGGAGACAAAAGGAATGTTTGTGAGGGGAGCCACTGCATAGATTATTTGCTTCTCTCATGTTTAAAATCAAAACCACAGAAAAACCCATTAGATTTTAATTGTTTTCAATATTTCAATATTTCTGACAAAAATAATTTGAAAACAAAATTAGACTGTTCACATTAGTTGCATTTTGCTTTTCCGAAAACAACATAAAATGAAAATTCCAGTTCAAAATGAAACTGAACAAAAATGTTTCTTTTATTTCCGATATTTTTTGTTGAAATTAAAACTTTCAACTTTCCACCATTAGTTTTTCAAGCCACATGATTTTGTTTGATTTTTTTTGCAGGCCTAGAACACGCGTTTCCTGCCTGCCTTGGCTTTGAGAGACAGACAGTTGTGTTCCTGGAGTTACTATGGAGGAGGCACCTGAGTGTCACAGGCTCCTGGAGACAAAAGGAACGTTTGTGAGGGGAGCCACTGCATAGATTATTTGCTTCTCTCATGTTTAAAATGGAAAGCACAAACCATTTTCTTTCTGCTGGTCCTAACCACTGATTAATCCCGACAGCTTCTTATAAACAATGAAGTGGACGAAATGCAATCTTCCTTTTCCCAGAGCAACTATGTCTCAGGAAGAAAAAGAGATTGATAGTGAGGGAGAGACATTCACCATCTTCCACTTTATCCAAGACTTCAAGAAGTATCAATTTCCTTTCATAAAAAGAAACCTAGTATTCATTCACTCCCCAGTCGCCAGAAATCAGTGTAATAATCTGAGGACCTTCTTCTACCATCTCTGGACTCATGGAATTGATCCAGCAAGGTGTTAGGTGACCACAAATCCTTTTGGCAACAATGAGAAGAGATGGTACTTAGCACCTCCTAGCAGGTGCTAAGCATTGTGCATACTTGGGTCCCATATTATCTGTTATTATTTTACTAAACACTCTAGGAACGAATCCTGAAAGGTGGTGAGCACTGATGCTCCCATCACCTTCAATGAGTGTTTCCAAGGCCTAAGAGAAAATTCATGATGCGCTACTGAGAAATATGGTCTGATGGTTAGACCAAGGGATTGGGACACAGCACTCTCAGATTCTACACCTGATTCTACTTCTTTGCACCTTGTGTCACCATTTGCACCTGACTTGGCACTGCACTATGGCCACTTTGCACAGATGTAAGTGACCACACAATATGCAAAGCAGTTGAGAATCGGGCCTTCAGTTTCCAGCTCTCTATGGATTGCGATATTTTCATTTGTACTATTTTTTAAAAAAACAAAATAACAGGACTTCTCTTTTATGCTCTAGGCAGGGTGACCAGATGTCACAATTTTATAGGGAGAATTCCAGTATTTAGGGCTTTCTCTTATATAGGCACCTATTACCCCCCACCTGATTTTTTCACATTTGCTAGCTGATCACCCTTTACTCAGAATGTCTGGGCACGGTGGGGTGGGGGGAAAGGGGTATAGAGTACAAAGCAATGTTTCCTTCTCTCTAGTCCAAAGATTGGCTCTATCCTTGGTACAACATAGAACAGCCTCAGTGTTATTGTGGCTACAGCATTTGCTTGTAACTATATGCACAGAACTGCAGCACGCAGAATCCGTGTCTGGATTCCATTATCTTTGGGAAGCTCAGATAACACTAGCAAGATGTCAAATCTAAATCCATGTTTGTCATAGGAAAAAGCTGCCAATCACTAACTGGCTGTAGCTATCACTCGGTGGCAACCTAGTGGAAGGAGCCAGGAAACCCACTGGACTTGAGATATTAATACAGTTTTACTTAATTTCAGATCTGAAACTTATCCCCCCCGATCCCCCGAAAAAAAAGACACAGGTAGGTAAGAGCAGGTGAACTCGACACCAACACACAAAAGGGGGTTGTTCCATGCAACCTTTATCTAAACTGCCTTGCTCTCAGTATAGCAGTGCTATTTAATCATGTGACTAAGGGCTACTAGTATGAATAAAGAATGCCAGCTCAGGTGTTAAACAGTTGAAGACTGAAAACCAGACAACATTCTAAGATTTAAAACTCTTTTTACTTCAACAATATTTGGCCTAAATGCTTCACATTTTTGGTCAAAGTTTTGGTGCACAAGAAATATGGGATTGAGCCTCTAGATGATTCTATGCAACTTCCTCAAGAACAAATCCACAGTGGCTCCTGTTTGCTAGTTTGTTTTGTGGACCCCTGATTCTGCACTCCTTACTAGAGTAGGGTGAAAGTTTTCATTCCATTTTTTTTTCTCAGTGAAAAATGGCTCACTCATCGAAATGGAAAGTGCCATGAGACATGTCTGATTTCAGTGACCTCTGCTGAAAACTGAAAAATTAGACCCTTCCTCATTAGAGAGGAAAATTAAGAGGCGGTATGACTTTGAACATGGATTAAGCTTAATGGGAACAAGGCATTCTTATTTCAGAATGGGTCCACACATGGAGTGATTCAGGAACAGCAGTTTCTGAATCACTCCAAATATAGGCAAGACCTTAGATAGTTACAGAAATTGGCCTGAGACTTTCTCAGGAGTGTGGATTACTGTTTAGGGAGAATGGAAGCATTGGAATAGCAGGGGAAAGTAATGTTCCCTGGCTTTCAAGCTATTTTAACAACCTTAGCCAGATATAAGAACCTGAATAAAATAATGATATTTAGTTCTTACTTAGCTCCTTTCATCCATAGATCTCAAAGCTCCCAACAAAGGAAATAAATTTTGTTATTAAAGATGATCAAAACTCGGAATTTCCAGCTCCTCAGCTGGACTATATCTCCCACCATGTATGGCCATTATGTGACTCCCATGATGAAGTTCAGCCAGAGCAGATAGATTGGTACATCATGGAAGATATAATCCAGAGAGGATTGTGGCCCATAGAAGAGAATAGGAACATGAGGCACTGGAAACACAGCTCTAATGAGGCACCATGGAAGATCAGTATGATAATAATCAGAGTCAAACCAACCTGAACCAAAAGTTATCAGATTGGTTTGACATTATTTCACTTTGAATTAATCCAACCTCAATCTAAATGTTTCATTTTGATTTTCCTAATGGACAAGTGAATAATGACAGTAAATTCAATGGAAAATTCTCCACCATCTCTCATCACTTTTCCTGATGGGAAAAATGAAGCACAGCACCTTACTGAAGACCACACAGCAGGCCAAGGTAGGAACAAAAATCCTGGGGCAATGCCATCTTTATGAGGCCACACAATAGAACAGCCAGTTTCCAAGCCTGTAAAGAAGATTGTACAGGACTGTTCTACTATCACACAATTGCACTCCAGAGCTATATAACACAGCATGGGGCTGGTAGCACATTCCTTGCCAAGATGGTCTGCTGCCATTCTCCTCAGCAGACCTGCCACAAGAAGAGGTCTTGGTAAGGGTGAGAAGCAAATTGATTATGAATTGGAGTTTTGTCTACCAACATTTTTTAATATGTAATCTTGTCATGAGTGAACTCAAGTCATTAATAATACAGTAAGCAAAATGTGCTGTAGTTAACCTTAAATTATAACTTACAAAGAGTGTTCTTGCAGTTTCTGTTTTGATTTATGAGCTCAGTTTACTCTATGCAAATTCATGCACAGTTTCTAATAAGAGGGAGGGGAGAAGATAAAAGAGCCGTGAATATTTTATAAGCTTTTCCCACTTACCTTAATTTAGAAATATGAAGCTGAATATGTAAGTAGAGAATAATTACCTATTACTAATCTCCCACATAATTTATCTATTTCAACCCTGAACATCCTGAGCAATGCAAAACATAACTGTTTTACTACCTCTACCACTGTAAATATGATAATTAGGTATACTTCAGTGCTACTTTTTGCTGATACATGAGAAGATAGATACTGTAATATAATCAGGCAGTGCAGCACTATTGTTTTATATCCCTTTTAAAAATAATATGCCTGCTGTTCAGTATTTCATTCGTTGGACACAATAAAGTTCACTTTTAAGAGGATGGTGCCCTACATAGTTTCCCTGTGCTGTGTTTCCCAGGTGATTTTTTTTCACTTTTATAACTGGCATAACAAATCCGTAATTGTCGATGTAGAACCATGTCAGGGCAGTCGTAGTAGAACTCAGATCTTCCTGCTTTACAAAAAATAAAGGCACTTTGCTGAATGGGATTGCCCATTAGCTTTTAGCAGTATAAAGCCTATGAGACAGAGTTGAGCAACTCTAGTTCCATCCACTAGAGGTTAGTGTTTTCCATTAGAACTGGTCAAACATTTTCCTTTTTTCATGAAAATTTTGAAAATATAAAAATATATCTACTCTGAAGTTTTTGAAATGGGACTCTTTGGTATTTTGTGAAATTTCATGGGTTCTAAAACCAGAAAGTTTTCAAAACACACACACACACACACACACACACAGAATAAAAACAGCATGAGACATAGCCTGAGAGTCTGTATCATGTATTTTGGGGCACACTTGCCCAATCAAAGAGTCAGGACAACAGGGACACAGTGGTGAACTGAAAATAAAAATATTTTAAATGGAAAATGTCCACCACAAATAAAGGACAAAAATATTTTTAAAAATGACAAAAGTGTTCATGAAAGTGAATGCTTTTATCAAAAGGTTTTGGTGCTTTATTTTTTATGAAAATTTCCCATTAAGAAAAAAAAAATTCATTTTCAATTTTCCATTGTGCAACTTTTGATTGGGTTCAGATTGTGATGTATTTTTTTTGAAAATATTTATACTTGTATTGCATCATAGTATATATACTCTGTTGGCTAAATATGTGTGTATGTGGCATATGAACAGCCCATCCCTCATAAGGGTCATGGTTCCTCCCAGACAGGAAGAAACTCTGAGAGGAAGTAGAATTGTGTTTCCTTTCTCATGGAGAGAGGGATACAGTTCGTACCAGAGCAGCAGAAGGGATGTGCCTCTTTACTCTCTTATGGTAATAAATTCATGTTATTCTGTTATTTACTGGGCTAATGACTTCACCTTGGGACTGTGTCTACTTGTGCCAAACCACCAATAAAGACACCAAGGTCATTTAACAATATTTACATGGATTTAGTGTTAAAACATGCCCAGTGATTGGTTGCCCTCGAGACTGAAGACCTTTATTTAGATATGGAACCACTTCAGAACAGGTGTTGGCTCTGCAGTGTCCATCCTCTCCCTTGTCCCCCACCCCCTGCCTTTCCCCACCAACGTGTAGCAACCTTGAACAAGAGGGACCCTCTTGAGCTAGTTGTCTGCGTGTGTGTTCTTGCTGTGTGCTGTCTTAGCTCTGCACAGATAACAGACAGAGGAGACATCTATCGGCCTGCTCTGACTTGGTTTGTAGTGAAGGCACCCAGCTAGGATCATTGTCGATGAAGCATGGTGCTAATGCCCCAGCCCAGTGGTTACAGGTACACTAACATACGTATGCCCGTGACAACGGACCAACTCAGTGAATGATGGGACTTTGCATTCCCCCACAGGCCAAAAACACCCACTCTGTAGGGTGACCAGATGTCCCAATTGTATAGGGACAGGCCCAATATTTGGGGCTTTGTCTTATATAGGTGCCTATTACTCCCCAGTTCTTCACAATTGCTATCTGGTCACCCTCCCCCTCTGAGACTACTCTTTACACATGGATACAAAGAAGTTGCATATTACCCTTCTGACATGGTTAGTTATCACCATTTACCTTATACATGTTTGTTTGATCAAAACATCTCTATTCATCGCCCTGTCATCCTGACCTTATCTTTGAGCGGTCAACTTGTTATCTTTGGGGAGTGTGTTTGTAACATACGTGGTATTGGGATGTTCTGGTACCAGCCTTCCGGAATGTGTTTGTGTGAATGTCCTGTTCCTGGCACGGCTCAGGAATGTGGGTGTCATTGCAAAAGGAGAGAAGATATTTCAGCCCCTGTCAGCCATTTGAAGAATTACAGAATGTTGCCAGTTCCAGTGGCTGGGGAGGTGTGACAGAGTCAGATCAGAAGAGTATAGGAGAGTGCTGGAAGGCAGGTATATCAGCCTCAGGATGTGTAGGTCCCTGTTCCCTGGATAGCCAAACAAAGGCTACTCCAGGCCAGTCAGGAAGCTTCTAGAAAGGAGTAGAAACAGCTAGCCTGATTGGGACACCTGAAGCCAATCAGGCACTGACTGAAACCAGATAAAAACTTCCCAGTTAGTCAGATGGGTGTGGGTGTCAGGAGCTGTGGAAGGAAGTTATGCTGTTGGTGAGACTGAGTGGTGGACAACTTATCATACAGAAGGAAGGAGGCCCTGAGGTAAGGGTGAAGTGGAGTTTGAAGAAGCGGAGACTGCTGTGGGGAAGTAGCCCAGGGAATTGTATTGTGTTTTGTGGATAAAAGGTCAGCCATCTTAGCTGATACTATTAGGGTCCCTGGGCTGGAGTCCGGAGTAGAGGGCGGACCCGGGCTCCCCCCTTTCTGTCTCCCCTAATTACTTACTGAGAAAGGGAGGTCACTCTGGGGCCTAGATGAGTTTCTGAGGCCCCTAAATCTGCCAGGAAGCACAGGACCCACAAATACAGACTCGGAACTTTGTCACAAGGTTTATGGGTGATGGATCTCTGACCATGAGATCTGCATGGGCATCTATCAGCTTGTTTCATTCACGCCACTGGACAATTGACAGAGAGTCAGAATCTTTTTGTCACTGCTGATCTGGTTAGACTGGAATGGGAGACAAGGAGATGACAAGCCTGGTAAGCTTTGGAAAAGAACCAAAACCAAACTAGTTCTATTACCAGAGCCATCCACCATCCCAGCTTTAAGGACTATTAAAGTCAACTATTAATTTTACACTTTAGAAGTTTTTTAGGAGAAAAACTCTAAGGGTCCAGTGACATGGTAGATTATCCAAAAATAAAATAACCTGGCTTGATAATCAATTGTATTTTCCCCTAGTTAGCGAACAGGGGGAATGTTTTGTTGTTATCTCGACTTCTGTCTATCACAATAAATTTAGATCACTGCAAAAGGGAAAATGGACATCCTCCTATCAGAGGGAAACAAAATCATTTGCTTTCCTGGGTATCACAGTGTCATGTTGCATTACAATAAGCACCTCACAATATATCACATTACTTCTGTAAGCTTGCAGTATGCCTGGATCAAATCTTCAGCAGAACAGAGTATCTTACAATGAGATACTGATATCAAAGCAAGTTCTTTTTTTGTCATTGTATCAGCTATGCAATGAAGGAAAGTGATTTTAGTACATATGGAAGCAAATGAACCAAATCCACCATTCCCTGTTATTCTCTTCAAACGGGATTTATATTACAGGAGGTTTTTCTTTGTTTGTTTTAGCTTTTTTTAAAGAAACAAGAAGAATCAGGTTTTTTGTTGTTGTTGTTGTTGCTTCTCTCAAAATGGAAAATACCTTCCTTCCTAGCCAAACACACTCAATTGTCTTCCACCCCAAGCACCCATCCGTTCTGCCAATATCCTGTATAATAAGACCTGGTCCTGGTCAATATATGTCACAATCCCTCACCGTAACTGATCTAAAGGTCCTCTCCCAGGATGATGGTAAATTAAGGAAAATAAAAAGGGGAAGCCTTCACCTATAATGAATTTAAACTCTTTTCAGTGGGTTTGGAATGGAATCCAGGTCTCCGACATCCTAAACCACTGTTCTGACCTTTGGATCATCACCAGGCCTCACCCCATCTGTTGAGGGGACTAAAGATCTGTACTTTTTTTTTTTCCAGAGCAGGTGGACTTCTCTCCTTTTTAACTCTTCTTCCAGTCCTGACATGACCTGGAGGTGTGGCAGGGGCAGAGCTACTCAAGCCCATACCAACTCCTTAACTCCTCCTTGTCTGGTGCAGGGTTTGTACACTCTATCACAATCCAATTTCTGGCACCTGAATTTGTGTTGGGTGCCATCTTACTCTAAAAGTAGTCCCATTGACTTCAATAGGAGTTCACAAAAGGCAAAATATATGCAGACTGTTATCACTTCTCCCTTTTTAGCTATTATTTAATCAACCTTTATTTTTTTCCTTGTTTGAAATCTTTTCTCATGGATCGGTGGCTCCAGACCCTAATCATTGCTTTATTTATTTAACCCTCCATATTTATTTATTATTTAATCTTCAATCTTCCTGGTACAGGAGGCACCCAGAGCTTTCTATCCATCAGGAATTATTTTAAAAAAAACAAACCAAAAAGGCTAAAATAAAAATCAACAGTGACCTGGAGACATGTTGTTTAATATTCTTAACACAGAACAAAGTATCAGTTACACTGCAAGTAGATCACAGATTGTAGAACCTTCACTGTCTATATTCCAGGGAAAAAATGGCCTTGTAAATAAGAAATGTATCCCTCAGAATGCACAGATAAAGTTACAATATTTTATTTTAATGTGCAGTTTATTTATACAAGATAGATCTGCTTTATTGGCCTTCACATGAGCTACTTATTAAGAAATGACCTTTGCTATACAGAATCTGTTCATACTGAAGGTATAATGAACAGGGATACCCAGTAGTGTTCTGATGCTAAATCATCATTGGTCTTTTGAGATGACATACTGTTTTATTCATTCCTGGTGAGCTCATTTGGTATCTAACTTTGATGATAACTTTTCCACAGATATATCTCCACTGAGGCAAGTGCAGGGTCAAGCCAGATCAGGAATCCGTCATGTCATTAATCAGAACATGGTCACTTTTTAAATGTCCCTTCCATCACTTGCCAACAATCATTACATATTTGGAAGGGTGAAACAGCCCCAGATTCAGGCAGGTTTCCCTTTACAAAAGCCGTGTTGACTCTTCTTCCACCTATTGTGTTTCTGATCATTCTTTTCCTTACTATTTTTTCAATCGATTTGCCTTGTACTGAAGTTAGGCTTACTGGCCTGTAATTGCCAGAATCTCCTCTGGAGCCTTTTTAAAAATGAGCCTTCAACTATCAATCATCTGGTACAGAGGCTGATTTAAGGGATAGGTTCCATACCATACGTAGTAGTTCTGCAGTTTCATATTTGAGTTTCTTCAGGACTCTTGGGTGAAGAAACCATCTGGTTCTGGTTACTTACTACTGTTAAATTTATCAGTTTGTTCCAAAACCTCAATCTGGGACAGTTCCTCAGATTTGTTACCTAAAAAGAATGATTCAGGTGTGGGATTGTCCCTCACAGTTTCTGCAGTGAAGACCAATTAAAAGAATTAATTTACCTTTTCCACAGCAGCTTGTCTTTCTTGAGTGCTCTTTTAGAAGCTTGATGATCCAGTGTTCCCTCTGTGTTTGGAAGGCTTCTGCTTCTAATGTACTTAAAAAAAATGTTTGCTGATAGTTTTTGTGTCTTTTGCTAGTTGTTCTTCAAATTCTGGTTTGACCTGCCCAATTATACTTTTACACTTAACATGCCAGAGTTTATGCTCCTTTCCATTTTCCTTAGTGGGATTTGACTTCCAATTTTTAAAGTACGCCTTTTTGTCTTTAACAGCCTCTTTTGCTCTGTTTACCTGGGTAACATTTTTTGAGGGAGCATGTAAAATGGAGCATACATTGAGTTTGGGCCTCGGTTGTGGTGTTTTTAAAAAATTCCATGCAGTTTGCAGGCATTTCACTCTTGTGACTGTTCTATTTAATTTCTGTTTAATTAGCTTCCTCATTTGTGTGTAATTCTGCTTTTTGAAGTTCATTAGTATAGTGGCGGCTTTCTTCGGCATTCCCTCTCCCCTAAGGATGTTACATTTAATTATATTATGGTTGCTATTACTGAGTGATTCAGCTACATTCACCTCTTGGGCCAAATATTCTGTGCGAATTAGGAATAAATCAAGAATTGCATCTCCCCTTGTGGGTTCCAGAACTTGCTGCTCCAAGAAGCAGTCATGAATGGTGTCTAGAAATTCTATACCTGAATCCTGTCCTGAGGTGACATGCAGCCAATCCGTATGGAATAGCTGGAATCCCCTGTTATTAATGAGTTCTCTGTTTGTGTAGCCTCTCTAATCTCAATAAGCATTTCACAGTCACCATCACCATTCTGGTCATGTAAGGTTTGAGGCCTTTTGTGCAGTAAATAGTAGAACACAATAGTATAATATTGGGCTGTTAAGAAGGCACTCTTGTCTCATAGTACCCACCATCACCAGACAAAGGAACAGATCTTAAGAAGTTGAACAAAACTTTCTTTGATAGGATTTTGTCTGGCAAGAAACCACTTATCAACAGTCGTGACTGTGAAATCTATACTTCTCTGTTGTTTGGCCTTTTATGGTCACTACTTCTCTATTGTCTATCAGGATGGTCTCTCTCTGGTTCTTTAATTGCTTCTGTCTGTTGCATAACTACTTTGTCAAAACTTAAATCAGCTAATGTGGTGGAGTCTGATGGGCTAAAGAATTGTTTCGTAATGGGCTAGAATTGGTGAAAATACTGTTTTGTAGCGCTTTAGTTTAAAATGATTGGTTAAGTTATAGCTAATCAGCACCCACATTTTAACTATATCAACTGAGGTGCATAAGGAAGTTCTTTGGAACCTAACTCCAGGACACAGCCTTAAGATTAGATCTGCAAGACCTCAACACCCTGCCAACCCCAGGCAATCTCATTTTGACTGGCTAACAAAGAAAAGTATGTCTACTTTATTGGAAGTGGTGAGGATGGTATGCTTAGTGTATATATTCTGCTTTGTTAAATGTTAATAAATAGAAGTTAGGGATATTATTGGGTAAGGCTCTTTCATTGGGAAAAGATCCTGCAAACTTATAGACAAGTGTCCTGGAACAATTTGTATAGTGGGGATGCTGGGAGCCATTGAATCAAACTGTAAACCCAGTACATGGTGGAAACCACTTCAAGCCAGGGGTATGTTCAAGCACCTATGCCTGCAGAAGGTTATGCCCTAAACCCAGGACGGGCAAGTGTGAGTACTTAAATTGGTCAAGTTTCACCCTGAGCCCAGCATGGGTAAGGGTGGGTGCCTAAATTAATCAGGTTACACTTTGAGCCCATAGTAGGGTAAAGGTGGGGTGCCCTAGATAGTCAGGTACTTGTAATATATTCCTACTACTACACTCTTATTTTTCAAGCATGGGATTTCTATCCATAGAGATTCTCTGGTACGGTTTGATTCATTTAAGAATTTTACTATATTTGTCTCTAGGCTTTTTCTCACATACAGTGCCGTTCCCACACTAGCACAACCTACTCTGTCATTCCAATACATTTTATACCCTTGTATTGTTGTATTCCATTAATTATCATCATTCCACCCAAGTTTCTGTCATGCTTATCATATCAATATCCTCATATAATACCAGGGACTCGTGTTTACCCATCTTTGTATTTAGACTTCTAGCACTTGTATACAAACGCCAATGAAATTTGTCAATATTTAGTTGTCTGCCTACAGGTGATGTAATAGAATGGGGCTCTTTTGTTTAAGTGTTTCTCTTAAGTTCTTAACTTTACTTTATCTACTTCTATCATCTTCGCTTTTCTAGGACATTGAGAATCCCCTTTAACGAATCCTCCCCAAGGGATGTCTCTGTCTAAATCATGTTCCTTCACAACTATTGGCTTTCCCCCCACCCTTTGTCTAAAAATTCTTCTATAGTGTTTTTAATGTTGCATACCAACAATTTTGTTCCATTTTTGTTTAGGTGGAGCCCCCACTTCCGATATAGGTTCTTCCTTTCCCAAAAGGGTCTCTGGTACCTAATAAGCCTAAATCCTTCTGCTAAACATCCATGCATTGAGACTCTGTAATTCTACCTGTCAAACTGGTCCTCCACATAGAACTAGAAGCACTTCAGAAACTACTATAGTGGAAGTTCTGGACTTTAACCTTTAACTAGCAGCCTAAATTTGGCCTCCAGGACCTTTCTCCTACCTTTCCCTATGTCACTGTTACCTATATTTAGCATAACCACCATCTCCTCTCCACCACTGCACATAAGTCTACATAAATATTTCAAGAGGTGTGCAATCTTCGCAGCAGGCACGCAATTCACCATGTGGTTCCCCTGGTCATGACAAACCCAACTATCTATTTTTCTAATTATGAGGGCCCTATCAAATTCATGGCCATGAAAAATGCTTCATGGATCATGAAATCTGGTCTTCCCCCATGAAATCTGGGGGTATTTTGTATGTGCTTTTACTCTATACTATATGGATTTCACAGGGGGAGACTGGCGGTACTCAAACTGGGGGTCCAGACCCAAAAGAGGGTTGTGGGGGAGTTGCAAAGCTAAGGTAGGGGGTTGCAAGGTTATTTTAGGGGAGTCGTGGGATTGCCAACCATATTTCTGGGCTGCTTGAAGAGCGGGGTGGCCGGAGAGTGGCAGCTGTTGGCTCGGCTGCCTATCTCAGCAGCGCAGAAGTAAGGGTAGCAATACCATACCATGCCACCATTACTTCTGCACTGCTGCCTTCAGGGCCTTGTGGCTAGAAAGTGGTGGCTGCTGGCTGAGGGCCCAGCTCTGCAGACCTCAGTGCAGAAGTATGGGTGGTAACACCATACCATGCCATCCTTACTTCTGAGCTGCTGCTGGCAGCAACTTTGCCTTCAGAGCTGGGCTCCCCGCTAGCAGCCGCCTCTTTCTAGCCACCCAGCTCTGAAGGCAGAACTGCCGCCAGCAGTAGCGCAGAAGTAAAGGTAGTGATACCACAACCTTCCCTACAATAAGCTTGCGACCTCCCTCACAATTCCTTTTTGGGTCAGGACCCCTACAATTACAACACTGTGAAATTTCAGATTTAAATTTCTGAAATCATGAACTTTACAATTTTTAAAATCCTATAACTATGAAATTCACCAAAAGGGACTGTGAATTTGGTAGGACCCTATGAATAATCAATCCCCCCATTACAATAACCTGTCTCTTTCAAATAACTGAGGGCCCACCCCCATGGAAGGGTATCCTTAGTTTGAGAGGATACCAAGACATCATCTGGAATGAGGGTCCCAATTATGGGATTATTTTCCTCCACTCCAACTTGATGTTCTCCTTTCCTGAGATATCCTTCCTCCTCAGCAGAAAAGAGGTTGTCAGACTGGTTATGGGATCACTCTACTGTCTTACTGATTTATGTACTTCTCTGTCTCTCTGAGCTCCTCCAGTTCAGCCACTCTGGTCTCAAGAGCCAGTACTCTGTCTCGGAGGGCCATGAATTGCTTGCACCAAATGCACACATCGGCCACCTGTCCACAAAGCAGGTCATCAAGTGAGACCATTAACCTCCTCACAAAGCCATACTTTTTGCCAAACCTTTCTCAGAACTAGAGAAGGCTGGATATATATTTTTTTCATCTAAACATTTGTATTTATTATAGTGAAAAATTACTTTTCAACCACAAGGAAATTTTTCACCTAAGCCTTATTCATCTTTGTTTCCTCATGAGAAACTCAAAAATGTGATTTTTTTTTCATGTTTTCAAAACCTCAGAAAAAGTAAATATTTTCATCAAGTCTGTTTGAGTTTGAAGATCACAGGAAATTTTTGTAATGGTTTTCTTTTCAAAATTGTCCATAAAAACTATTTGTATTTTTACCCAGTTCTCCTCAGAACCTGACTCACTCCAACACTGTTATGCCACAATAGTAAATAATATAATAATACATTTCCAATAATAGTTTAGCTCTTAAGCCTTGCAAACTGAAAAGGAAGAGAGAGAGATCTATTTGGTGTTGTTCTGACTCTTAGAGAGTGTTCAGATACCATGAACAGAAGAATGTCACACTAGGGCAGATGAATTGTCCACCTGGCCCAGTATTCTGTCTTCTGACTGGCCAGTATTGGACGCCTCAGAGGAAAGAAATATATCAGGGCAATTATTGACTGATCCATCTCCTATCATTGAATCACTGCTTCTGGAAGTCTGAAATTTAGGGAAACCCAGAGCCAGGGGTTGTTTTCCTGATCAGTTGGGCTAATAGCCTTTATTGGACCTATCCTCCATGAACTTAGCAAATTCTTTTGTTTCAAACCAGTTATACTTTTGGCCTTCACAACACCCCCTGGCAACGAGTTCCACAGACTGACTGTTCATTATGTGAAAAAGTACCTCCTTTGTTTATTTAAAAATTGCTGCCTATTAATTTCATTGGATGCTCCCAGATCTTGACTTACGTAAAAGGGGTAAACAACACTTTCCCATTCATTTTCTCCATACTGTTTGTGATTTTTTAGACTTCTAGCAGATCCCACCATAGCGGTGCGGGGAGGATAAGTAGATAAATAGAGTGGGAATTGGTAGATCTGTGGAAGTCTAAGAAGAATGCCTGAATGTGATATCATTACTCACATTAAGCTACACGAGTTGAAGTATTAACTTTCAATCTTACTCACAATGAAGCAGTAGACTAGGGGTGACCAAAACAGTTTGGATAACAAAAAAAAGTCTTAACATTTACCCACTCTGGAAATTAACTCAACTCCACCCAGTGAGGTACAGAAAGAAGTTTGACTAGGCCTGTTTTACCCTGTTAGTTTTCATATTTATGGATCTGGCACATCCTGGTCTCATCAGGGAATAGGAGCTCTGAAATATTAAGGGAGAGGATCCCAACTAAATGGAATGTCACATTACCAGTCAGCCCTGTCAAAGGGTCTGTGATGGGATGGATACTGGTAGGGCTAGACATATATCAACAGTTTCCTCATATTTGTGGAATATTTATTAAATCTATATTTCATGCACATACATTCGCTTCCTTGTTTGACACAGTAAATTTACGAGGGATGGTTTATTCAGTCTTGAAAATTTAGGCTTTAGAATGGAAAATGAGTTGAGAAACCTCTTTAGTGTTACACGGAAACATAAATTTAGGACCCTTAGAGCCCATGCAGTGGTATATATCCTGCCTTTGGTCTCCCATTCTCAAGTGAATTTACTATGGACTATTGCATGGCATTCCTGCCAACTAAATTATCATAGCTCTCCATTAAATAACACAGATATGACTGGTAGAGTATTTTACATTCTCCAGGCAGATGTCTAAACCTCCCAATGGATTATTGTCAGTTATTACTTTTAAAGTGTGAGCCTTGTTTAAAAGTTTCCAAGATCTGATTCATTACGGGCTGGATTATAATTACAAGTACCAGCCGAGTGTGGGCACTGATGAGTTGGATCCACAGCAAGCTGGGAAGCAAACAGGACAGCATCTGCTAGACTTTTAACAAGGTTTAGTGTGTGCTTCTTTAATGGGTTTAAGAACTCAGCTTGATGATGCATGACATCTGGAAAATGGTACTGTACTTGCTTAGCCATTAAGAGAGTTTCTAGTCCTATATCTTCCAGCAACTCCATGGTCCTCCCCCAGTGCTTCATCCTCGCTGCCCTTTTAAGTATTAATAATTAGTTGTATTACCTTATAGCCTGGAAGCCCCAGTCATGTCCCAGGACCCCGATTGTTCCTGGCCCTGTACAAATACAGAACAAGAAGACAGTCTCTGCCCCCAGGAATTTATAATCTAAGTCGTGGTGTCTCCCAATGAACCTCCCAGGGACTTCGCTTCGCTTTGGCCAGAGGAGCATCCTCAAGTGAAACCTTTTCCCCTGCCTCTCTTCTCGTCCCTGTCTCTCTCTCACTTCCAATTTCTGTAAGTGGGGCACCATCTCAGCACCAGAATTTACCTCCTGTGTTGGTAAGTCTCTGTCAAGCCACAGCTCTGCCTCAGCTCTAGCACTGCTGGAAAGGTCATGGAAGCCCTCAGACTCCTTCCCCTTTGACTTCTGGAAACCACTCCTCTCCCCTGGTCTCAAGTAGTCCTTCTTCCCACCTTCTCATGCATACCCAACTCCCCATTCGTTTCAGGGTCTGGCTTGGAATTGCCCTCACAGTAGAAAAACAAAACATCTTTTGTGGACTTGACCTGGTCTTGCTTCCTTTTGTCACTTCTTCCACTCGTCTGCATTGCCCCTTACTCTTGGGGGAGCCTCATCACTCCTGCCAATTTGTAACATAAAACACAGGGCTGGAAGGGACTTCCTGGGTCAGTCTCCTGTTATTACAACCTTCCCAGCCATATAATGCCTTCCTCATTGGACTTCCCTTTCAGCTATCAGCTGAAAACATCGCCTCTCTTTTATGCTGTCTACTTCCTCCTCTCCCCCATTTTTGGCACCTGAGTGAGCTCAGTGCTATAATTTATTCACCATCCAATCTCCTTGGTTTTCTGTCATTTGTACACTACGCTGGCAGCCCGCTTCAATTATTTTGACTCTTCAATTCCTTGCGTGAGGTGGTTTCCCAGGTACAAATCTGTGGCTGCCTAGGACTGCCTGAAGGTCACACTACTACATGTTGGGGACTTGGGGAACCTCAGCAGGAAGGGAGCCTTCTGTCTGTAATTATGGGCCACTTGAGCTAAAGGAGATTCTCCTTTACCTGGTAATAGCATAAAGTCTGTGGCACAGAGGTGAGCAGCTCTGCTTCTATCCAGTAGAGGACAGAGGTGTGCACACGCACATCCCAGTCAGTCCACTATAGTGGGAAAGGCAGCACATATAGTAATGGTGTATTTTATTCTTCTACTCTATTCTTCTTGTAATGGTATTTATATTCTTCTACGCCTCACACTGCTTCCTCTGGCAATGGCCACCTATAAAGCACATCCATCGATGTTTCACACTGTGTAGCCTGTATATCCCAGCAAATATCTACCACACAGTTCAAGGTCAAATATGCATAGCTCATCCCATGCAGGGCAGGTATCTGAGCTCCAGCAGCTTCTAAGCATTGTCCATGTCCATGTAACCCACTGATGACTATGCGTTGTGTGTCCCCTGCTGTGCCTAATCCACAGAGGATATGGAACATAACAAGTGTCAGGTAGACAGCCTGGTTCTTCAGCTCAATTTACAGACCCTCATACATTTAGCTCTGGAGCTCCACAGTTCAGTCCCTGGACTGGCAACCATCACATCTACATGTGATTTCGATTACCTCTATATTACCCACACTCACTTCTTAGAAGGGACAGGAATATGGCGTCTATTGCTTCCCTCTCCATAAAGTGGGTCTCTTAAAAAGACAATTAACCTTGTCAAGCATCATTACATGATGGAGTTACCACATAAGCCTCCTGAGTCCAATACTAATGATTTATGAAGCTGGCTGAGTTCAGACACCTGGAAAATAAAAGCAACATGGCTGGGTCTTGTATGCTTTGCTAGTACATTAGTTATAATATTGTTGTCTTTGTATGCCACCTGCATAGTCACGCTGTGGAAATATTACCTATGTCTAACAGTGCTTATAATTAATTTGATTGTACTCGCACAAGTCTCTGAATAACATCATAGAAAGAGGTGGAAGAGATCTATTTTGTCATCTTTGTCCATATCCTTGCCTCAGATTACACAGAAACAGGAATTGCCATGCTGCATCAGACCAGCGGTCCATCTAATCCAGTATCCTACTCTATATAGGTTCTTCCACTACTTCCATCACCGCAGCGTCTAAGCACTTTCCAGTGTGCATTAAGCAACATTAACATCTCTTGCATGTTTCTCATTGTCTTATCTTCTGCCTAGGGGGAGAACTGTGTGTACAGTGTAGTGGGTTTTGTTTGGGCAAGGTTTTAGGGGGCAGGGCTGTTGTGGACACACGGCTCTGTGTTTATACTAGAGGAGGCAAGTGGAAGGTATGCACCTTACATCTGGTGCAGAAGGTGGTGAATTCCTAGGGAAGTTCTTTATGCTACCTTGAACCAACCTCCAAGAAAGTTCTGGCTCCCGCACAGGCAAGATTACCCCTTACAGCAGAAAGTTCCATTATTGTTGAGGAGCAGAGTTGTCAGCCACAGTCTTTATGCCAGCACTTTTGACTTGTTTAGATACTCTGGTTGCAGGTCATTGTGTGCTTTGAAGAGAGGGACCATGACCTTGAACTTGGCTCTCTATATTATGACAAGCCCCTGTAGAGAGTGGAGGACAAGTCTGATGTACTTGGAGTAGCCAGCATGGCTGAGGAGCCAAACTGCAGTGTTCTGTATTAGAGGTTCTTAAAGGCTCGTAGCCCTCATGCTTCTGTATATCTCATTGTGGTAGTCCAGACAGGAGGTGAGAAAAGTATATATAAGTGGGGTGAGTTCATCATCTGCTGGGGTGGGTCAGTGTCTCCTAACCAAATAGCAATGCTAGAATGAGTTAGTTGCAGACATCATAAATGAGAGTTTAGCATGAGAAAGAAAATCCAGCAGCAATCCTAAAGTATGGTCTGAAATGATCAATTGTGGGTGTGAACCTTCATCCAAAGGAAACTCTACCATGGTTGTAAATTTTTCAAAGTCCTTTCCTCTGACCACCAGTACAACCTCCACCTGGCTTAGCTTTAGCTGCAAGCAGCCATTCTTCACCCAGGAACTGATCTCTTCCAAGTACTTGACCATCTTGGTGGCAGTGTTTCTAACAGTGTCCAACACCAAAATTTTCAGAGTAAGAAATCCTACAGTCAGCAATTATGGAGTAACTTCTAAGGCCTGTGTTAGAGGAGATGATCATAATTGTTCTTTGTGGCCATAAAATCTATGAATCACCTTCACCCAGGAAAAGTTTCCTCCTAAGCCTCTCAAAATCATAGTATTTACTACTGTAACTCTGGATAGTGTTGGAGATAATATATGCTATATTTTCAAGTCCATTGTCCAATAAAATTTTACATTGCAGGGACATCTATCATGTTCATTGAGAATAGTCCATCACTTCCCCGAGGAAAACATCTTACAGTCTAATAGTCCTCATGGTGATAAACTTCACTGACATTTCTCCTGATGTTCAGCATCAGTTTTCCTACACTCAGTTGCATGCATTACTCCCTATTCGTTGGGAGCAGTAGCTCATTATACCACCTTTCACTCTTTGGAGAATATTCAGATACATGTAGGAACTTTCCTTACCTTACCCTGACTCAGCCACAAATTAGCCAAGCCATACATGTTTTTTGTTTGTTTGTTTGTTTGTTTGTCAATCTTTCCTCAGAAACTCACTTCTGAAACTCCATCTGGAAACACAGAGTCATCATTGACTTCTCTAGATGAGAAGAATTTGCATGAATTTCAGTAAGTACCTGTTTCTATTACAGCAGAGCTATTAAGAACGGCATAAGATACTTAACACTGGAAAATTTACTCACTTTTCTGATGGCACTTGATGTCCTTTGAATATACTTTTTACCAAATTACTCCCTAATATAATCCCATGGATTTACACCAGGGATGGAGTACAGAGGTCTTTGTGTCTCCTACTGAAAGAATGTACATAGGAACAGAAGGAGGGTTTTCTCCTGCACATCAGCTGATCAAAGTGAAAGATCACAAAATAATGCAAAAATGACTCACAAGCTTGGATACACCACTCACCCTCTGTTCTCAGCATATGGAGAGAAGCTTCTTGTTCATTTTCATTACAGGAAAGGGCGCACAACACACCTCTGCTGCCCCTCAGCAATACTCAGTGTTATGCAACAGCTTCTTAGGCTCTTGAAACATCAAGTGACAGGAGAACAACTCTTAGAAGCTACAATCTAAGTTATAGAGAACGGGACTTGACAGGGACACTTTTATATAGTCACCAACTCCCATCAGAGTCATTGAGGCCTGGGCTACACTGGAGCGGGGTTTGAAATAAGATACGCAACTTCAGCTACAGTATTCAGCTATTTGTGTAGCTGAAGTCGAAGTGTCTTAGCTCGACTTACCTGGCCGTCCTCACGGCGGCGAGTTGACTGCAGCGGCTCCCCCTTCAACTCCACTTACTCCTCTTGTGGAGATGGAGTTTCAGAGTCGATGGGGAGCACGTTCAGGGATTGATTTATCACGTGTAGACGAGACGCGACAAATCGATCCCTGATACGTCGAACACTACCCGCTGATCTGGCAGATAGTATAGACGTACCCTGATAGGTGTGGATGCCTGCATGTCAAATGAGGCCCATAACATATTTGTGCTGAGAGTAATTGTAACTCACTGGAGAACGTCCCCCTCTGCACCCAATCCACAGTGGGCAGTAGAGTCTGTTACAGCGACCAGTAGAGAATTATGGCTTTTTAGCTCAAGCTGTACCAGCTCATGCTTGTATCTCTTTTAGTTCCCTGGTGCATTGGCCAGGAGAGCAGCCATGACATACAGGGGGCTTCCACAACTAAAACCATGAGCTACCACAGTTTGTGTAAAGACCTGTGGCAATCTAGCAGGGACTCATATTATCTGGGGACTGGGGATAGATGGGGGTCTAACACAGGGGTGGGCCAACCAGGGCCCGCAGGCCACATGTGGCCCGTGTGCTGTTTTCATCCAGCCTGCGAGCTGGGGCCGGGGCACGGGTCCAGAGACCCCGCTCTCCCGGCCCAAGGGCCCCCACCGCGGGTTCCCACCCTTCCAGCCAGGCCCGCCCCGCGCTCCCGGGCCGGGTCGCGCACGGGGAGCCCCTTGGCCCCGCGCTCCCCAGCAGGGGGCTGGATGGAGCGCGGGAGCCATGGGGCCCCACGCTCCCTGGCCGGGTGCCGGGTGGAGCGCGGGAGCTGCAGAGCCCCAGGCCGGGCCCACCCCGCGCTCCCTGGCTGGGGCAGAGGCTGGGTGTAGCGCGGGGAGCCGCTCGGCCCCGTGCTCTCTGGCCGCTGCCTGATGGAGCGTGGGAGCTGGGAGGTCCCGAGCTCCTGGACTAGGCCCGCCCTGCTGTCCATGGCTGGGGGCTGGGCCCCGGAGCACCTGGCTGATTAAGGGAAGGGGTGGGAGGGTTAGGTGGTGATGGGATATCAGGAGGGAGTAGTCAGGGAAAAAAGGTGGGGGAATTAGATGGGAGGTAGGGTTCCAGGGGGTGGTGGTTAGGGTGGGGGGATCTCGGAAGGGGGCAGTCAGGGAGCAAAGCGGGGGGATTACATAGGGGGTGGGGTTCTCAGGCAGCAGTTAGAGTGTTGGGGGGTCTCCGAATGGGGCGATCAGGGGACAAGGAGTGGGGGACTGTTGGATGGATCGGGAGTTCTGAGGGAGGCAGGGGGTGGGAAGTGGGTGAGGGTTGGATAAGGGGTGTGGTCAGGGTTCCCTACCCGGCCCTCTGCACAATTTTCTAACCCCAATGTGACCCTCGGGCTAAAAAGTGTGCCACCCCTGTTCTAACATATGCTCACCAATAGGTAACATAATTACCGGGGAGTGTTGCAAAGATAAGCACAGTCGAGGTATCAGGAAAAAATAAATCAGCACCCACTTTCTGCATGCATTTAACCCCATTATCAGTGCCCCTGCTGCATATACACACACGTGGCTCTTTCTTGGAGCATCAGGTCCAAGCACACACTGCATTTGCCAGAGCAACCATAATCCACTGCCTTGAAAATTTCACTGTTGCTTGAAAAGTTTTTAATCTGCTTTCTTGCTCCATTTGTACAATGTTTAAATCCCTTCAAATAGGGACAGGAAAGAGCAGATCAAGTCCTGATATTTGCTAAGAACACACACAAAGAAATCATATTATATATTTCCCCTGGTACTGACGCAAAGGAAGAATCAATGAGAGTGCTTTCTATCTGAGGAACTTAGATGGCCTCCCGCATCATTGCATGTAAGCACCTCAGAGTCTTAAATATAGTTATCCTCACAACACTCCTGTGAATTGGGGCAGTGATAGTCTCATTTTATGGATAGGAAACTGAGGCACAGAGAAGGTTAAATCAGTTGCCCAAGGTCATACAAAAAGTTTGTGTTGGAGGAGGAAACTGAATAAAGGTCTCCTAGGTCTTAGCTTGTGCCCTAACCACCAGACCATCCTTCCTTTGAGCATAAGGGCTTACAGGAGAGGCCCAAAACATTGTGTCTTCACCTGGCCAGGTGAATGGAATGGGGATATTGCTCCCACTCTGGCTAGTCTATTTTCATTCTTAGAAATATTGCTTTGAAAATATCTTGGCATTTTATAGAAAAGGACGTAGCTTATTTGTCCCTACTAATTGTAGCATTGTAGCTCCCAGTTCTCAAACCAAACATCCCTGCTAAAGAACAAGAGATTCATAGATGCCAAGGCCAGAAGGGACATGTCTGATCATCTAGTCTGACTTCCTAAATGACACAGGCCGTAGAACTTCCCCGAAATAATTCCTAGAGCAGATATTTCGAAAAAACACCCAGGCTTGATTCAAACATTGCTGGTGATGGGGAATCCATTATGACCCTTGTTCCAGTGGCTAATTACCCTCACTGTTAAAAAAGTTATTTTTATATCCAGTCTGAACTGGTTGACGTTCAACTTCCATGCATTCCATTGTGTTATGCCTTTCTCTGCTAGCCTGAAGAACCCGTTATTAAATATTTGTTCTCCATATCGGTACTTTCAAACTCCTTTTGCTTACACCTTTTCTCTTTCTTCCAAAGTGTCATTTGCCTGCATTTTCGAACTTTTGCTAGAAGTAGTTTCCATGCCTTTGGGGGTGCTCCCATCCTGTTTCATTATTATTCATTATATTTGTCTTATGGTAGCAGCTAGATCTCCCAAATGAGGTTAGGTGTCCACTGTGCCAGGTAATGTACAAACTCAGAGTAGAAATAGACCCAAGAGCTTAGATGGTTGAATGGAAAACAGAGGCGCAGGGTGCTGATGTGACATGCCGAAAGTCCCACAGCAGGCCAGTGGCAGAAGTAGGAATAAAAGCCAGGTCCTCTGGTTCCCGTTTGGTTGCACTAAATCAAAAGTACCTTGTGCCTTAAGCTATGACTTTGCTTTGATGTGTTTGTGTCAAAGTTCAGGACCTTTTCATTTTGTTTTGTTTGGGACAGTTAGAGAAGAAGGAGAGCTCTGTGACTTTTACCCAAGGAGAGAAATTGAGGCAAAGGACACTGACCAATACACTCTGGTGTGGGAGTTTGTCTCTGTTCACATACTTTTGAAATATACTTGTAGTGTTTTCCTAAATTAACGTTGGGCCCCATTTTCCCTTTCATTCAAATTTTATTTTGTAGTATGCAGCCTCGGTGCTTGCGAGAAGGGAAGTACTGCCTCTTAGCGGTGTCCGGGGTGGTGCTTACTTTTCCCAGATTACTGAGGGAGAGAGGGCTCAAGCCGATTCTATATTGTGTTGTTAAGAGAAACCCCTAGACGTTGAACCCAGACCTTACTGCTGTCAACTCCACCTGGCAGAAAGGTTACACTTGGTTGATGGAATGTGTCAGAAACCCACTTGTTCATCTGGTAACACTGGTTTTACAGGTGGCAGGACCCTGACCAGTACAATCTTCATGGTACTGTACAACGTGAAGAGCAGTGATATGGTTGGCTTTCCAGACCTGGAGGACAGTACTGCCAGCCTTTGCAGTCCCTTGGCTCCAAGGTTTTTAAGACATTCTGGAACAATGCCCTTAAGTCCTGTGGCTGTCCCAGCTTTCATGAATGAAAGAGCCATATTTACCTCCTGAACAGTGAAGGACAGGGATGTGAAGGGTGAGACAGCTAGAGTTGATGCTCTCTGTGCCTTTTGTATGTAGAAGACTTGTCCACTGGTGCTTTTTGAGTTTATAAACAACATTCTCATGATCACATTGGCTGAGACTTCAGGATTTGAATGTTTCACTGGGTTCGCAGCCCCAGACTGATACAGCAATGACCAAGCTTTATTATTGGAAAGTTTGTGGCTGGAGTGAATAAAGTAGAATTTCAACAGTGTCAATCCATTTTTGCCATGATGCTAAATTCAGTGACTGTATTTGGGATGTTGCAATATTTAGGTCACCAGACATTCACTACTCCTTTGCTACCCTTTCTGTTTCTGGTTTCCAGCATAAGGTGTATCTTCTTCAAGAGCAGCAGCAGATTTTTTTTTTCTGGGAGGCTATTCAGATGAGCTGGGGGAAATGGTCAACATTTTTAGGCTTCTGTGGAATCACAAAAATGGTGGCCACAATTATTGGAGGGAAGCCTGGCTAGTTTGCCTTTCCATCATGAGTTGGGTGATGACATGATTACTGGGAGTTCAACCCCAATATGGATGATCACCGATCAATGCTGGCTATGTGGAAAGCTGCCACGAATACTCCTGGTGGCGTTCTGAGGAATTCCAAACTGGGCAAAGGGACAGAATGAAAACAGCCTCTGTCTTTTGCGTCAAAAAGAATGTGCATGTCCTGATTTGATGACCATTCCGCAAGTGCCTGGCTCGCAGTACTGTATCATTGTTATGGTAACCACCACAAAATATGGGGCTATTAAAATCACCAGTGTATGGAGCTGGGCGATAGGCTGTGGGTAATGGGGAGGGATGACCGGTCTACATTCAGTGGTTTATTCTTGTTTACTACTGTTATCTTGCTGCTTCTTGATTAGAAGGTGAACATTCCCGAGTGATCTTGGTGTCTGTCATAGCGTACTCCTTAATACCGTGCTTGATATATATGGCAAGGTCATGTTTCAGGTGATGGGGGAAGGCTACAAGACTGTATCCAGGTAGCTGGCAATGCAACAATGGGATTCTTTAGTATCATCTTTAATTTGGGCTTCTTCATATGGGTTTGCATAAATTGGCTTGCATAATACAAGCTAGATAGCCACTTTTAGACTGAATCATACCTTCAACATTCAATTGGTAAGTCATCAAGCTGGGCCTATGATTCTCTTCAAGTGAGTCAGACAGGAGTCACTTTTTGCAGAGTAATTATTTCCATGGCTGTTTAAAGGCAACATTCATGCGCCAATTGGATGACACCGGTTGTGCTTTGGCATATAACAGCGCAGCCCACAAGAAGGTTCTCATCACCTGCCCACCTATTGCTATTGATTTTACATGGAAGACATTCAGCTATGACATGGTTGGGAGACACCACTGAAATGGAGAGACAGCATTGCTGGACTACCCTGTGACAGGTGTACAGTACAAAAGAGACCAACTTCAACAGAGCAGGGTGACGGAGGAAATAATCTACTTAGTTACTGAGGCTGAGAGACTGGATTCAAGAACCAAATTTTTCTTATTTCCTAAAAAAACTGTCTAAAGACATGCTTTCATTCATTCATTTCATTCATTTGCATTTATTTGCTGACAAGTGAAGAATTTCCCAGAGCTGAAACACATCACCCAAGCTAAGCAATTCTTAGTACTCTGCTAAATAAATGTTCTAGTCACCATAAACTAATTTTTCTTTTCTGTGGGGGAGGGGGTTAGTACAAACGCTCTACTCCCCCCATTTTTGTTGTTGTTGTTTCGGGGGGCGTTGAGAAAACTGAAAGCATCAAAGGTATCCTTCCCATTCCTCACCACAGAAAGGAATAATATCCCAGAGCACCAATCCACTCTCTTTCTAATCTGACCCAAATCTGCTTTAATTGCTTCTGGCTGGATGGGAAAAATCAAGTGTTACAAATGGAGAGAAAATGAGTTTAGGTCAGAAACAAACCATAGGAGCCGCACTGAGCTATTGAAATGAATCAATAAAGCCAGAATAGGTGGGCATCCCCCGCAGGGATTCAGACACCTCTGGACCACAGAGCACCAGGGCTAAAGAGCGCTTATTGGTTACCCCTCTGGCATGAAAAATCAAATACGATTTATCCATATTAGTGGGTTTAGTCTCTGTCTGATTATCCAGTGCTACAAGGGTGTGACCCGGCCTATGTTTCAGTATTTTAATAAACACATTTACTGGGGCTGATAGTTCAGCAATTTGTACAGTAAATTAAATCTAATTTGCCCTGAATGCCACTAGTTTCTCAGATAGTTCAAAACAATGTCTGGTGACTCAGCAATAACCACAGCATCTCGCCTTCGGAAACAGGGCAGAGAACAGGCATCCAAGCTGGCATTGTCTGCTCCCTGCTTCTCTTGCCCAATATACCTCTCCCCTTCTCCTAACTTCCTGCTTTCCTCCTCCCTTTTTTCCTGCCCCCTCCTTTGCCTTTCTCTCCCGCTTTCACCTGCTCTTCCTTTGCTTCCCTAGGTTATCAGGGCCTGATCCAAAACCCAGGCAAAGTCAGTTCTTTCCACTGAATTCAGTAAGTTTCAGATCAGGTCTCAAACCAGCAGTGTGCCTCTGTGCCCTTCTAACTCCCTGCTCCACGCACCCCGTCCACCAAGTCCACCATAGCTTCCTGTCATCCCCTGCATGCTCTCCCTCTCGTCTTCCTTTCTTCTCTTCCCTCCCCTTCTCCTGCTCCCCTCTCACATTTTGCATCCCTCCCCACCCAACAGAGGGAGTCTTCCTCACCCACTCGTGGAGTGCTGCACTGCTGTGTAAAATGGGGGCCTGTTTCCCTGGAAATTAATCGGAGCTCCCTGCCACAATGATTTAGAGAGAAAGGATGTCACTCAGTCTAAATGTTTTATAAGAAATAATAGTAGCATCTCACAGGCCTCTCATTTTTACCTTTGAAATAATAATAGCAGTAAAATCTCCTGACGGTGGCTTCTCCCTGGACAGGGAACCTCAAGCACCCTTCTGGAACAGGAGAGTGGAGAGGGAAATAACCACCTCACCCTCTATTTCTAGCTGCTTCTTTTTTTCTGTAATTACCAATAATCCGCTATTAGGTTTCAAAGACAAAAATAACTCTTAGCGCCTCTAGAGCTTGGATCAGTAGTTGTCCTTTTTGCACTGGCAGCAGTTTGGAAAGACAGTTGTTCAAGGAACCCGAAGTCAATAATTGTCAGAATCATTCATGCCCCCGGAGCACTCTAGGCGGGTGATATCTACCCTATGATTGTCTCTTGGGATTTGACCTAGTGTCCACACCGCTCAGAACTGGAAGCTTTGGTACGGTGGCCTGGTTTCACTTATGGGCGGGGAGAACAGGGTGGAATAGAAGTGGAAGGGGGTCAAGTGGGGATCAGTTGCTAACACCTCTAATTGCCCACTGGGTCTGCTGTTTGTTTTGGTTACTGCTCCTGTCTATATTACTGTAGCACCTAGATGCCTCAATGGAGATCAAGACCCGATTGTCCTATAGGCAGTACAAACCCATATTAAGAGACAAGCTCTTTGGAGCAGGGATTACAGTTAAACTAGACAAAACAGGCAAATACTGGGATGGGAAAGAAAGACATTATCCTTCCCCTTTTGCGGATGGGGAACGGAGGCAGATTAAAAGATTAAATGACTCTAAGGTGACAAGAAAAGTCTGCGCTAGAGGTGGCAATTAGACCCAGTGTTACTCCACGGCCTTGGCCATAAGACCCTCCAGCCTTGAGGTGGAATCTGGCCTCTGTTTCGTTTCACAGTAACTGAAATATAGGATCTTTCATAGCATCTTTCACCTGAAGGGCCTGTTTCACTTGCAAACAGTGATGCTGAATGCAGGCTAAGTTGAACAAGTGGAACTTTATTAGACTCTGTGCACTGCTCTACCCGTGTGGCTGCATTGCTTTCAACCTAATGTCCTGCCTTCTCTGTTCCACTGGCATCCTAACGATAGTAATTCTTGTAGGGAACATGGGTTCTGTTGCTCCAGTTCCCCTGAACATGATCCAGGATTTCATTGGCTTGAGCTAGGGAGGCATTGCAGCATTGTGAGGTGGGCCAGGAATACAGAGGGATTGCTTTACTTGCTGCTAAAATGCAGCCACTTCTAGTGCAGAACACAGCTGCTGTTTAACAGCCACACGGACATGTCCACAGACATGCATTTAGGTAGGCATAAGGTTAACATACATGATAGGGTAACATACCTGATAGGCTAGGGTTAACATATAGTAAAACCTCAGAGTTACAAATGCCTCAGGAATGGAAACTGTCCGTAACCCTGAACTGTTCGTAATTCTGAACAAAACATTACGGTTGTTCTTTCAAAAGTTTACAACTGAACACTGACTTAATACAGCTTTGAAACTTTACAGTGCAGAAGAAAAAAAATGATTTCTTCCCTTTTTTTAGTAGTTTATGTTTAGCACAGTATTATACCGTATTTGCTTTTTTTTCTCTCTCTCTCTTATTGTCACATTGTGCACATCGGGTTCCAAATGAGGTGTGTGATTGACTGGTCAGTTTATAACTCTGGTGCCTGTAACTCTGAAGTTCTACTGTACGTTCTCTTATAGATATGTCACCGGATCTTCAAGTGGCCAGTGTAATATAGTGGCTCTGTGGGTAGACAGATAAGACCCTACCTCCCGCTCACAGCGGGGCCACAAAGCAGAGAATGAATTACGTGCAAGAACCCCACATAAACAATGCTATTGCAGAAGAGAACCAAGCAACTTCAGATGGTCTCTCCTGCTCCACCTAGGCTACCAATTACTCACTGGCCGTGGCATTAGCATTGAATGTTATAAACCACAGAGGACCAGTAAAAGCAGCCCGTTTTACTGTGAACTCTTGCAGCAACTGCAGACTGGTCCTGGCTGCAATGTGGATAAAACTAGAGCGATGGCCTGAGATTCTGAAGTTTACTGACCCAGGATTTGTCCTTCTATGTGGGCACTGAGGATCAAGTTGTATTATTCTGCTAGTGGTTCAGTAAAGGTTGTTCCTCCCTCCCAATGAATAATAAGACAAGGCCCCAGAACAAGCTGGTTACTACTGTGCTTGAGAGAGAAGGGCCTGTGGTTTTGAAGCAGAGTCCAATTCTCAGCTCTGCAGCTGAAGCTGAGGGATTTGTCTAGAAACTCTGTTTGCTGATGGCAGCAGATGGATTCATTACACCAGGTACCTGGCTTCCCATATTAGCTGAAAAGTGGTTCCCTCAGAAGCTGAGTACCAGCTAAGGCATTCTGGGGCCTTGGCTTATTACTGACTCAGAGGGAAGAGCCAGAGGTGGCAGGTATCTGTGTCCTTTGCTAAGGCAGACAGAGAGGACAATTTGATTCAGACACCTACGCACAAGTGAAGCCTAGAAGGCACCGTGGCTATGATCACGACAATGGCAGCCGAGTCCATTCTGTAATGGAAGGAGGTCATCAATCTACTTACCTGCTCAACTTGCATATAAACAAATGGCAGCTTCTACTGCTGTCTTTTGGGGCCCATCTTACGAGTGACTTACCCGATGCCAAAAGCAGGTTCTCCTGGATCTCCTCTGTGACTGATCAGCCCAGAAAGCCGTTTCTGAGGAGGGCTGCAGCCAGGTTTGCTTAAAGGACAGGCAGGACATTAAAGACTTTAAATAGGTCAAAGCAGCTTGTTAATGGCACTAGAATTTGGCCCTTGAGTTTCAGCATAAGGTATCTATGCAAATGACAGTCCCGTAGGAGCAATGGGGGTGAAAAATCAATAAGACTGCATGGGCAATTGGGAGACATTTAAGGGAACAAACAAAGAATCACTGAGTTTTAAAACTCTAGACTGGGGTTTATCTTCCAGACTCTGCAGAAGAGGAGGAGAAAACCAGCCCTGGAGTTGAAGCTACTATCTGTACAGCCAATAGATACATAGGTGGCGTTGGTATCAATAAGAAAGGATTTTATTAATGCAGTAAAAGCGGGAGAAAAATAACCCATCTAACTAAAATCAACAGCAAAAGTCAAATAAAGGAATCTAATTTCCACCAGACATTGAGAATATCTTGTGCCTAGGTTCTGTTTAAGGCCTAATTATCAGCACTAAGAAGAGTTCATTCCATATTTTTATAACATACCCAACACGAGTATATCTGAATACTTTGTGCATTCAGTTTTTACTGTCCCCTTTGAGCAGTCTGTCCGGGGTCTCCAACTTGCTTGCTGGCCTCTTGTTTTAATATCTTCCCTAAAAGGTAAAGAAAACCCTTTCAAATCCATCCACTCAGGAAAACTGCTTGAAAAATATTTAACGAACAGCCTCTGCTTTAAAGACAATCTATAACATGCAAATGCAAATCCCAAAACTATGTTTATAAGGATGATTTGCATATTGGATTCCACAAATATTTTAGTGTCAGTAGCACCATCTCTTGGGGGACATAATTATGCTAATACTATTTAACCATGATGGCAAACAGTCACCCATATTTTCCATCCATCAATTTTATTTCATCCTTTTCCTACCCATTTGTAAAGTTACCCAGAAAGCATATGTTCATAGCACCATAGAAATTGGAGTCTGAAAAGATTTTTAGGTCATCAGGTTTATATTTTACCTCCTCCTCTCAAATCAGTAGAGAATTTTTTTTTACTCTCTAGGGTATATTTTCCAGCACTTTGACAAGTTTTAAATATCACAAGTTATCCAGCTACCATCCATATTAACTCTGTGATATGTCCAATTATAGTTAGGGATGAAATCCTATCTCTGATTCTTTTCTCTGTCTTTATTTAGTTAGTTAGTTATGTATTTATTTTTGCAGCAACATTAATATATTCTGTCAGGACAAAACTTTGCACTGTTTGATCACTCCTAATTTGCATTTTTAATAGTCCCCATTAGACAGCCTCTGAGCTAATTAGCCAAGCATCTGTAATGGAACACTCCTGTTTCCTGTTTTCAGAACTAAGAAACTAATGGTTGAAGTGCCACTAAAACAATTAAGTAATAAGAAAAATACTGTGTTAAGATTGGCAATAGAACAGCTGCCATAAATCACCACCATAATGACTTGCAGCTCAAAATGTTTAATTAGACAAGACCTATGAAATGTTTCTGTGGGTTACAAAATGAAGAGGTCAGGGGAAGGGTGGCAGGGTGAGAGAGAAGACAGAGGTCTAACTTAGGCAGAATAATGTATAGCAAGTAAACCTGATTTTGAAAAAGAAATCTGTAGATGTAGCTAACCAAACCAGTCTCAATGAAAATTGAACTTGAGTCAAACTTTCAGTCCAAGCTTCGATCACATCCTACTTTTTTTTTTCAGGCGAGACATAGATAAGTTTTGATTAACACACAAGAAAATATTTGTATATGTTTTTCTTTTTCTAACCAATACCAGAAATGGAATTAGTAAAATGCCAGCACAAAGGCTATTCCCTGGGTATTTCCAAATCAGACTCGTTCCAGAACTACTGCAAATTCCACAGACAAAATATCTTTGTTGTACTGTATATTTTAAAATTGACCCTGATCCTTCAAATACCTATGCAATGTGCTTAAATCTATGCAGCAGTAGCACTGCCCATGACTGGAGCGGCATTACACTTTAACATGCTTAAGTAAGTCTTTTCAGGCCCAGGACCATAGCACATTGTGATCATCAGTGCCCAGGCTCAGAGGAATATTTTCTACCTAATCTATCCAATTCAGATAGACCTTGAAACTGTAGTCCATGGAGATCTGGCTGGTCACACATGAGTGGCTCTTCCTCTTCATTTCTAATGAGTAAATCACACTACTTGAGAGAGGTTGCTGAGGTGGCCACAAGACCACAACCTACAGGGGGGGTGTCCATGTGGTCTTGAATCAGAGTGAAGGAGTCCACAAGACAATCTCTGTGTTAAACTGTGGTCTACACAAGGAAAATGTTTGTTGTCCATTTTTAAGGGGACATCACTATGATCTGTGGTCACCAATAGGACAAATTTCTACCAGCTGAGGAAATTTGACCCTCAGTACAGAAAGATTTTTTGCTGCATAAAAGAACAAAAAGAGGAAAGAATTGGGAATGAACACCATCACGGATATCAGAAGTGAAACGGACATGTAGAATACCATAAGATACTCAGTACACAGGAATATATAGTTTGTCTTTCTTTTTACAGATTAATAATATTTTTGCATGCTGTACTATTTCCTTCTCTACAAAGATATGTCTGTAGTCTACAGGAACATTACCTCACATCTATCTATCAGGCTTTAAGGCCTGTCATGGCCTATCCCCACCACTATTACTTATCAATCATCCGTTATCAAGACGGTGACTCCCGCCTCTGATCAGCCAATGATGTTACATTATCAAACCAACCAATTTATGATTTCTCCCACCTTGCCTCTCAGGCTTGGGAGAACTTTCCTATAAACATCTGCAAAGCTACTTCATTAGCCTTCAAAACCCTCCTTCAAACTCCGTGTGCCTTACACCTACCAAAAAACCTGACAACAGTTAGGCTGCTGGCACGTTGAGACCCCTGCCTATCACACTGACCAAGCCTGCCTCATTGTTTCCCTGGACGGCCTCCACCTGTTGTCTCTTGTCTTGTATTTAGATTCCAAGGTCTTTGAGGCAAGAATTTAGATTCCAAGGTCTTTGAGGCTCTTTTGAGGCAAAAAAGACCATTTTTTGTACAGCGCCTGGCACAACCAGGTCCTGGTCCATGACTGGGGCTTCCAGATGCTACAAATAATTCATTAATCCTCACAACATCCTCCAGAGTTAGGGAAATGCTACTGTCCCTGGTTTACACATTGGAGATGCTAAGGCATGGAGAGACTTAGGACATCTTGGTTCAAGTGCCTGCTCAAGGTCACACAGGAGATCTGTAGCAGGGCAGTGGCTTGAATGCAAGTCTCTTGAGTCCTAGCCTAGTGCCCTGACCATCCTTCCTCTCTTGTGATGGGTTAGATGTAAAGAATATAAATGGTAGGCAAAAGTCACTGCTTGGATAAATTAATGCAGCTCCAGTAAAGGCCTGGTATCAGACGCAGCCTCCCTTACAACCTGATTGTGCATTAGGATGACCAAATTTTATAGGGACGGTCCCAGTATTCAGAGCTTTTTTTTTGTATAGGCACCAATTACATCCCACCCTCTGTCCCGATTGTTCATACTTGCTCTCTGGTCACCCTATCTTGCATGGAGAACCAAGCAAGCAGATCTCTGGGCAGAACCCCATTGATATGAATGGGATTCTGCAGAGGGATTTCTCCAGACAGATCTTCTTATAGGGCTAGATCCTCAATGATTGCATAGCATCTATATAATGTGGGAAGCATAGACAGCTGACGGTTCAAGTCTTTTTATTTATTTATTTTTGTAAGAAAATGGTGCATTTTTGAAACTTTTCACACAAAGAAATTGATTTTCCATTTTGAAACAAGAAATGTTTCACTGGTAATTTTCATTTATTATTTTTTATTATTATTATTGTTATTATTATTTCATTTATTATTCTTATTATTTTATTATTTATTTTCATATTATTTTTTTGTTTTGTGTTTTGTGGGTTCATTGCTGCCTTCGGTCCCTTGTTTGGTTGGTTTTTGTTTCCTATTGCCAGTTTTTATTAGTCAGCTAAGTCACATGTATGTTTGGTGGTGGTGGGTTTTTTTGTTGTTTTTTTCAAAAATCAGATTCAAAATCAGAAAAAAATACAAACAATTCTGACTTTTTAAGATAAAAATTGCTAAAATAACATCTATTCTGAAATTGCTAAAATAACATCTGTGTTGATCATGCAAACAAGCAAAATGAAATTATCTCCAAAGTGTTTGAAATCCATGTGAACTTTTGATTTTTCAAACAGCTTTTTTTTTTATTTTTGCCTAGGTTTATTAAATGTTAGGTTTTAATAAAATTATACAGGAATTGCAAACTCTAGATCCTGAAAATATTTATGCACATCTTTAACTTTAAGCACATTACTATCCCCTAATTAAGTTATGAAATAAAATAATGGGATATTTGGAAGAATCCTGGAACTACTCATTTGCTTAAAGTGAAGCACAAACACCAATATTGTCATCCCTATCATATATTCATTAAAGCTAAGCATATACCATATAACCACTAAGAAAAAGAATGTATTTAAATACCTGTAATTTAACAAATAGTATGACCATATTAATTAGATGCCAGCATTAATTTAACATAAAAAGGTGCCTTAAGACTCATTTTACATTTAATTGTTTTCTACTCTTGGGGGTTTGAAAATTGTGGAGCTTCTTCAGGGTTTTTAACACAGAGGCTCCTTTAAAGATATTCAGGTTGCTGTGTATATGATAAAATAATTAATCCTCTAATCTTTGAATAGCTTCCTTGCTGAACTGAAGGCCATTCTTTGCTACTGTAAGAAGGGGAGATATATATATATATAATATATATACACACACACACACACACACAGTATAACACTCTCTTTTTCCAGAAAGCCTTTAAAATATACTGCCCCTATTTAAAATTATGTGGGGAAATGATCACAGACTTTAATTCCATTTTAATTCCAACCTGCTTCACAACATGTCATTCCAGCATTGGGTCTTTTGCCACTGCATCTCAGTATTAGCCTGTATCTTGCTATGCTATGGCACTTTTGGATCCTCACACAGCTCTGCCAATGCACCTCCATCCTATTTGCAGCAAGGCACATTCACGGGGGATGCAGCAAATGAGTTTTCAGTGACCCGAGACAGAATTGATACCCTGTTCAAGTGGTGAAAGGCTTATTCACTAACAAATTGTGATAGCCCCAAACACCGCCCACGGAGAGAGCTTCTTTCACAAAATGTGTCTGATGCTGCCAAAAACACAACCCTCCCTCTCCCCTTCTGCCAAAAAAACCAGGGCCAGTGATTTGTTTCTTATCAAGGGGGATCCCAGTACTGCAATCTCCACAGTGTTTTGGACACTGGTTCTCCTCATAAAACCATTCCTCCGACTCCAACCGCCAAGTCGTTTCAGAAGGCAATTAACTATTTCGTAAGCACCGAGTGTGTTATAGAACTCAATGTCCTGTAACTTGTCGGGGGGAGGGAAAAATACCCTTCTCCATTGGCTGACCTGACAATCACTGACTTCGACAATGGAAAGCACTGGCTCCGGAAGACGACTGGAGCTATTTTAACAATTATCTTCCCTACACACCCCTATCATATTCTGCCACAAACTTTCTTCAGTTGGAAGGACATCGCTTCTGTGATGTCTGGCAGGTGGTGAGACCCCAGTGCCAGGAGAGAACTGGCACAAGGTTTAACCGTTCCTCTTGACCATTACTGCCTGGAACAGGCTATGCAAATGCAAAGAAGCACCTCATGCTGTGCGCGCTTTGAAGCTGACAGTCAGATCTGAGCCACGGAGGGAGATGAGAGAATGAGTGATGGGGCATCTTCCAAAAGGCCAGGTGGCTGAATTGTCCTGCACACAGCTAAAGCTGCAAGTCAGGCACGTAAATATTAAGCAACACGGAAACTTCATGTTAACAAGCAGGGCCCTGGAAAACTACTCGCCACAGTCATTGAACTCAGGGTGACGCTGAGGACAAGGGAGTGCCTAATTTGATAGGACAGCCTGTGTGAATCATACAGACAAGGCTCAACCACTTCATCAAGGATACAGTATCTTTGGAGCCGCAATCGAGGTTTTCCTAGTTGCTCTCACTGAGTCCTGCAATAGAGTGCGATCACTAGGGAGAAATATAATGCCAAACTATGTCCCTTTATAAATAAATAAAAACAAGAATAAACTTTATAAATAAATAAGAATGCAATGTGTTTTTATACTGCAACTGGCTTCTTCTGAAGATATCAAAGGACTCAGTAGGGGAGGGGAAGGGCTAAACATCTTATTCCGGTTTCCAATGAGTGTGGAAACTGAGGCACAGAGAAATTCATTGAATTGTCCAAGATCACCTAGGGCGGGCTTCCCAAAGGTACATAGGGGCTTAAGTCTGTTTTTAGGTTCAACTGTTATCCCCAAGACTCCCACTTAACTGTTACTTACCCCTGTAGGCTCCCACACTCATTCAGCAATTAAGTTTTTTCAGCCTCTGAATACATACACTGCTGCTTGTAGGCATCGGGGTTCCAATCTCCCACCTGAGCTCCAGGCTAAAGGTTGTAAGAGAAGTCATTCCCCATCCCCGCATCCCTCTGTAAGGAGCTAGGCAGTCTCTGAGCACACCTACTGGACTAGGCCCCTCACATCACTTCGGTGGCCAAATGCCTACCTTCCTCTGGTTCATGAATTGCTAGCAGAAAGTTGTCTTCCTGTAGCCCAGACTTAGATGCTGAACACCAAGAGAGTGGGGCAGGGCTTAGGAAACCCCCCTCCCCTCTGGTCAGCATCTCCAATGGCTACTTTAGGGTTATTCCAGCTTGGGTAGATCATATCCCAAGGGTCCTATCTCTCTCCATTCATGGTCTAGACAGTCTAACTCAGCTGGGTGACTCAAAGGCTTGTCCTCTGATTTTCTTAGCTGCCTGAAATTTAGAGGCTGTGATGTTGAGCATCACAACACTTAAGTCCCTTTTGTGGATCCCACCTCATGGCTGATCCAGAGGCCACTGAGGGGAGTGGAAAGCCCCCCGCCGTCTGGCTTTCAATGGGCTGTGAGTCAGGGCAGAGCACTTATGAAACTGATTCGCTTGAAAACTGGAATGAGGCAAGGGAAGTTCAGGCCACTCCATTGCTCTTCCTACTATCTATACCAGACCATCGCTTGATGGGTGGGTATATAGTTAAGTGCTCAAATAATATAGTGATGGGCCACCTCATAAACACCTAGCTAGGTAAGTCCACAAGGCTACTTTGGGCCTGGGACAAAGACAACAAAAGCATTGGTCTTCCCCCGATTTGGATTTTGCAGAAGCAACCCAGGTCAGATTTCCATTCCCATGTGCTATGATTGAGGGGAGTGTGATTACATTTGCTGAGGTCTAAAAGGGCCAGTAAAGCATGTTTTACAGTAAAGCATGGTCCACATGTAATATCTGACCTCCACCTGGCTATGGTTTTGCAAAATAAAAAATGCAGCGCTCACATTTTCTCTTCAGAGGGATTTTACTCTCTGTGATCTTAGCCACTCCTGGGTTTGTCTTACTACCGCATCTGAAGGGTGTCAGGCTTCCCGAGTGATGAACCGGTTCTAAGTCCATCTCCCTAAATCAGATCATTGTGGAACATTCACAATGTGACCACACTCTTCCATAATGTTTTCTCTTCCATGAGGAACATAGGGCCTTCACCACTGCCTTCAAGCTTTGCCAGTCTGTTGCAGCAGTCTTAACTTAATGTGACTACAGTGGGTTATAATATCAGCAATGGGAGATCATTGGGTTGGACTTCATCTTTGAAATTATACCATCTTACCCAACGGCTCTACTCCCGCCAGATATGCTGATTTTAGTGATAACTAATATCTTGCTCTTATGCAATGCTTTTTTTCAGTAGATCTCAGTGAACTTTACAGAGGGGATCAGGTCAGTATCATGCCCATTTTACACATAGCAAAACAGGGGTGCAGGAAGGTGAAGTGACTTGCCCAGGGTCATTAAGCAGGCTAGTAGTAGAGCCCAGGTCTCCCATCTCGTAGTCCTGCTGTCTCAACATGACAACTGGAGAAGGAACTAGGCTTTCTCCCTTCTTGCTTCCCAAGTTACAGCACCTACGCCTGTGTAAACTCATTCAAGACTCTGAGTTTGCACAGTCCTGACAGAAGCGATGATCGGAACATAGCAGGATTTCACGGGTAACTTGATCTGCAGAACTTTTATTTCTAGGCCTGATGGGGAGATGTAGAGAACCCAGCTTAACACTCGGAACACAAATGTTGTTTGTAGGGTAGGAAATATCTTTCTGGTTGTCAGCCGGTCACATTTGATTTGGAAATCTCTGAGAGATGACAAACTCCACAATGCCTTTTTTTCCCCCCACCAGGTCACATTTCAGAATATGGCTATTATTATTTCCATTTTGGTAATGCCCTCCTCTGCCCCACATGGCAGAAATGTATGAGTCAAATAAGATCTGAGTGAATGGACCAACTCCTTTAAGCTCAAGCAATCGAGGCTCAGTCTTTAGATCCAGCAGTATTGAGTTCAGTTGATCCAGCTGGCATTTTCAGTGTCATTACATATATAAGATCATTATGTTTTAATTTGTCTTGTTCCCGCACCCTGTAGCAGTGTGGCCACTTATTGAGCACTGCCTCATGGCCAGGAGTTGCTTTACCCAGCCCCACTCTTGTAGGCAGTTTAAACCTTCCAGACAGTCTCTGTTGTGGCTTACAGAGCCCCTTTCTGGGGCTGGTTTAATCTCAAATCTGGGTGAAACCTAGAGTCCTTAACCACAAAACAATCCAAATAATCCTCACTGGGTCCTCAATATAAAGTCCAAAATCATAATTCAGCTGTTCATACTTCTCTCTGGTTCCTCAGAATCATCCAGAACTCTTTCTTCAACAGTTGTTCCACTGGAAGCAGCCCATTTCCTGCTCTTTCAGGCTGGAGCTCAGCTCTGTGGCCTTCCTTCCTTCTCTTGTTAACACCTCCTGATATCTGAGCTTCTATCAACCACTGCACTGCTTCCTGCTGTCTTTTATATTTGAATTACCTCAGGTGGGTAATCTTGCAATCAAGGTTGACTGAGCTGAAAGCTCTTGATCTAAGAGCAAGCCACCCTTTTACACACTCAAATTCCTCCCTCAAGATTAAAACCCATTGTGCCAGGCACTGTACAAATACATTCAATTTATTCTGGTCACACACATACCATTAGATAGCTGACATATTTCTCTGTGTGTAAATCCTACCTAGCAACTCTTTTGTAGAGCATAGAGTCAATGTTGTATAGGAAACAGAGAAGTAGAGGTTTACTCAAGGGAACACCTCCGATAACAGTTATAATTTATAAGACAAAATATCCTGACTATGACACTAGTCAATTTAGTTTGATATAAACTAGTGCCTGTGTTTTCTTTCATTTATGTTTTTATGGTATGTAATGTCTTTCTAATTTCCACCGCTCCACATCAAAGTTGCCAACCGCTGAGCATCTAAATAAGTAGCATGTGAAGAAATGAATGAATTGCTAAATGTCCCATTACATCCATGGAGAATTCTCTTGCATTCGGAGTCAGACGTCTTAAAATTCAGCCAACAAATGAATGGTTTTCACTCCAGTGGAGTGAGGGGTTTGGCAGTGGCAATTCTATTATGTTTCATGTTTGAATGGAATGGGCGGGGGAGAGCACACAGAGAAATGATTTCTTTTTGCGAGAGCAAGAGAGCGGCTTTGTAGTATCTAGACTACCGAGCTGAGTGCCAGTTACTTCATGAGAAGAAGCAGTGGAGATCGTCGGGTGCAGACACACTAGAGTAGGAACTACAGGAAGCTGATACTATGGAAACTTTGCTGCTGCGGTGACTTCAGAAGCAATAAGGGTCTACCTGGAGAATGTTAACAATCTCCAATGTCTATATTATTTTTCAACATACAGTACTGAGCTGCTGGAGGTACTTTGGAGCAATCAGGAGTTGCTTGGGCACCTTCTGTAGCTGAGGTTTGCTACTCTGAGACATTAAAGGGAAGAAGGATGGGTGGTCTTATGACTTTGGAAGATCTAGGTTCAACTCCCAAACTCTGCCATGGACTTCCTTTGTGGCCTTCAGTAAATCATGGCAGTTCTTCATAAAATGGGAAGTCAGATTTCCTTTCTCCAACCCTTTGTCTGCCTTGCCCATAAGTTCTAAGTGCATCCTTGCAAGGCTTGTCCTTACTGATATGTATGAACAGCACAGAGTAATACAATGGGTGCTCTGGCTTGGTTGGGGCCTCTAAGGGGATGTCTACACAACATTGTGGAGGCAAGTCGCCCAGCCTGGGTTGACAGACACAAGCTAGCGGGACTCATGATGTGTAGCTAGTGCTTATAGCACCCCCTGATGGATGACTGTGGCACTACAGGCACTCTCTGCCTCAGTTTCCTCCTTCCAGATTTCCTGTCTCCCTGGTGTTCATGTGATTCGGCTTTCCACTTGGATCACTCTGAGTTCAGACTCCTTCCGGGGTTGCCAGACCAAACAAAAATCCCCATATAAACAAAAAGTTTTTGTGGCCTCTAGGGGTTCTCTAGAGCTCACCTTCTGGGCCTTGTTCCCAGTCCCTTCTGGGTAACCTTTCAGTCTCTCCTTAAACAGGAGTCCCCAGCTCTCCTCCTTGGAGCCACGTAGTGTATGTTAACCACCTATCAGGCCTTAGACAGCGACTCCCTCTATTGGCCCCTTCTATCTGTCTGTCTATCTATCTATCTAACCTTTCAACTTCTTAAAGGGCCATGCCATGTGGTTGTGTGGGCTGACACCTAAGCACCTCTAGGTAAGGTGTAGTTTACTCTGTCCCAGCTTCATATTGTTCCATAGTGCCATTGCTGGGATAATGCTGTCAGATTGGAACAGAAACTGCTCCTTGTCCTGGAAATCAGATAGATAAGGGAGTATTTTACAGTGGCTTGCTTAAAAGTAGGTTATGGTGAGTTCTCTACTGGATCTGAAAGAATGTCCTACAGTAGCTGCATTCCATTAAAAAATCAGGTCTCCTAATGTGTAATGTATGCAATACGACCTGTATGTCATGTTGTGTTAGAATACTTTGGGTTTCAACAGAGTATAATGTACTGTGAGCTGACACAAGAAAACACACATTGATTTGTGTCACTAATTTCATGATGTGCTGGTTTATTTTGATCTCTTTCTTTCTTGATTTTTTTTTTCAAACCAGGAAAAGACATAGGTATAATGAGTATTATCCACTGTGCCATTACCATGATTAGAAATGGAGAGTGTTATTCTACTCCTGACACATTTCTGGTATTGACAAGCTAATTTTGAGTTTTTATTTGATCAAGTCCCCTTGTCACCTGTACTGTATACCTCTCGTGGTTACCAACTCAGCCTTTCACTAAAACTATAGGATCCAGCCTTGGAGTCCTGGATAATGCACCAATATATACAGTATTTTTAACTTACTATTATTTGTTCTTTGTTTTATGGTAGCACCTAGAAGCCTTAGAGCAGGGTCAGTTCAGACTATTCACTGTACAAACACATAGAATAAGACAGGCTCTGCCCCAAAGAGCTTACAAGCTAAATATACAAGATAGAGAGAGTAGAAGAGGAGAAGAAATAAAAAGTGACTTACCCAAGCTGGCCAGCAACAGGAATGGGGATTAAACCCACATCTCCAAATGACCACCCTCATTCCCTAGGCGCAAAATCAAACTACAGCCCCTTATATTGTATAATATTTCTTATTAAAGATTACAAGGCTTTAATGAGCCATTAGGTTTGTTCGGAGTCCCTGGAAAAACACAAAGTTAAGATTCCGACAGCATGTTGAAGGTACAGCCCATAGAAGGCCAAAAGATCTTTATTAAAGTGTGTGGTAAAATATAGAGAGAGACTGGAGTTTTTAGTTTACAGGGCACATTATTATCCCTGTAGAAGAAATAGTATCCTCCAGTGAGCAATAATGCCTGAAGCTGAATTATAGCCACTTTTTAATCACATAAGTCAATAACTTTCCACTATAAACATCAGTTCTAGTCAATATGATATGCCGCATTCTGATATATTGACTAATGGTACTGTTAAAAGCCCACAATATGTTAACCAAGGGGATTTTTTTCCTGCCCATACCCCTGGATTTAAGAATGTAAGGGCACGGTGTGTAACCTATAAAGTCATGTCTGGTTGGAATCTATTACTGAAATGCTTTCCATACTCTGTCTTCTTAGAAGACCTAGTAGCCCCTACAGAATTTAATGACTCTTTGCAAATCAAGCCTCTTCTTCCTCTAAAGACCCAGACAAGTCTCAAGCAAACTATGAGAGGTAACATTTTATCAGCCTTTGTCTTCTTCAGATATAATAGGTCCACAAAGCAATACCGTTTTTTCCTATGGCCAACACAGTGGCTTGTGTCTCTTCTTCGGACAGTATCACTCTAAAGAATGGATTTGGATGGGAGATAAATGAAAAGAAACCTTCTACATTTATTGAAAGTGTTTAAGTATCAATCATGAGGGCTCAAGGTAGTTCCTGGGGATTAATGAAGATCTGGGAAGAGCTGATGGCACAATGGACAGCTCAGTAACATTAACACCAGCTAATCATTACTCTTGAATACATGCCCTATGCCAAGGTCACCACTGCTGGTACATGTTGAAAAAAATACATAAATGTTCCTGTGTGCATGAAGTGTTTTCAATTAAGGCGAATGGGGCATTTCGAGGGAAATAGGACTCGATCTGAGGCTGGGCACCTAGGGAGGAAAATGTGTGTGCATTAGCAAATCAGATTGTCATAAATGAAATGTACGTACAAATCAGGTATTCACACACATTAATGGCCCACTAATACCTGTGAGGGAGCAAAGAGGAGTGAGTGCGTGAGATTCTGTGGCCTGTGTTGTGCGGGAGGTCAGACTGGACGATCATAATTGTCCCTTCTGTCCATAAAGTCTATGAGTCTCTCATCTGTCATCGGGCTCCATAAAATGTAAACTGGTCCTTTAGGAGCTTGGCCTCTTAGCCTTTAAGCTCAGTTTCTGCTGTCCTCAAATCCCTACGCTGTATTCATCCTGATCATGGTAACAAGGCCTGACAGGATCCAGTTGTTCTTTCACTGGTAGAAAATACGAGAAGGGGAACACACACAGGCCGGCAGTCTTTTCTTCAACAGTCTCCATCCAGTCCTCAGGAAAATTCTCGTCCTGCTCCTTCTGCAGTTTCCTACCAACTTGGACCTGACACTGGGTAGCTCTGGGACAGCCACTCCTTTCTGCCTGGGATGCAGTCTCTTAGCCCAACTGTTGCTGAACATCCAATTAGCCACAGCTGGGGACGTAGCTTCTCTGTCCTTACTTAACTCTTTAGTGACTGTGGTTTCTACACCCTATCGCTATCCCTAAGTGGCATGCGCAAATGCTTGATTTATATATACAATCGTACAAAAAGCATGCACAAATTAGGTCTGAAACCACATGTGCAGTTTCTCACCTGGCTACAGGAATCAAACAGTTTGACGATCGTGCATGCAATGTCTCGTACACTAGCTGATCAGATCAGTTAGATTTCGTTCAGCTGCATAGCTGCCACTGTCTGCCCCAGAAGTGGGTGGTATCCTGAGTGCTGTATGTCATCATTAGCTGGCAGTCTCAGGAACCTTTCAAGATTAAAGGCACTATCCAAAGGAATTGTATTGTTCTTATTACATATAGATGGTCTCCAAATTGGAACATTTTATAAAGTAAAAAATATATCCTCTTTCCACTGAAAAAATTCTAACTTTGAATTTTTTCAATCATTACTTGAAAAATGGGATGGCATTTGTTATGATTTCTTTCCCCCACAAAAATTCACTCTTTTTCAGGAAAAAAATGTCAGAGTATTTTAATCAGATTTATGATTTCATTTATGTTGCAGTGGTGCCCGAGTACTGGGACACCAGGGTGTCAGTCACTGTAGAAATACAAATAAAGGCACCAATTTTTTGTTGCAAAAATTTTAGAGTCTAATACCGTAATACTGTAACTGCTTGTGCGCAGACAGATGAAGTGTAGTGAGTGAAAGTACAGTCCACCCATGTGTTGTAAACTGCATGATGGAGATCTTACAACATTTAATAGAGCTGGTCAGAAAACAGGAAAAAAAATGTATAAGAAATTTTTGCAGTTGGACTACACCTCCCATCATGCACCCTGGCTTCCCCTCTTGCTGGACCCCATGGCACATCATGAGGATCTCTGACCTCAATGCATCATGGGAGATGTAGTCCAGCAGGGAAACTCAGCCTATAGAAATGAATGGGGTCATGAAGAACCTGAACTACAACTCACATTAGGTATCAAAGAGTCATTTCCAAGTTAATATTAGTTTGTTTTAATCTGAAAAACAAAAACTTTACAGGATTTTTTGTTTGTTTGGATTTTTGTTTTGGCAAAATGTTGGAATTTTACGTGGAAAGCAGCCGCTTTTCTAAAAAAAACCTAGTTGTTTTATCAAAAATCCAATTTTCTACCGACAAACAGTTTTGATGAAAAATTTTAGACCAGCCCTTATCCTCATCTGCCTATGATGTACTTCTAGATAGTTAACCTCAGTTTTTTCATCTACAAAATGGGTATAATAATTATTGCAATCCTCACGGTACTGTTGGGGAAGTGAGTGGAAGTTCATAAAACATTCTGAGATGTTAGCTGAAAGGCAATAGATACATGCAAAGTAGTCATATTTGGGCTGTACCTGCTCATCGACAAGTATAGTCAGAAGAATTACTGTACAGAATATCTCATTTCAGTATAAAACTTTTCTTATCAGCACGGTTTAAAAAATAATTATGGTAAAATTTAATTTTATTATCCAAAAAATATATTAAAAATGTAGATCTTTTATAATTCCTTCAATTAACAGTAGACACTTCTTGATTACTTTCTAATTAAATCATTTCACTCCAAGTCTTGGTAATTACAACAAGAAGTTATTAAAATTAGAAAACATTTGCTAACTCAGTACTTTTGATTATTAGGCCTTTGTCACTTAATATCGCCAAACAGTCTATGAAGATATATGAGCTTGGGAACTGATTTTAATGTATTCAGCTATAATAATTAACCACAGGTGTCCCAAACAATGCAATGCCTCTTTCCTGTCACACAGCTTTCTACAAAATCTATTGTTCTTGTCATCAAACAGAATTCTTCCCCATTAAGCTATCTTCCTATCTGCAATATATTATTCCTACCACAGAGAAGAATCATACCCTTAAAACTACGCTGGTTATTTGATAATTAAATAATAATAATATATATATATATATATATATATATAGACACACATTTATTGTGTATTCATTCTATTTGAGAAGCACCTTTCATCTCAGTAGATATAAAAGAAGGAAACATGTATGCTGGAGGCAGCTTATATAGGCAACACAAAATAACTTAAAGTGTGGATGAAGGGGAAAGTTTGGCCAACAACAGTGCTGGGGAAAATACTCACTTAAAAATGCTACAGGATCTTTAATATACTCCCAGAGGAGACAAGCCTCTTCAACTGCTTAGGGTGGCACATTCAGTAGAGCCGGCCCTGGTCAACAGTATGCTCAGTTGATGCAGGAACTCATGGTGTTGGACACCATCAGGTGGTCAAGGGACATCTGCATAGAATGCATCACTATGTAAACATTGTAAATGGCATTGTAAATAAGAAGTGGGCAGCATTATCACCCGCAAATGTAAACAAACTTGTTTCTCTTAGCGATTGGCTGAACAAGAAGTAGGCCTGAGAGGACTTGTAGGTTCTAAAATTTTACATTGTTTTGGTTTTGAGTGCTCTTACTTAACAAAAATAATCTACTTTTATAAGTTGGCACTTTCATGATGAAGAGATGGCACTACAATACTTGTATGAGGTGCATTGAAAAATACTATTTCTTTTGACATTTTTACTGTGCAAATATCGTAATAAAAATAATATAAAGTGAACAGCTTACACTTTGTATTCTGTGTTGTAACTGAAATCAATGTATTTGAAAATGTAGAAAAAAAAACCAAAATATTTAATAAATTTAATTTGATATTCTATTGTTTAACAGTGCAAATAAAACTGTGATTAATAGTGATTAATATTTTTAATTAAAGTTAATTTTTTTTTAGTTAATAGCATGAGTTAACTGCAGTTAATCAACAGCCCTACTTCATTTCAAGGGGACCAGTTGCTGAGTAAATTATTATAAACAGTAAGATTATCAGAATCTAGTGTGAGAATACTTTCAGACTCAGGATTTCTTGTGATTTGGACAAAATTTAATGGTTTTAATGCAGCCAAATATACTACAAGAACAAAGGTGCCTTCTTTATTCACAACTGCACCTCCTAACAGCATCTTGGACTGAAAGAAATTCTTCAGTGAAACCTAAGAGGTCTGAGTAGTTCACACAAAAGCTGGGTAAGCAATTGAACATTTGGGTGTTTGTGAATGAGTTAAAGCCCCTCCCATCATTCACACATACTCAAACATACTGGACTATGGTCCCAACTCACTATCTTCTTGGGAGTTTGCCTTTATTTCCAATTAATGTATCAAAGCCCTCAGACAGAATGGTACTTCTTATAAATATAGTCCTTAGCCTGAGCTTGATTGATCTAGGATTTCTCTCAGCAGGTCTTCTTGTCCTTCTCTTGGGCCCTCTCTTGCCTCAGAGAGACAAAAGACTCCAGAATTAGCACTAATGTGACACCAGCCTCATCTAGCTGGCAGTGTGAGGCAGCAGTATAGCTCTACACAGGCCCCTGGAGCCAGATGATTATGTAAGTAGCAAAGTTATTAGTGTTCCTCAGGACTGAACAGAACTTTTAAGCTGTTCCCATTCACCCATTACTAGTTCTTGTACAACATATGCTAAACAAAAGGAAAAATGAGTACATTTTTGGGCTTGATCCTGAACTCAGCATAAATCTGGAGTAACTCCATTGAAATCTGTAGAATTATTCTGGATTTACACTGGTATAACTGGATGCAGAATTCGGCCCCTTATCTGGGTCATAATTGTCAACACCTTCCAAGTGCTGGTGCCACCACATCACTCCACCACATCATTACTGAGGCTAGAAACCTTGAAGTGAAATGGATTTCCTCAGAATTTATTACATAATCCCTGCTGAAATATCTCTGCCCAGTAAAGGGTCCACACTTCCTTTCAGAGCAGTGCACCCGGACTGTGGAAGAGTGGCCTCTGGATTTTCATCCAACTCGATTATTTGATATGAATTAATTACTCCCACCAGAAGGCCCCGCAGTTATTATTACTCAGCTTGGGGGAAAAAAAGAGGAAAAACTCAATGCTTTGTTTACTTACAGTGTTGCTCCTGATGCATGAAGACACACCAAAATAACTGCTGTTTATTTTACAAGATGGAAAAAATATTGAACGCCCTCTGGTCACAGAAGCCATTTTCTTTTGGGATTACAAGTGCAGAGATGAATTAGGTACACTTAGGATCAATATCTGTTTCTCTTCTCGAGCTCAAGATGGGATTTGTCAAAATTCCAGAGCCGCTTCTATAGAGTGTCAGCTACAAATCCTACCAGTACTGAGTCAGACACTCATTGAAAGTTGAAACATAAATGGCAAAGGGCTTTTTCAGCTACAATATCTGAGGTCAGAATGCTAGATCACCTTTCTTCTTTCCTTTTAACGAGCTTTAGTTTGATGAAGTGACCTTACAGGTCTGGAATGTGAGGAAGTAATGTGTCTTTACACGCTTTGACCATGTCAGGTTTTGCCTAGTGCGACTCCTGGAAGCCAAAAGCCCCACACAGTGTCATGGGGGGTTTCAGGACCTGGTCATTAGTGTTGATCTGTGAAAGATGCAGCAAATGCTGAGGAGACGATTTTAATTAAATCGTGAATGTGGCTTGAATATGAGGGGAGGCATTAGCAATCGCTACATGGTTTCTACACGGGAATTGAGAGTTAATCAACTGCATGACCATTGCTGGGTGCTGCATATGAAAAAAAATGAGTGAGTATCATGAATTTTAATGTCTTCCAGACAATCCTGGCTACCACAGATGGCAGAACAGGTGACGTCCCACTGCACAGACTGGGGAATGGGAAGCTAGGAGTCCACAAATGTATCATCATTCTTCTGCTTCCTGGAACACATCTCTCCAGGGACTTCCTAAGAAGGCTGAAGTCAGTGGATATATGACCAGTGAATCTACCAGCTGATAGCAAAACTAAACTGGTCACTTCCTCTTTATGTTTCTTTTCTGTTTCTCTTTCTGGCTCTTCTGAAGTAGCTTGGTTCTATACATTTCTGTCTACACTGCTGCTGGGAGCCTGCCATGGAAACACATGTGAGCTCTGTTTGAATTGGTGCAAGAAAAATATCAGCGTGGATGTAGCGGCACAGGTGGGGCCGCCTAACCCCTTGAGTCCAAGCACAAATGTTTAATAACCAGGGTGATTAACCATGGGAACAAACTCCCAAGGGATGTAGTGGATTCAACTTCCCTTGAGAGACAGCTCACAAACTGAGAACAGACAAGAACAGAGAGAGAATCAAAGGCAACAAAGCAAGCAAGCCATGTGATAGTCAGCAAGCGCTATGTGACCCTTAAAAGAGCTGGAGATAAAGCTGTTGAGGCTGAAGTTGGCTAGAGTAAAGAAGTTTGAGGCTGCATGATAAGAAACTTTTCCTTTTGTCTTTGGTTTCTCCTGTGTTCGGAGATCAGGACTTTGTACCTTTCTTGTAAATCAACAGGGTTGCATCAAAGAAAATACCACACTCCATCTATTGCTGCTTCCTCTTGGCCCATCCCAAGGCTCCCCGAACTTTGACTAGCCACTCAGGTCAAAAAGGGGCAAAAATATTCAGTCATTCAGTTAATTCATTTCAGTTTTGCCAACCCGCAAACAGTTATTTTCAATGTATACATATAATGTTTTCAGTGTCTTCCACTGGAAAATCTTAACATTTCTCATTTTTCCTTGAAACATTCTGAGCAAACAGATTTTTTTTTTTCAAAACATTTTGCACAAAACACACCGGCAGTTTTTCATCTTGTTTTGCCACAGTGTATTGCTATGGACACAGCCTGTTTCCCAGTAGTTCCTGTCTTCAGGACCTCGCCTACCTCATGTTTTGGTGAGCATCTGCATATCATTCATCCTTTGGGTGAAAATATCTGACTTTGAAGCCACTCAGATACCACACTGATGGTTGAACTTATGAAAACCTAGTTGGATAGCTAGATTGATGTAATGGTCTGATCTGACCTTCTGTACAGTATAGGCCATACAATTTTACTAGATAGATAGATAGATAGATAGATAGATAGATAGATAGATAGATAG
>ML677491.1:544916-600938 GCA_007922305.1 Dermatemys mawii
TAGATAGATAGATAGATAGATAGATAGATAGATAGATAGATAGATAGATAGATAGATAGATAGATAGATAGATAGATGCATCTCTTTAGAGCACATTGCATTATGAGAACAAACACTTTAATTACCTTTTCCTATTGACGGGATAGAATTCGTACCTGAGCTACCTGTGGGTCACTAGGCGCTCTATTTCCAGAGGCAGTTAAATCTTCTACAAGTACTGAGGGCCAGCACACCTCTAATTGGCAAATGCATTGCGTCTGTGTCATATGCATACATTATCATTTCATAGAAATTAACTGGGGAATTTGGATTGAAGGAGCTGAGTCTTTCTGTTAAGTGGAAAAAAATACTGTATAATTAATATTAAAGGCAAAAACAATGCACAAACTAGGCTTCTTATCCTTGAAATTTCAATGACTGGAAAAATTAGCTTCCTGTTTTGTTTTTTAATTATAACTTGCCGAGGCACTAGATAATACCCTTTAATCTCTTTTAATAACTACCCTATACCAGATTTCTCTAAGCATCCCTTTGCACAGCATCCACAAATCCAAGAATGAATTGCTCTTAAGATTGACTGACTGACTCTGATCTCTGCTGATTTACTGATCCATGGTTCATCCCTGCAGTTCAAAAGATTCAGGATAAACTGAAAGAAGGGGAAGAAAAAGACTTTATCCTATAGACCAGCCACAGGTTTTCAACCTAAATGGCTAAGCCATGTGACTTGATGATTGTACTTGAGGACATCAGCTGAACTGGGATTCAAGTTGACCTTGAAATTTCCAGACTTAGCAGAAGAATAGTTTGGTACCTCCATAAAGAAGGAGATGGGGAGATATAGAAGAACAATAAATGGACTGACTTTACAGCCTTACAGTATTGCTGATTGCATTTTATGTTCCCAAGTTTCCATGGAGGTTTTGATTTGTAATGGTAATTGTCTTCACTTCCTGTCCTAAATCATCAGAAAATGTTACTGAGCGCTGTTAAAGAGCTGTCAAATTCCACTACAAAGGAGTTGGATTCTTGCAGTAGTTGAAGTGATTCCTGCTGGTAAAGACTCTTACTATTCAAAGGATTATTATATATATTGTGATTTTTATTGCACATTTGCACAACTTTATTTTGACTGCCGTGCACTGGAATCTAGTGTTCCTCGTACTCCAGTAATTTCCATATTGTTGAGATCTCCTCTATCTAACTCTCAAATTCTAAGAATACATTTGAAAGATTAAAGATGACTTGATTCCTTGATAATATCAGTGGCATTAAAAGTGTTGCATTCAGATCAAAATGTCAAATGTTGACTTTCTGACGTTAGTTCTGAGAGACAACGTGAATTGCCTTCCACTTCGCATTTTGGTGTAATTTTGCAAATTTTTCACATAAAACAAAAGGTCAGTTTCATTTGCAAACAGGGAAACTAGGCGTGACTTAGCCTTAGCCATTGACCTCACTGGGAGATTCCTTACCCAAAGACTCAGTAAACACAGAGTATACCAAGTAAGGTGAAATATAGCATAAAACCCACCCCCCAGAAAGATCACAGAACTAAGGGCTTGGTTATACTGGCACTTTATAGCGCTATAAAGCCTCCAGGAGTGCTATAACCTCCTACCCGTCCACATTGACAAGGCACGTAGAGTGCTATAAATCCACATTTATACCAGTCCTGGTAATCCTCCCTTCCCCAAGGATTAACAGTTAATGTGTATTCATTGTTGCATATTATCACAAGTGTGAATGGGCAATAACACTCCAAGCGCTACAAGTGATCTCTGGAGAAGCCCTGAGCCATTTAAGGCAATTGACGTCTCTTCCCTTTGTTTTGAACTCAGCTGGAGGAATGCGGAAGTATGTTTTCAGAGTTTCTCTCTTAACTCAGCAGATAAGCAATGCAAATGTTTACGGAGGGAGCCATGTGCCAGAGAAGACTAGCAGGCTCTGTATTTCAAAGGATATTTGCAGACAGGCATTCAAAATGAAGAAAATCCCCTCACTCTCTCCGTCCGCATACACACAACACGTTCCCCCTAACCTCCCTCATTTGAAAAGCACGTTGCACCCAGCTGAATGCTGGGATAGCTGCCCATAATGCACCACTCCCCGTGCTGCTGCAAGTGCCACAAATGTGGCCACACTATACCACTGGCAGGTCTCAGTGTGGACACGCTATAGCACTATCCTATAGCTGTATATGAAGACAGGTATAACCAAAACCACTATAAAACTGTAAGTGTAACCAAGCCCTAACATGATTGCAAACCATCGCTTTGTGCCCTTAGCTTTTATGTGATAACCCTTCTCATTACTCTTTGTCTGCTCTGTCTCTTTAGAGCATAAGATCTTCCAAGCAGATACTGTCTACTATTGTGTTTGTACTATTGTGCCTAGAAGAATGGAGCCCCATGCTTAGTTGACCCCTATGTGCTATCAAAAAAAACAAATAATAAATAATGATGATTGATGACCTCAAGATTCGGCCTGGTATCTGGAAATGATATTGTACAGCCAGAGCTTCCAAATGAGAGCTGAACTTTAGGGAAATGGCAACTGTCCCCAGAAAATAGCAGCTCATTACTCATGAAAGGAGGCAGAGCAGATAGGAAGGTTGCCTTGGCAATGTTCCTAAGCTTCTCAAAGAAGATACGTTAGGTTTGACAGCTACAACAGAGATGAGGCCAGGTTTATAATAGACCCAGAAGAATCAGTTGGATGGGACCTAGGTCTGAGAATAACCCAAGAACAACTACAGGACCAATTTAAGACAAAAGATGTTTTGCCCAAGGATAGAATATGTGTCCAGACATTGAAAAGAGGAAATGCAACTTGTCACAAATAGTCTTTGAAAGGAATATACATTTCAAGGTAGTTATATCATAGAACCATAGAAATGTAGCAATCTCGAGAGATCATTTCATTGTCCTCCTTGTGCTGAGGCAGGACTAAATATCCTGAAACCATCCCTGACAGCTGTTTTTCCCTGATGGATAATGTATGTAGAAAAAGGAGAAAGATCTGGAGTTGAAAGTTACTCAGTAAATGAAGAGAGCTTATTACAGGCGTGTACAGGAATCTCAATGTTTTAAGGTTTAAAATTAATTCAAATTCACATGAAGCCAACCCTTTTTGCTCTGAAGTATTGGGCTGGAAATCTCCAAAACCAGGCACTCTCATTTTACATAAAGCAATTCTGTCTCTTTTCCTAGCTGTAGGAAGGATGTGGGGAAATATAATCAAATCATTTCAGACCTTGAACAATATTTGGTTTAAATTTACTTCAAAAACGATGAAGGTCCAGGTGGGAGTAGAGATGTTCCAAATCAGTATTATCCACCCGATAGTCCTGCATGAGGTGGTGTCATGAAATTAGTCAAAGTTGAAGGTCCAATTTGACAACTAGAAGAGAATTGAGTGACTCAGATACCTGAAGTAGGAACATTTTGAGTATGGAGAGAGAGTGTGATCCAGTGAATAGAATTCTGGACCAGAAGACCTAGAATCTCAGCTAGTCAGTTCTACCACTGATCAGCTGTCTAATCTTGGGTAAATTGCTTCACCTCTTTTTGCTCCTGTTCCTCTTATGTTTGTCTGTCTTGTCTATTTAAGTTGACATCTTTTCAGGGACTGTCTCACACTATATTTTGGTACAGTGCTTTGTACCATGACAGCATGGTCTTGGTTTGGGGTCCCTGGATATCAGTGAAATTCAGCTAACAATAAGAGGAAAGAAGCCTTAAATCTCAGCTGTGTAGAGTGAAATTGGCAAGTGCAGTATTCTCCATTGCAATGCTTGACTGCCTTATTATTAATTAACAAACAGCAGCACTACATTTCTTCTTTCTTCTCCCTCCTTGATATGAGTTGCAGCATCAAGTCAGCTCCTGCTGACAACACTTTTTAATTTCATGGTATAAATTGGGATTTTTACGCTTGTTAGTAATAAATAAACAAAGACTTTCTGAATGATTAAAATGGAGTTTCTGAAGGAAAGAGCAATAAATAATTAGATTTCTCTATCAGTAATTGTTATTGGTGGTTTGAGTAAAAATATATTTCTGGCCTATTGAATTTCTAACGTACAATGTCAGATCATCATAATACAATGTCCTCAAGCAGATTTATTTTAGTTGATTTGTTCCCAGCCACCAGATGGAGTCTCCCATCGAGTTGATGGATGAGCATTTCCAGATACATACTGATATTTCTTACTTCTGATTCTGGGTATCTGTGATCCCTATCTTTAACTGTATTAACTATTAGTTATTAATTATTATTATTTAGTATTATTTTATTCATTGTTCATACTGCAGTAGTGCCTAGGAGCTGCAATCATGCCTCAAAACCCCATTGCACTAGGGGCTGTACAAACACAAAAGAAAGACCATTTCTAAGAGCTTGCAGCATAAGTACAAAAATCCAGCCCATTGTTTGATTATGACCCTCTGTGGTTGGCTGTAGTGAATCACTGCCTCTTCTCTTCCATTCTGTTGTATGTGCTAATTGGCAATAGATTTACAATCATATGATTGGGGTTTGGTTCCACCACAGGACAGAGCACACAAAGTGGAATGGGAGAACATGGTCATAGTCTGGTATAGCTGATGAGTTAGTCTTGTAAGCATGGAGAGTTACTTAGAGCGTTTGGGAACCACTGGGTGATTGCTTACACTCTAAAGGCCAAACAGTGCTCTCAGTTGCCCGAATGTCAAACGGGAGAAACTTTGATAGATTCCCATAAAAAGAAGTAAATCTTTACGCTAGAAACTGAGCCAAACCACAAAAGTTGGACAAAGTTCTGAACTGCCTCAGAGTTCAATAGCATTGAGACCCTGCTTTCAGATCAGTCCATTATTGACAGAAGACAGCACCTAACTCAGATTCTCCTCTGAATTTCAGTGATGTTGAAAGGTGCATGGATCTGGAAGTTTAGTTTAGGCCTCTCTCTTTTGTGTACCATTTGTAAGCAACCAGTGGAATTCAGTGTTTCAGGAGACAAACACTGGAACTGGATTTTTTGGGAAGGCCACTTTTACGGTCAATGATAAAAACCTTTGTAGCGGTACTAGTTACTGCTAGATAATTATATTGGTAATCTATGTTTTTTACAAAACCTTAGTACCTGAATGCCTCACACACTTAGAAATAGATGGAAGTTCTTCGAACAAATAGAAGGAAGTTCTTCACATAGCACACAGTCAATCTGTGGAACTCCTTGCTTGAGGAGATTGTGAAGGTTAAGACTATAACAGGGTTTAAAAGACAACTGGATAAATTCATGGAAGTTAAGTCTATTAATGGCTGTTAGGCAGGATGGGTAAGGAATGGTGTCCGTAGCCCCTGTTTGTCAGAGGGAGGTGATGGATGGTAGGAGAGAGATCACTTGAGCATTACCTGTTAGGTTCACTCACTCCGGGGCACCTGGCATTGGCCACTGTTGGTAGACAGGATACTGGACTGGATGGACTTTAGTCTGACCCAGTTTGGCCATTCTTATGTTATGTTCTCTTCACTATATATATATATTCTTATAACACTGTGGGGTAGGGCAGTGCTATTAACCCCATTTTACAGATGGGAAACTGAGGAAGACAGAAAATAACGAATTGACAAAGGTCACATACGAGGTCTGTGTAAGGGCAGTGCAGAGTTTTCCTCTCCCCCCACTTCACCTCTTACAGAGATTAGAAGAGGGAAGAGGAGGCCGCCACCCCACCCCACATTTTAATTTTATTATGAGTGCAAGATGGCTGCAAGTGCTTGAGATGGCTGCAAGCAATTGGCCGTGGAAAGCCCAGCCCCAATTGGACCAGACAGGCATTACTCTGGAAGAGAGACAAGTGACTGATCATGGGAGGACTGGGCCCCTTTGATTAGTGAGGGTGTCAACTCAAAACGGCAGCAAGGTATTAACTGTGACCTAGGTGGATGCTGAACCAATGATTACCAGAGGGATGGGCACTGAGTGAAGGCCCTAGCTCCAGAACTCACCAAGGCTGGGGACCTGGAGCAGAGAGCTGGGATGTTGGACTGCTTGGGACTCTAGCCGGGCGTGTAATACTTGGTGCATTGTATTACTGGGGTCTGTCTGTGGGGTTGCCACTTGTAGTGACCGGGGCCAGCTGTAAGTTACATAAGGACTCTGCCACTGGGGTTTCTCCTGGTAATGACAGATAGAAGTCCTGTCCTATTGCTAAGGGTGGTGTCTGTCCCTTCTCGGTGTTAACCCTTCCCTTCCCAAAAAGGGGATTGGTGTGCGGTCAGAGCTTGGAGCCCTAGCATTCAGGATACCCTTCACCAATCCCTAGAAGAGCCCTCCTCTAGGACAAAGCAGGCATTTGAACCTGGGCTCCTACAAGTTCTAGGTTAGTGCCCTACCCCCTGTACCATTCTGCCTCTCTCTGTCACTGTACCTCAAAGGCATAAACGAATCACTGATGGGAATCAGAATGATCCTGCTCATCATCCCCCATGCACATCATGGGAAGTGTGGCACAGCATAATAGGCGCATTATGGGAGGTCCATAAAGACCCTCAGATGCGGGAAATGGGATCCCAATAAATTTGAATGGCCAATATTCTGAGCCAGTGTAACAGTGACCCGTGGTGACATTTTTCAGGAGACATGGAACAATTTTTTCACAACAGATAAAGAACTTTTTTCCCCTAATATACACATAGCAATTAAAAAAACAAATACATTTGTTTTGGCAAATACTAGTAGTCACATGTGTACACCGCTTCACTGAAATAGCATTTCAGCTCTTTCCCTGCAAGTCCTCAACAAATTGCAGTTTCAGTTTTACCCTTCTAGTTCTTATAATTTATGGTTTTGTTGCATAGTCTCTTGCACTAAATAAATTAATGAACAAATTTCGCACTAAACTTTCCGTCTTGATGAAGCGTTCATGCCACTAGTTCTGTTCAATCACAGACAATTCCATTCTACACTTGCATGCCTTTTTAGTTCGCCATGCAGAAATGCATTAGATTAACTCACCTCAAGAACACAATAATGTTTCCATATAGCTGCATTCTAATTGATCTTATCTGCATGGGGGAAGTTTCGGTAGAGGCATGATATCAGAATGCAAACCTCAAAGAGCTATGTTAAACATCTATGGGGCACTTAATCTAATCAGCTGCCGGAAATGTACAGAGGCGTGTGTCTTATTAATAATTATTGAATCACTGAGTGAAGCAAAGAGAAATGTTCCTTCTTTTTGTAAATAATTGCAAATCCTGGTTAAAATCTTGGGTGTTCAGTTCAACACTTGCATGTCATTTTAGTGACGTTCTAGGAAATGACATCCTCCCTTTGCGGTGAGCTTGCACCTACGCTGAGTGCATGGTCATGCTGTGCAAAGGACGCCATTTTGTTCTACAAAATGGTCTCCTCCATGCACATTCAAGGGCCAGATGGAATCACTCCATGTGCTGGATCTGGCCCGTGGGCTGCCAGTTGGACTAGTTTTAATTCTGGGGCCCGCAATAAGTTCATTGCATACACAGAGAGCATGCTTCTGCAGTGCAACGAGTCCTATTTTCTTTTGGAAGAGAGAGTTTATTCTGAGTACATTTCAGGGACTGTAGGAGAGATCCCAAAGACAGCAGCATTCCTACAGAGAAAGCCACCTCAGGATAGAGGCTAATACTGTCAGGCCAATCCCACACAAATAACTCTGCCTGGCTATGCTACAGTGTACTTAACAACTGTAAAAGGTAACAAATCACCATGGTGTTTGTGACAGGCCAGCCCAGCTAAATCAAGTTGTCATTTATTTTTGACTTGTTCTTGCCCCAGGATCAGCAGCTGTTGCTTTCAGGTTGAGAATGGAGCAATTTGAAAGCGCAAAAGCCTATTAGAAAAAATGGCAGGAAGGGTTAGTTATAGTGCTGGTAGTTGCACTTTGTCATCTGTTGTTAACCCTTTTGCCCCGGGGTTTGGGAGGCTTTCTGCCTGGCTCATGGGTCACGCAGACACGCTGCTATGAAAAAGCATTTGAGAGAGAGCCCCAAGATCAGAACTGCCACGGGGCCTTGGAGTGGTGGCCCAGGCAGCATTTTTTAACACAAGGCAATGTAGCAACAAAAGCAAAGCAGATTTGTTTCTTAAATATGGTAGCGCTCATAGGATGCCTATCAGGGAGGAAGAAATGTAGATTGAAAGAAACACTCTGACAGGTAGAATTGCCATAATTCATTCTTCCTCTTTGCATTCCACTAGTCACCAGGCCCCCAACCAAAATCAGGACCCTACTGTGCTGGGTGCTTTGCAAGCACACAGTAAGAGACAATCCCTGCTCTGAGGAGCTTATAGCCTACAATGACAAGCGGGGAGGGCAAAGAGCAATGAAACGAGTTGCTTGAGGCCACACATCAGAGTCAGAACTAGAGCCTAGTGCTCTATCCACTTGACCACACTGCTTCTCAGTATCTCATATGGTATCAAACCAGGATCCTACTTTGGCCTCACATGATACCAGGTGATTCAGAGGAAGGCGGAAAAGAGTTGGGACCAGGTTTTCTCTCTGGCGCCCCGTTGTGGCTCATCCAGGCACAACTCACCTGGCTGCAGGTCAGCACTTGTAGGAGGTGTGAGGTGGAGGTGTGGACTTCCAGCCAAAGGACACTTCAGTTACCCCTTCTGGGAGTTAGAACCCCAAGGAAATCAGGAACAAAAACAAAGAAAAGCACCACAAGTCAAAACATGGCTGTTCGATGACTCTTTAGTGGTCCCCAAGCTGCTACTCAGGATTTGTCTCCAAACAATCCACTGATCCTCCTGGGTCTGGTCATCCCTTCTAGGAGAGGTTCATCAAGCCAGCAAAGTAGCTCAGTCTCAGGGCTGCAATCTGGTTTCCCTCCCATCAACAGAAGCAGAGCTCTGCTCTCCTTCTCAGTCAGCCCTGACCTAGACAAGGTCTTTTCACTCCCTGACATTTGCTGCAGATGTGATCAGTTCGGCCCACAGGCTCTCCTTAACCCTCTCATTGCCATTGTGGGGCCTATCTGCCTCATCATAAAACCATATAGTAAACAGTTATGGAATAAACAGGCCAGAATAGAAGTTTCTTCCTGACCCCTATGAGTTAGTGTCTGGCTTTTGCCATGAAGCATGTGAGTTTATAGCCTTTGAAAAATGAAGTTTATCCTATCTACTGTAACTGTAGGTGTTCTCATCACATCATAAGCACTCGGTCCTAAGCAATTTGCCATAATAACTTTTGTGGCTATGAGTTCCACTGGTTAACTTCCTAGTATGAGAGGAAGAGAAACAGGTGTTCAGCCATTTGCGGCACACCCACCTGAGAAAGAAGAGAAGGGGAGCACCCATCCACATACACACACACATTTCTTGCACACCTGTCTGCATTCCCACACCCTGCCAAACTCCAGGCCGAGAAACTCCAAACTTTCCCCAGTTGGTGGGTGGGAGTGGGCGAGGCAGGGAGGACTGCCGGTTATGATTGGCTGAGCGGGCAGGGGGCCAGGCTATGATTGGCTGAGCTCTTTCCCCTTCTCCATGAGGTTGGCGAGCATTTGCTGGGTAAGAGTTTCTCAGTGGGTTAAATTCAAATTGGCAATGAGCAGGTTCTAAAGCTGAGGGAAAAAAAACACATCAAAAAACGTACAATGGGGCTTATCAAATGGCCCCTGGACACCCAAGCTGAAACCCAGACTGTCCAGGTGAAAACCGAACAGGTGGAAACCTTATGTACAGCTGGTCATTGCTGGGCTGACTCCGTCCTTACTGCTTTATAGCTAGATTATGTCTGTCCCCTGCTTGTGTGTGTGAGGTGTTGGGGGGTGGGGGTGGGGGTGGGGGCAGGGGAAGGTTCCCTTCTCTTCTTTACTGTCAAATGTCCATGTTAGGGATGCTACCCATCCAGTTTTCACCTGAACAGTCCTGGTTTCAGCTTGGGTGTCCAGGGGCCATCTGAGGGAGCATCTGTTTCTCTTCCTTCTACGCGCCCACTGTGTGTGCAGACCTTCCTCTCTCTTAGCTACTAGTGCAAATAAGGGGCATCTCTCCCTATATCTGGGCATTCATGTAAATGTATGGGGAGTCCTCCCTTTCCCCCCAGCTCCCTTTCCCTGCTCTGCAGAATGGGTGTGCTAATAAAGCACACCTCCCACTCAGTGTGTGTGCGCGCGTGCATGTGTGTAACTGGAGACATTCAAATAAGTGTCTGTAAATGAAAATCCCACTCTGTGTGTGTAAATTGTACTTATTATCCCTAGGATATATGGGAAGATGTACCCTACAGTGAGAGGGGAGGAGAGAAGCAAATAACGGGGGTGGATCCATGAGGGGAAGAGTTGGAGCAGCGGTGGGGCTTTTGGGGGGAAGAGATAGAGCAGGGATGGAGCCTTGTGGGGGAAGAAGACGGGCAGGGGGCAGGGCCTTGGGGGTCCAGTTAAAAACCATTAGAAATGTGGCAATCCTAGCCCCTGTGGAAAGCTCTCCATAGTCTGCTCTTTGGAGCTTACAATATGGGAGCTCTTAGCATGCAGAAGATTGGGGAAAATGGCATCCCTTATCATTGTGCTGTATCAGGCACTGGGCTGGTATAAACAGCATGTGTCTAGGAGGCCAGCATGTGAGAGGACAAAGAGGAATGTTTTGCATATTGCTTATGCTTGTGAAGCGGATCTCTATAACCGAGATGTCTATTAAGAGTGAATATTGGCTCCAACTACTACACAGCTTGTTTATTCAAACATTTGTACAAGAGCACACATCAGAAGGGCTTACTTTAATGGGCCAGTGTGTTTTTCTCTGTTAGGGGATGTGCCCTTTCCAAGAGGCTGCATGGCAGTAATCGCTGATGGTGTCAGTGGAATTACAAAATCATCCGGGAGTGGTGGGGTGGGCCTTTTTCCAGGCCTCTCTTCTCCACATAAGCATGTCTGAATCTGCAGCTTACTCTGCAAACCTGGGACATGGGCAGTGCGCTGGCTGTCCTCATGAACAGAAGGAGAACAGGTTTCACTTTCTTTTTCCCAGGGCTCAGCTCTTTGGTGCCTTTACTGTGACAGTCTAATTGTCTGTTTCATCTGTTCCTTGCTCTCCTTGCAGGTGTTGTCATTTCTTTTCTCTTCTTTTTAAATCCACCCCTTATAAAAATCCTGAGGCAGGCTGGTTTTGCTTTTAAAACACAACAAAACGAACATGTTTTGTCTCATCCCTGGTATCATGAGAGTGGGGAAGGGGCCAAACAAGAACTCAGAACAAAAGTCATTTTCTATCAGAGCAAATTTGGACACTGTATGAGCCGGAGTTTAGTACCAGCTGAATTCTTGGCGCTGGTCATTATTATCAAGTATGAATTAGATAGTTTATAATTTCAACAAGCAAAGGGCTGGGGGGAGAAAAGGATGTACTGTGAAAGCAGACTGACTGCTGGCAATCAACTGCTATTACTATAGTATTTCTATTATGGTAGTATTTAGAGGTCCCAGCCAATGGTCTGGGTCCCATTATGGGCTAGTCAATGTACAGACATCCTGCCCTGAAGAACAGACAGTCTAGCTAGACAAAGGGTAGGAGGAGAAACAGAGGCACAGAGGGGCAAATTAACTTGCCTAAGGTCGGTGAACTAGACACTAGTTCTCCTGTGTCCCAGTCCACTGCATTAGCCACTAGACCATGTTGCCTCTCAATGTAATACCCTACATATTTCCTGTCAGCAAAGTAGAGAACTGCTGGCAGTGTGAAGACACCAAAATTGACACTCCAGGGTTAACTTTGAACTCCAGCTGGGATTCTAGGATCCTTAGGGGTGAGATAGCTAAAATCACCACGGCCTGTGGAAAATGGCACAATAATCAGTCCCCTTGCCCTATACAACAATAATCATGCCAGTGAGCTATTTCCTCTCACTTATTCACCTCCCCTCCCACCTCCGGAGGGCTGTGTTCACTATGGCCACTGCTGGGACTGGGATTGGTGATGTGAAAGCTGTTAGCTAGGATCTAACTTCTGCAGACCCCATTTCAGTTTTCACTCACGTAAAGGTGCCATTGCCTTCAAAGAACATCTATGCCTGAGTAAGGACAGAAGGATCTGACTTAATCATAATTTAATCCAAATTATATGGTACCTGCCCCAAATGCTGAACAATAAGAACGATACATGCCTGTTAAGCTTAAGGTGACCAGACAGCAAATGTGAAAAATTGAGACAAGGAGTAGGGGGGTAGGGTAATAGGAGCCTATATAAGAAAAAGACACCAAAATTAGGACTGCCCCTATAAAATTGGGACATCTGGTCACTCTAATTAACTCCAGGGATGAGGGTTGAGCTAAAGTTTCCCATAGTTCACGCTTGCCGTTTCAAGCCTTTTCCAGTTAAAATTTGATCATTGCAAACATCTTCAATTAAAAGAGCAGACAATATAAAACCAAGCAGATTTGCTTGTCTCTGAAGCATGCGAAACCTGGCCATGAGAGGCAGGGAGTTGCAGGTCAAATGTCAAAGTACATAGTGCTGCTTACTCGAGCAGGTTCTATCAAGCTGCGGCAATGCCCAACCCAAGTAGTTCCAGCGACACTCATAGCAGGGAAAACATTGGCCTGTCAACAGCATCACTGGAAGTGCTGAGGAAAGCCAGGAAGAAACATTTCCAGATCGGGTGAGCTTCATTGCCTATCCTGAAGCTGAATAGAAGGCAGCAGCAGAAAGAGGGCATCAGTAGAAGTGGACGTTGCAACTGTGAGGGACAGACAGCAGAGGCTAGAGCCCCTGGGGCCTATACAGGCTGAGGCTGCAGCCACGGTAAGCGGGAAAGGTAGAAGGCAGATGTTGAAATCAGAGCAATAGGTGAGGCTAGAGGCACATTTACAGGCTGTGATGTTGTAACGGAGCCTGAGCTGAGGCAAAGGCAGCTGTAATTAGAACAATTGCAGAGGGCAGTGGACGGCAGCCCCGGAAGAGGGGAAGAAGTTGCATCCATGAAGGCAGCGGAGGCAGAAGCTGCAGTGCTAGAGGCAGAAGACAAGCCATAGCTGTGGGAGCAGTAAAGGACGAGGCCATGAATACACATGAGCCTCTCAGATATGAAAGTGATGGGGGCCATAGAAGAGTCTAGACAGACACGCTGTGAAAATCTAGTGCCACATCTGTGCTCATCACACTCCTTTCTACTTTTAACTTTTTCACTGGAGGAAGTCACAGGTTTGGTCTGATGAGCAAAGCTTTGGGCAGTTACTGGTCCAAACAAACCCAATCCCTGAATACTTCTCTTACATCTCTGTTGCATTTCTTTGTTTTTTTTTCTTACAGACCAAGACTGCAGCCCTGTTGTGCGAATAGAAGGGTGTTTGGGGCTAATATAAGGGGTATATGGAATGAATATGCCTTGAATGATTAATAAGAACTGATTCCTTCTGGCCTTCAAAAATTAAAAGAACTATTGACCTTTGTTTATCCCAGAATAGGATCCAAATATGAAAACAATAAGAAAATGGATCACATCATGCAAGCCACTTTGTCAAAGGACCCATAGATCAGCCAACGATAGAAACTAAAATGGCTGAATGAGAGTAATGTTAATCATCTAGGCAAGAATCTTTCATAATATGGATAAAACTTGTCTCCCTTGCAACCTAGCTAAAAAGACCTCCAAACTACCATGCAAGAGTTAAACCCTACTTTCCTATGCAAAGTGACCCACTGAACATTGATGGATCAAGAAATGGGTTGGGGAATCTGCAAATTCAAACTACCAGTAATGTGGTTGTAAGACTGGAAGTCAAATTGGGCAAACTGTTACCCCAAGAAATCCAAGCCACATGTTTTGCCCCAAATTGTAAACTATGTATTGTTTCCTTATAAATCTAATAAACTGTGAATAATTTGTCTTTCATTCCAAATTAGAATCTGCACGTCAGCCAGATCTACATTCTGTGACATGTGAAAAATGTCCCTAGTTCAATTGTAAGTTCTAAATAATGTGAAATGCTGATGTGCAGTCAAAGAATGTATGGAGTATGACCTCCAAATTTAGAACACTCTGAGGATTTTGTTGATTCTCGCTGTAAATAGTTGTTGGGCTCTAGAAGTAAGAGAAATTGGCATAAGGAAGGTAAGAAAATGTTGAAAGATATTAAGCAGCATATGTAAGGGACCAGACAGCAAATGTGAAAAATCCAGACATAGGGTAGGGGGGTAATAGGAACCTATATAAGAAAAGACCCCCAAAATCAGGACTCTCCCTACAAAATCAAGACATCAGGTCACCTTAAGCATATCACTTTGGCATATTAAGAGGAATTGCTTACAATTGGGGCTTCCAATTGATGGTAGGGGCTAATAATGAAATACAGACCTTGAAATGAATCAAACCTATAAAGCCTCCGACCAGTACTGGATTGAAAGAATTTGTCACACACTGCCTCCATCAACTGGATACCAGCAGAAGCATCAAAGAAACTGAAAAAGCTAAAACCTAAGCACTCCCTTGGCAGGTGTCCACTACGAAAAAGAGGGTAGTCCCCTTTTATGAGCCCTGAAACTAGGGTATTGTAATGGGGTTTACAAACTCCATACTGGAGCACTGACAAGAGATAAGAGTCTTCCTGGTGACCACAAGCAATCAAGCCGACTGCACTCTCCCACACCCAGTCGTGGAGATATGCACCCACAACTGTGACCAATTAAGAAAACAAGCCCAGCGATAAAGGGGGAAGAATTGAGAGGGAAACAAAGGTAGAAAGGCCAATGTAGTCAAAGAGAAGTAACCACACTCTTCAAAGTGCCTAAAGACAAGTGCACTCTGGGAAGGGTGATATATGTGTGAAGTACTAGAATCATATAACTAAAGAGTTCAGAATGGCTGATCATATATAAAAGTAATAAGAAATCCTGTATGTGGTGGTGTTGTAGCCATGTCAGTCCCAGGAGTTAGAGGGACAAGGTGGGTGAAGTAATATCTTTTATTGAACCAACTTATTGAGAGACAGGCTTTCCAGCTTACAGAGGGTGACCTGAAGGACCCTATATAAGCTTAAAAGCTTCTCTTTCTCACCAACAGAAGTTGGTCCAATAGAAGAGATTATCTCACCCATAAGAAATATTGGTTATTTCCATTGTATTTTGATATAACTGTAAATAAGTGATTGCTGGAATGGATTGTGGCGAGTGTAGTACGTACCATTGGTTGCATCTACATTTGACTGGTAGGCTTTTGATTACCTGTGAGTGTAGTTCTGGCTGAATTAATAAATGGTTGGTTAAGAATAGGTAAGTGTGCTGATTTGAGAAATACTGTTCAAGTTAAAAACTGACCTGAGAGAAACCCAGCATTACACTAGCCAGCTAATGCTCCCAGGACTCTGTAAAAATGGGTTATCCAATTGGACTTTATTATGTACTGGCAAAGTAATGTCCCCAAGGTCATGGACAGAGCCAGGAATAGAATCCCTGATTCCAACGCAGTATACTACCCACTGGACAACATTGTCTCTCTCAGCAGGGTTCAAGTCCCTGCACCCTCCTCATGTCTCTCACCTTTCACACCAGTGGTGAAGCCAAGTCAGGAGTTAACCCCCAGCTTGCTGGTTCTAAGATTCTTCCTTTCTCTAATGCAGCATTAACAAGCCACCATCATGCACCATAACACCTCACTCTTGCAGAGCCCCTTTTCAACAGCTGATCTCAAAGCACTTTCCAAAGGATGTCAGTATCCTTGTGCTCACTTTGCTGATGGGGAAACTGAGGCACAGAGCGAGGAAGTCATTTGCTAAGGGCAGCAAGAGGAACCAGGAATAGAACTCAGCTCACCTGAGTCCCACTCAAATTTGCTGCCATGTAATGGATAGCACACTGATCTGGAGAAGCATACCACAGATTCACATAAGAAAAAAAAAGTCCTTTACCCTATTCAAATGGATTATGTACAATAGTTGAAATTTACTGGTTATTAATTACCCAGGTTTTCTCCTTAGAGAGTTTGGCTGTCCGGGCCTTTAAAATGCAGAACTTGACAAGAAAAGATGGTGGCAATACACTTGTATATGTGAAATGTAACTGGAGATCAGAGGCCTGAGGAGGCCAGACTGTGCCTGGATATTCAGTGCTGAGCAAAATAATTTAGTGGCTTCATCTACCATCTCAAGCTGGTCTTATTCACTGAGTGCTGACACTTCACTGTCATTCTGCATGATTTCTGCACTGCACAGTTATGTGAAATATCACATTTCATTACATTCCTTGCAGCCAGTCACTCTCTATAAATGGAAGCATTTTTATCAGGTGAATGCCGGTGCGTAGCAGCCTCCTTACCTACAGGAGGATTTGGGATAGTCAGGGGGTAGGTTCAACATTGGGTGATTCAATACTGGCTCACTGAAAAACAAGAGCTGAAGTTTATGCTAACGCAATGTCTTTGTATCCACTCCATTTTCCTCTTGCACATCTCTCTGGCCCTAGAGACGTGAGCCCGGATTTTTAAAGGTATTTATGTGTTGCTGCCCTCAATGCCACAATGCCTCACAGGTTTAGGTACTGTGGCCAGTCAATTGTCTTGTGAATCGGTTAGATGTTGCAATTAAATGCCTAAATACCTTTAGAATTCTTAGAGATTAGGTGGGTGAGGTGATATCTTTTATTAGACAATAAAATAGCAAATGCAAAAACAGAATATCCTCCCCAGAGGACTCACCATTTGTAAACCTCTGACAGCTCTGTACAACTGCAAATATGCTGAACAGGAGTTCAGAAAAACTAAGAAACCATCTTCTGCATGTCACGTATTCCAGAAGGGATCACCTCAAAAAGAAATCATCACATGCTCTCACACACTGGAAGAAAAGAAAATCCAGAAACCTGGATATCATGCAGGTAACCCAAAACCCAAAAGCAGTCTGATGACAACCTCTCAATACTAAAAGTAGAACGAACTACAACAACTTGTCAATCAACACCTCCGGGAGAAACCATGACACCAGGAGCTGCCACATGGGCCATCCACAACATCCCAACATCATCAAACTATCAAGACAACCCCTAAACAGGACTGAATTATCTGTACACTCCAAGAGACTAAACATCTGTGCCACCACAGAACCTGATGGCCCAATAAAAGATATTACCTCACTCACCTTGTGTGTCTAATATCCAGTGATCAACACAGCTACAACACTTAAAAAAATGTGGACCTTTGTACACTCAGATCTGGTTGTGCATGGATGCACGCACACACACTGAGTGACTTCCTAGAGGTGTGAATCAGCAAAGTGCTTAAGCATACAGGAAGTCAATGGGAGTACTTACATGCTTCAAGTTAGGCATTTGTTCAAGTGCCTTGGTTAATCAGGACTACTGGCCTGATTCTTGTATTTCTTAGGACTAGTCTATACTGAAAACTCCAATTGGCATAGCAACCTCAGGAGGTGAGAAATCCCCATCCCTGAGGCCAGGTCTACACTACGGGTGGGGGATCGACCTAAGATACGCAACTTCAGCTACGCGAATACGGTAGCTGAAGTCAACGTATCTTAGGTTGACTTACCTCGGTGTCTTCATGGTGGCAAGTCTACTGCTGTCGTTCCCCCGTTGACTCTGCTTCCACCTCTCACAGTGGTGGAGTTCCAGAGTCGACGGGGAGAGCACTCGGGGATCGATGTATCGCATCTATACTAGAAGTGATAAATTGATCCCCGATAGATCGATCACTGCCCGCTGATCCAGTGGGTAGTATAGAAGTGGCCTGAGAGATGTAGGCCATGTCTACACTACAAACATATGTTGAATCAAGTTACATTAACATACAGCTGGCACAGCTAGTATATCGCTTGTTTATGTGTATACTTGACTCCTTGACTAGGAGCCCTTGTGTCAATACAGAGTGAGATGCATCATGGGTATGTATCCCAGTGTGCAACTCACCACTGTCCACTGTCTTTCGCAGGCATGGGACCAAAACAAGCCATGACTGGGAGCACAAAGTCAACTTCTCAATTTGCAGCTGTCTCTATCCCATAATGTTATCCATATCCCATAAATTTCACACCTCTTTTCAAAATCCCACATGACCTTCCTGCCTGGCCACCATCTCTCTCAGAAGCATGAAGTCTGCACAGCTCTGTATTATAAGCCTGAACATTGCAAGCCCACAGTGCACGGTTCAGAGCCACATGATGAACCAAATGAATGAGGAGAACAGGATGATTTCTTGGAGGGCTGATTGCTGTGGAATCTAGTGAGAACTGATCTGAAGTTGTTGATGGCATTCACAGAGCTGCTGCAGATAGCAGAGCACCACTTCTAGGCCCGAGAAACGAGCTCTGACTGGCGAGATTGCATCATAATGCAGGTTTGGGATGATGAGCAGTGGCTGCAGAACATTCAGATAGGCAAGGCCACATTTCTGGATCTGCGTGCAGAGCAGACCCGTACCAGGTATCACAGAGACATCAAAATAAGAGCTGCACTGACAATGGAGAAGCGAGTGGCGATCGCATTGTGGAAACTTGCCACGCTGGATTGCTACCAGTCAGCTGGGAATCTATTTGGAATCAGGAAATCCATTGTGGGAGCTGTTGTCTGGCAAGTGTGCTCAGTCATTACTCTCCTCTTGTTACACAAGAGTGTGACTCTCAGCGATTTTCAGGACATAGTGGTTGGATCAACAGCAATGGGGTTCCCAAACTGTGTATATGGAGGGGGGTAATAGAGAGCACGAATAGCCCAGTTTTGGCACTGGAGCGCCTTACCATGGAATATGTCAACAGAAAGGGTTACTTTTTTGTGTTTGTGCTAGTGCTGTGCTTCACTGACAGCATAATTGCAGCATAATAGTGTGAGCAGGTCAGGAAAGATGCATGATACTTGCATCTTTAAGAACACAAGACTGTTTAGAAAACTGCAAACAGGGACTTTCTTTCCCAACCAGCAGATTACCATTGGTGATTTTTGAGATGCCAATGGTGATCCTGGCAATTTTTAAGGCCCAGCTTGACAAAGGTCTGGCTGGGATGATTTAGTTGGTGTTGGTCCTTCTTTGAGCAGAGTGTTGGACTAGATGACCTCCTGAGGTCTCTTCCAACTCTAATCTTCTATGATTCTATGGGGACTCAGCCTATTCCTTAATTCCCTGGCTTACGAAGCCAAACATCAGCCACCTTGGCAGCACCAAGAAAAGATTTAATTACCAGCTCAGCAGGTGCAGAATGAGAGTTGAATATGCTTTTTTGGTCATTTGAAGGGATGCTGGTGCTGTTTAATCACAAGATTAGATCTCAGTGAGAAAAAAAATATCCCAATGGTTATAGCTATCTGTTGTGTCCTGCATAATATCTGTGAGCGCAAAGGGGGAAATTTTCCAGTGGAGTGATGGGCGGAGGTGGAGAGGCTGTGTACTGAATTTGAATAGTCAGATACAAGACGTTCTAGAGGAGTTCAGCACAGAGCTATATGAGTCACGGAGGTTTGAAAGAACATTTTAACAGTGAACCGGAATAACATGTATTGTTGTAGTTTGCTCTACCTGGTGCTGCCCTTTTGTGGCCTGATAGGAATTTCATGGTGATAGCTGCATACGTGGGAATATAACATTGTCAGCTCCAGCAAACATCTCCATGTAGGGCTGGCCATTAGAGCTGATGAGGAATTTTTCAACGAAGGGTTTCATTATTAGAAAATGCTGATTCATCAGAACCAGAACTCTTTGCAGAAATGTAGTGGTTTTGACAAAAAGTTTTATGGAAAACATTTCTTGGGTCCGAGATGGAATTTCAGGTGAAAAGGAACATGAGAAAGAGTGCCCCTCCTGCATAGGCAATTTCATAGTGATTAGGGCATTGACTTGGGATGGAGACCCAGATGCAGCTTCAAGTCCCTGCTCTGAATGAGGAAGACCAGGGACTGGAGCGTGGGTTTACTGTCTCACAGATGGGTAGCCCTAGCCACTGGTTATTGACCATTCTGCAACAGATAAGTCTCTCATCTGTTTTTATTAGAGCTCTCAAGTGATTAAAAAAATGTATTGTGATTAATCGTGCAATTAATTATGCTACTAAATAGTGATAGAATACCATTTATTTAAATATTTTTGGATGTTTTCTACATTTTCAAATATATTAACTTCAATTACAACACAGAATACAAAGTGTACTGTGCTCATGTTATATTTATTTTTATTACAAACATTTGCACTGTAAAAACAAAAGAGAGAGCATTTTTCAATTCACCTAATACAAGTACTGTAGTGCAATCTCTTTATCATGAAAGTTGAACTTACAAATGTAGAATTATGTACAAAATAATAACTGCATTCAAAAATAAAACAATGTAAAACTTTAGATGCTACAAGTCCACTCAGTCTTACTTCAGCCAATAGCTCAGAAAACAAGTTTGCTTATAATTTGAAGGAGATAATGCTGCCCATTTCTTGTTTACAATAACACCTGAAGGTGAAAACAGGCATTCCCAGGGCACTGTTGCTGGTGGCGTCTCAAGATATTTATGTGAAATATTCACAAAAGATTCATATGTCCCTTCATACTTCAACCACCATTCCAGAGGACATGCATCCCTGCCAATGATGGGTTCTGCTCGATTACGATCCAAAGCAGTGTGGCCCAACACATGTTCATTTTCATCATCTGAGTCAAATGCCACCAGCAGAAGGTTGATTTTCTCTTTTGGTGGTTTGGGTTCTGTAGTTTCTGCATCTGAGTGTTGTTCTTTTAAGACTTCTAAAAACTCCACTACTCCTCCCTCTCCGATTTTATACGGCACTTCAGATTCTTAAACTATGGGTCGAGAGCTGTAGCTATTTTTTTGAAATCTCTCTTCGGTATCTTCTTTGTGTTTTGTCGAATCTGCTGTGAAATTGTTCTTAAAACAAACGTGCTGGGTCACCTGAGACTGCTATAACATAAAGTATATGGCAGAATGTGGGTAAAACAGAATAGGAGACATACAATTCTCCTCCAAGAAGTTCAGTCACCAATTTAATTAATGCATTATTTTTTTAACAAACATCATCGGCATGGAAGCATGTCCTCTAGAATGGTGGCCGAAGCACAAAGGGGCATATGAATGTTTAGCATATATGGCACATAAATATCTTGCAACATCAGTTGCAAAAGTGCCTATAATCACTTTCAAGTGACACTGTAAATAAGAAGCAGGCAGTAGTATCTCCTGTAAATGTAAACAAATTTGTTTGTTTTAGTGATTGGCTGAACAAGCAGTAGGGCTGAGTGGACTTGTAGGCTCTAAATTTTTACACTGTTTTGGTTTTGAGTGCAGTTATGTAATAAAAATTAATCTATATTTGTAAGTCGCATTTCACGACAAAGAGATTGCACTACAGTACTTGTATGAGGTGAACTAAAACATACTATTTCTTTTGTTTGTCATTTTTACAGTGCAAATATTTGTAATAAAAGATAATATAAAGTGAACTTTGTATTCTGTGTTGTAATAGAAATCAATATATTTGAAAATGTAGAAAAACATCAACAATATTTATTAAATGTAAATTGGTATTATATTATTTAACAGTGTGATTAATCACGATTAAATTTTTTAACCACAATTAATTTTTTTGAGTTAATCATGAGTTAACTGCGATTAATTGACAGCCCTAGTTTTAATTTTAATGAAAAAGTTCAGAATGTCTCATTTTAGTTCTTCACTGGCCCGAAAACAAATTTTGAAACTTCAATTTTTTTCATGAAATGGAATTCTCATTTTGCAGCTCTCCCTGTGGATCCCAGAGTCATTTGACTCCATTCACTCTGGAGACAAGCAGCTGTTACAATGTTCCAGGAGATCTCTATGCAGCAACTCACTCCTTGTCATGAGTCACCCTAGGTGAACTCATGCAAGGAGCTCAGATACCCAAATCTGCACCTCCTATTTGCAGTTCAGTGACTCTCTCTCTCCTACACGCCCCTAATGTTGCCCTCTGTGATATAAATATGTGACCTTATTTTGAATGGAAAATATTTCCTTGCTTGAAGCTCCATCGCTTATGCATTATAGACTTTCTACTCAATTGCAGCATAATCTCGTAGGAATTTATTATGCATCCTGTATATAAAACAGTATGTACCCTCTACAGAGACCATCAAAAGGTAGTTAATAGAGATGTTAAATTATTATTGGTTGAAAGGCATTGATGCCCTAGAGTAATCAGATTCCCTCTTTCTCCTGCTCGCTTCATATACTGTATGTAACATATACAATTAATAGCGCACTATATCAGTCTCTAAATATATCTCTATGAAGCCTGCTTGAATGGTAGAGAGACTGATGCATAAAACATGTGAAGTCAAGCAAAGATGTCACAGTAGGGCACATTACAAGTGCTAGCAAAAGAGTTGATGGATATGGGTATGGTAAAGCAGGCACTGAAGAGCCCTGAAAAAAGTTATTTTATATCGTTTCCCCCTTCCACCATTTATTTGTGCGGGAAACCAGTCAAAGAGTTGGAAGTAGCTGAGCTGGGTAAATAGTCACATTGACTAATACACACTAACACGGCTGCTATTCTTAAACCAGTCACATTGTAGTTTATTAATGATGATGAAAAAGTGTAAAAGGAGACCTGCCACAAGCTGCCTGGACATTGGGAAGGGAAAGAGTGTGCTATTAGATTAGGCTCAAGGGTCTGATGATTAGACTAGATAAACCTCGTGGTCCATTAGACAGAGTGCTCAACTGGAACTCAGAGAACATATATTCTCCTGTCAGCTCTGTCACTGGCTTGCTGTGTGACCCTGGCCAAGTTACTTCATCTCTATTTTTTCTATTCTGCTTAGATTATAAAATCCTCAGGTCTGTTAGTATGTGCTGCAAATAGCTCCCAAACTTGTCTGGGACTTCCACGCCATTCTAATACAAGCAAATATTACTCCTAATAATAATTACAACAGCTCCTAAATATAAATAGTAACTATGGGGAGTAAAAACAAAATCTCCTGGATGTAACAATGCCGTATATATTGTAGGAGCAAAATGATTCGGAGAAATCTGTCCAATAGCAAATAAACCATGACAACAGGGCGAAGTGGCAGAGCAGCCAGAGAAAAGAGAAAATGTCAGTATGTAAAAATCGCTGCAAACCAGAAGAACACAGCTCAGCAGGAACCATGCCCTTAATCACACACAATTCTACATGGTGCTGCAAATTCAGACTTTAGATGTCATGTATTTATTGGGGTTTTTTTTCCTCCACCCTTCTTGGATACCTTATCTGGAAAAAGGAGGGGAACATGGTATGATCCATTTTGATATGTCTCTGCCATTCTGCCAGCTCCCTTGCATTCTCAGGACACACCCACAGGCATACAGCATTAGAGGAATCAAAGAGGAGAGTCAGGGTAAAGTGCACTTTGTAGGTGGTTACATAATGCATGAAAGGAGGGTTTATGCCCATTGTGGTATCCAGGAGCAGCCCTGGATTAGGCTTTTGCCAGGTGGCAAAACTCAGGCAGGAAGAAGCAAAACTGGTGTTAAACTATGGGGTTGGTGCAGGCCAGCTGCTTCTGTGGACAGGTCATTAGTGCCTGATCCAAGCTTTCTGAAAAGGGAAATTACCTGTGAGAAGTTTCTTGGCCACCTGTGGTGAAGGGAACAGGACTCATGTACATTAAATAAATACACAAATTAGACCATTCTGAGTCCCAAGAACTATTGTGTTGACGAATAGTGATCAATGGCTCCATATCTAGTTGGCAGCTGATATCAAGCAGAAATCCCCAAGTGTTGGGCCTGGGGCTGGTTTTGTTCAGTATCTTTATTAATGATCTGGAGGATGGCATCAACTGCACCTTCAGTAGGTTTGCAGATGACACAAAATTGAGAGGAGTGGTAGATACGCTGGAGGGTAGAATACGCTGGAGGGTAGGATACAGAGGGACCTAGACAAATTAGAGGATTGGGCCAAAAGAAATCTAATGAGGTTCAACAAGGACAAGTGCAGAGTCCTGTACTTAGGACAGAAGAATCCCATGCCCTGCTACAGACTAGGGACCGAATGGTTGGGCAGCAGTTCTGCAGAAAAAGACCTAGGGGTTACAGTGGACGAGAAGCTGGATATGAGTCAACAGTGTGCCCTTGTTGCCAAGAAGGCTAACGGAATTTTGGGCTAAATAAATAGGAGCATTGTCAGCAGATCGAGCGATGTGATCATTAACCTCTGTTCAGCATTAGTGAGGCCTCATCTGGAGTACTGTGTCCAGTTTTGGGCACCACACTACAAGAAGGATGTGGAAAAAATTGGAAAGAGTTCAGCAGAAGGCAACAAAAATGAGTAGGGGGCTGGAGCACATGACTTATGAGGAGAGGTGGTTATGAGGTGGATCCAAAGAGGATGGATCTAGACTGTTCTCAGTGGTGGCAGATGACAGAACAAGAAACAATCAACTCAAGTTGCAGTGTGGGAGGTTGAGGCTGGATATTAGAGGAAAAAATCACTAGAAGGGTGGTGAAGCACTGGAATGGGTTACCTAGGGAGGTGGTGGAATCTCCTTCCTTAGAGGTTTTTAAGGTCAGGCTTGACAAAGTCCTGGCTGGGATGATTTAGTTGGGGATTGGTCCTGCTTTGAGCAGGGGGTTGGACTAGATGACCTCCTGAGATCCTTTCCAACCCTGATATTCTTTTCTTTGACTAAACAAATGTAGGTTGGGTCTGTTCTGTTCCTGTAACCCAAGAGGGAACCCCGTCTTACTTTTTTTTTAATGCAATGGAAGATGAGAGTAGTTTAAATGTGTGTGTCAGCTGTCTCTTGTTTTAAAACCATTTTCTACGATTTTCTGTTCCAATTACTAATATAGCTACTTGTTTTAAGAAAGCTGTTGGTCCCTGTATAGATCTGGTGACAATCTCCCAAAGTGAAAAAACACAGATGCCCAGTTGGACCTGCACAATAATAAGTAGTTGACATAGACAAACCAAGATCTGGGTACAACAACCAGAGAGTGGTAGAAATGAGAAATTCTATCTGAAGACAGGTAAACTCTAAAGCGAGTAACAATGAAGACTAGTAACCCATGCTCACTGGTGGTTACAAGTGCTGGAGATCTTGGATTTAAACTCTGCTAACAACCAGTGAGTAGGGTAATTAACCTTGCAACAGGGGCTCATTCAGATGATTTTGTCAAGGACCCCAGCTCTGGTTGGAGTAATCTTTTGCAAATAGTTCCAATGACTTCAATTTAGCACCATGTCACTTTCAAAACACATTCTGAGATTAAAGAGTTGCCAAGAGTTCTGAATCATATTACAACTCTATGGGTTTTTTTGTATACGTGACATATGTTTGGTGTCTTTAAACACAATTGCTTTTGTATAATAAAAGTGTTGATCTGATGATGCGACATTTTTCTGCAAGTGTGTTTAACTCAGTTTATGTTTTCATAAGTTGCAATGAAACTCAATTATGTATGTGTAATAAGGCTCTTGATTGTTACACTTCTACTTTTCTGTATAATGAAGCCAGCAATTAGAATTTGGTTGCTCTATGGCTTAGGAAAACATATTTGTTTTGTAGACAAAAGACTCTTAATGAGCATGTCTTTTTTGAAAGTTTTTGAAAAAAGGTCACTAACAAATATATAATTAGAATTCTTTAAAACAAATGTTTCCAGACAATAAAATAACTTTTGAGGACAAACAGTCCAGATTACATAAATGTATGCCTTACAGTGGACACAGAAATAAATCAGAACACATTTCAGCATCAAGGTTATGCAACACAGAGATATATTGCTTAACTTGGACCTGTAAAATATTCACGTCTGTGTGCATGCTAAATGGGCCCTGAAAGGGTGTCTCCAGGTGGGGAGATTTAGGACTGATCAGAGACCAGCACAATAGTAGACAGCTGTGTACCTCTCTCCTAGCAAATCAATTCTCTTTGGGGGTGGAACTGGTGACAGCAATCATCTTGGAAGGACAGAGAGGGTGGTAGAACAGAGCAGGAAAAGCAATAGGAGTTTGGCTTATCACCTGGCACAACTGGAGTCCTGATTAGGGAAGGGTCTACATCAGGAAGCATCAGCTGGACAGATTCAAGAACCCTTGTTTGGGGAAGATATAGGGTGAAATGCTGGCTCAGTGAGGTCACTGATAAAATTCCCATTGACTTCAATGGCGCCAGATTACCCCTGCAGGCTACATCTATACCATGAGTTAAGGGTGTGATTGACCTGACCGTGTACACATTCTCCTACTAGCTCTCACCAAACCAGCATAAGCACAAATAGCAGTAGAGCTGTGGTACCTTGGGTAGCAGTAGTGGTGGCACAGTTGAACCAATGCCAAGTACCCACTAACCAGTTTGAGGCAAGTTTGCATTCCGCACAACTCATCCAGGCCTCTCCTACTGGTAGCAGTGCTACTCATGTTTGCTCCATGAGAGAAGGGGAATCACGCTCCTAGCTTGTAGCATAAATATAAGCTTAGTCTTTGGCTGTGTTCCTCTCACTTACATCTCTGGGCCTGGACCAACAGACTCTCAATGTTATTCATAAAGCTGGTCAGAATATTTTCATGGAAAGAGTTTTTCTATTGGAATTTGCCATTTTGACAACTCAGTTTTTTTGCAAAATTTTCTCTTGGGGGAAAAAAAGAAAAAATCATTGAAACGTCCCATTTTGACATTTTCAGAATGAAAAGTTTTAATATTTTTTAACGTGGAAGTGACTTTGTTTTGAAAATATATATATATAAAACACAAGACCCAAAAGGGTTGACATTGAAACAAAATGTTGCAGATTTATCAGAATGAAATGTTGTGACCTGAAGATATTTTTTTCTTAATTTTGTGTTTTGAACAATTTACAATCTTGGCTTTTTATCTCAAGTTGCAATGATTTTTTAAAAATCTTGAAACTTTTCATGGGACAGACAGTTGGAAATTAGATTTTCTCTAGTTATTCACTAATATGTGAGTCCATTCATTGTGTTTAGGGATCACTGAAATCTTTTGCAAAGGAAGTATTTATGGTGAAAAATGGCCCACTGTGAAAAAGATTTTTTTTCCAAAAACAATTTTTTTGTGAATGCCATTGATTTTTTTTTTCATGGAAATTGTAACTATTTTCTAGCAACATTTTTATTGAAATTGATTTTAAAGTATTAAACTTGTTTAATTAAAAATGGTTTTTCTTTCTTTCAGTCAGTTTTTTTCAAAATAAATTTCAGTTAAAACATGGGTAAATAGATTCCCAGCATTTCATAAAAAATGTATTTATTTAGGACCTAATAAAGTGGGGAAAAAAGCTTAAAATTTCATTTTTGAAATCTCTTTTCCCCATTTTCTGTCCAGCTCTCCATTGTGTTTATTTGTAACTATTATTTAAGATTTAATTATTTAATTATTTTTAATTCAAATTTGTCCAAAAATATTTAAGCCTAGTTTTAGTCTGAATATACAAAAAAGGCTTTTTTCAAAATTTCTGGCCTCATATTTGTAATAGTGCACTATGCTGAATTTCTCTTCACAGGGGCTGATGGCATGTCACTAGAGTTGCAAGACTTTTTTTGGCCAAATCTTTTTCAATTAAAATGTAGATTTGGTACCACAAATACTTCTTGAATATGTGTTGATTCTGATGAATTGTTTCTACTAGAAAAAAACTAAAAGCCAAAAAACCAAAATGAAACATTTTGATTCAAAACCACTTTTAATTTCAAAATGTCTTTCATTTTTTAAATAACAATGTAGAAGAAACAGCTTCAAATCAAAATGAGATATTTCATTTTGAGCTTCATAAAACATTTAGTTTGGCTCACAATGATACTTTTTTTCAATTTTTCAGTTGGCCAGAAATTTTAAAAGGATTCATTTTTTGGTTTGACTCTTTTTTATAAGTATTTTTTGTAAATTCCAGCAAACTGGAAAATCTGTTATTTGCACAGCTCTAGATATGACTTGTGTATACAGATGTGAATTTTAAAAAGTCTCATAGCTTCCTGAGAACTCTTTGTACTGAAAGTCTTTTCAGTTTCACAATTTCATATTATAGTGATGTTATTGCTTACATTGTCTGTTTATTAAGATTCTATATTCACTTGCTTTTGGTGCAACTTTTCATTTGCTTTTGGTACTTTTGGTGCAACTTTTGGTGCAACTTTGTTTATTTAGATTCTATATTCACTTGCTTTTGGTGCTTTTGGTGCAACTTTTGGTGAATCACTGACAATCACAATACAAATTCAAAGAAAATAGAAAATAACTTCTTTCATCCATAAATCCTAAAAGACAGACCTTCTGAAGTCCTTTCTGACAAATAGTGTAATTAGAAAACCTGACCTCTGAGGAAAAGTTACAATAACTGGGGATCTTCAGCCTTGAGAAAAGAAAAGTGAAGGGGTATCTGATGACTGTCCGTAAATATTTTAAGGTCTTTGTAAAGAGAAAAGGGATCAGTTGTTCTCCATGTTGACAGAAGAACAAGAAGCAATGGGCTTAACCTATACCAAAGTATATTTAGATTAGATACTAGGGAGAACTTTCTAACTATTAGGGTAGTTAAGCTCTGCAATAGGCTTCCAAGAGAGGTTGTGGAATCCCCATCACTGGAGGATTTTAAAAACAGGTCGGCTAAACACCTGTCCAAGATGGTTTAGGTTTCCTTGGTCCTGCCTCAGTGACTTCTCGAGGTCTCTTCCAAACCTACATTTCTATGATAATCTCCCTCATGTTCTCTCTCAGAATTCCCCCACAAGAGGGTTTAGTCTTGTGAATAAAGTTACTCATGATTAAGTCTTTGCATATATAATCTTAACTCTGTTCCATAGTGCTTATGTACTGCAACTCAGGGTGTGAACATTAACCCCCATTCTAACCTTTTTATACAGGGCAAAAGGGCCAGCACAGCATAAAGGAACCCTAAAACTCTGTATAAAGCCAAGGTGGATTCCTCCAATGCCGGCACTCCTAGGGCAGACATAAGGCCCGTCTTCTCAGCCCCCCTTGCAAGTTAAGTGGAGGTGTGTGCTGCCTCCATCCCTGAACCTAGCATGACCTCAGGGGTTGCTCTTCATCACATCATTCAGGGCAATGCTGCAGCCCACAGAGCAGCCACGGGAGGCTGCTGCAACTTAGATGGGCCCCTAGGACTGTCTAAATTATACAGGATCTCTCCTACCCAGATTTCGGAGGGAGTAAAGGTGGCTTAAAGACTCTTTAGCCCCACCCCCCTGCACTGGGAGTTTCTGTGCCTTTTAGGGGTGTACCACGGCACTCATTAATTCCATAGTTACAAACAGTTTTTCAAATACATACAATAAACATAATGCAGTTTCTTCTACAGTCTTGGGTATCCATGTGTAGAGTCTAATGATCTATGTATGTCAGACCAAGGCCATGAAAGTGATCTGTATGAAAGGTACATAGTCCATAGACAATTTACTATGAAATAGTAACAACAGACTGTAATGGGGGAATGTATTGATAAATACAGAAATTAGAAAGAAACTACCAGATTAATTATCAATGACTACCATACTATCTATGGTGCCTCAGCAATACAATTACACAGAAGCAGCTTAATACAATTAAATACTTTGTACCAAGAAACATGCATGCTTTTTATGTCATTTTATGGGGGGAAAATCCATTTTCCATTTCCTTGTACTTGTACAATTAGAGATACATTGATAGTAGCTTGCAAGTATAAATTCTGTACACAGATTCTCATTAAAGAGAATTCAGAACAATATATTTTTTGAAGAAATTCCATCCAGCAATTCAAAAAGGATATTTTATTCAGACAAGTTTGAGGTTTGAATATCTATGTATTCATTGTCAAAATTACTCATTTCTGCAAAATAGTTTCTGAAATAATAAATAGTTGTTCAGGGGAATATCTGTCTTTAAAAAAAAATCTTTTAAATGTCCTTGGCACTCGTATACTATGCATTATTAAATTATGCATAAAATGTTATATTAAAAGAACACGATTAAGGTTGCAAAGTCAAGCACTCAAAAGCCAGAAAGTATCCTAACTGAGGTTGCCAGTGTGACCTTAATTCAGCCCATTTGTGTGTATGCATTATGATACAGTCTTCAGTTACATGATTACATATTATGCCTTTCTGCCCCCTGCATGAAAAATAAATGTGAGTTAGACAGATAGGCACTTTTGAAAATTCCACTAAGCATCTACCTGTATCTTTATGTTTTTTTAAAAAAATTTACAAATCTGATCTTAGGCACCCAACTACAACTGACTTTCAATGGAAGTAGGCACCTAAACTGCTTAAATGATTTTGTTTAAATCCTAGTTCCCCAATCCTCAAAGGTATTTTAGGCACTTAATTCCCACTGATTTCTGAACTTTTGAGGATCTGGACTTAAGGGCCTATCTGTATCTTTACTCACCTAAATTTCTCTGTAAATCTCCCACAAGGGCCCTGAATCAGCAAAGAACTTAAGCACACACTTGGACTTGAGTACATACTTGAAGTCAAATATGTGTGTAAACACTTTCAAGAATAGGAATGCTTTCCTGAGTCACGAGTTTGCTCTAATTATCTCAATGTGTTGATAACTCTGAAAACTAATGCTAAGCAGTAGAGCTGATTAAAAAATTCCCATTCTCTTGCTCCCCCACCCCGCAATGGAAACTGGCTTTTCTACTAAATGGACATTTTTAAAAAAAAACATTTTTATTCCCCAAACCTGGGTTTTCATTGAAAAAACAACCCTCTCCCCAACCCCAAATCCAAATACTGCATCCTTAGAGGTTTTTAAGGTCAGGCTTGACAAACCCCTGGCCAGGACGATTTTGCTGGGATTGGTCCTGCTTTCAGAAGAGGGTTGGACTAGATGACCCCTTGAGGTCTCTTCCAACCCTAATTTTCTATGATTCTGTGAGTGGTGGAGTGACTTGCCCAACATCACACAGGAAGTCTGTGGTAGTCAGAAACTGAATGCAGATCTCATGAGTCCAACCCAGTACATTAATGCAGAGACCAACCGTCTTTCATGCATGAATTCAAAGCAGCAGACAAAAAACTACATTAAGAGCTTCTCAGCATGAGAATGTTATAGTGGTTTAACTCTAAGGATGGTGATTCCACTACCTCCCTAGGTAACCCATTCCAGTGCTTCACCACCCTCCTAGTGAAATAGTGCTTCCTAATACACAACCTAGATCTCCCCCACTTCAGCTTGAGACCATTGCTTCTTGTTCTGTCATCTACCACCACTTAGAACAGCCGAGCTCCATCCTCTTTGGAACCTCTCCCCCTTCAGGTAGTTGAAAGCAGCTATCAAATCCCCCCTCACTCTTCTTTACTGCAGACTAAATAACGCCAGTTCCCTCAGCCTCTCCTTGTAAATCATGTGCCCCAGCCCCTAACCATTTTTGTTGCTGGAGTCTCTCCAATTTGCCCACATCCATTCTGTAGTGTGGAGACCAAAACTGGACGCAGTACTCCAGATGTCGCCTCACCAGTGCCGAATAGAGGGGAATAATCACTTCCCTCGATCTGCTGGCAATGCTCCTACTAATGCACCCCAATATGCCGTTAGCCTTCTTGGCAACTAGGGCACACTGCTGACTCATATCCAGCTTCCCGTCCACTGTAATCCCCAGCTCCTTTTCTGCAGAACTGCTGCTTAGCCAGTCGGTCCCCAGCCTGTAGTGGTGCATGGGATTCTTCCTTCCTAAGTGCAGGGCTCTGCACTTGTCCTTGTTGAACCTCATCACATTTATTTTAGCCCAATCCTCCAATTTGTCTAGGTCATTCTGGACCCTATCCCTACCCTCCAGAGAATCTACCTCTCTCCCCAGCTTAGTGTCATCTGCGAACTTGTTGAGGGTGCAATTAATCCCAATATCCAGTTCATTGATAAAGATGTTGAACAAAACAGGCCCTACAACCGACCCCTGGGGCACTCCGCTTGATACCAGCTGCCAACTACACATTGGGCTGTTGATCACTGCTTGTGGAGCCTGATGATCTGGCCAGATTTCTACCCACCTTATAGTCCATTCATCCAATCCATACTTCCTTAACTTGCTGGCAAGAATACTATGGGAGACCATATCAGAAGCTTTGTTAAAGTCAAGATCCCACTAATTTCCATATATCCCCAGAGCCAGTTATCTCATAGAAGGCAATCAGGTTGGTCAGGCATGACTTGCCCTTGGTGAGTCTATGTTGATTGTTCCTGATCACCTTTCTCTCCTCCAAGTGCTTCAAAATGGATTCCTTGAGGACCTGCTCCATGATTTTGCCAGGAACTGAAGTGAGGCTAACCAGTCTGTAGTTCCCCGGTTCTCTTTCTTCCCTTTTTAAAATATGGGCACTATATCTGCCTCTCTATTTCTCAGTTCTCCATCTGGGAAATGGGCGTAATAATACTTGTGTGTCATGGGGCTAATTGACTGTGAAGGGTTCAGATGTTACAGTCAGAGGAGCCCTGTAAAAAGATTCACAGGTTTACAATCAGATGTCCCATTAGAGTACCCTTTTTGATGGCCATCCTATGAACTCTTTTCCAACTCTCCACATGTGTGACCAAGCAGAAAGTGTGGGATCATCCAGTACCAACAAACAACCCTGAATAGATTGTCTAATATTCTGGGTTTTGACGGCATCTATCACAATGTTGCCCCACTCTTGGTTGGTCCTGAGGCACGAATGTAATAAACACAGTTATTAAAAATAGGATTGCTTGGAATGCCTATCATCATCAGCTTCCTTTCCTTAAGGTATAAAAAAGAAATGAACATCTGGGGAGAAGTTCCATTTACAGCAACATTTTACATTTTATAAGCACTTGTCCCCAAATGAATGGATAAATGACCCCCAAAAAATAGGAACAAAAACTCCTAGCTCATCTGCATCTCCAGCACTGGGCTGTGTAAATTAAATAATTATACCCTCAAATAAATAAACAATCTTCTAAATCTTATTAGAACAAGTGACTGCATCATTAAGTACAGGGCAGATGCTCCTTAAGAAATCATTTCAGGAGAGGCTGTGTCTTCTCATAGGTGTTTTATCTCTTTATCCATTAGCCAGCATTACAGAGAAGGTGGTTTGTGTTTCGAGCCCTGGCTTTCATTGTTAAATACTTGGCCTAGCACAGATGTGATAGGGTGTATTTTTAAAACGTTGTCTAGGGGGCTGTTAGCTTGTATCCTAATCCTCCTGGCATATGACTGCTCTTATGAGCCAGTTCAGCAAAGCACTTAAGCATGTGCTTAACTTTAAGTGCATGTTCAAATCCTATTGAACTCAGTGGGACTGAAGTGCATGTGTAAGTGCAGGGTCCTACATGCTCAGGACTCAACTCTGCAAGTTGCTGCGCATCTCCTGAGAGGTTCTGAGCACCTCAACTCCTTTTCATTTTAAGGGGAGTTAATGATGCTCAGCAGTGCGCCTTGCAGGATCAAGATGGGTTGAGCTGACACAGCTCTAGGATGAAAGACCTCCATGGGAAAAAGCCCAAGGAGCTATAAGGCCACATCTACACTACCCGCCAGATCGGCGGGTAGTGATCGACCTATCAAGGATCGATTTGTTGCATCTAGTGTAGACACAATAAATCGATCCCCGAGAGCTCTCCTCATTGACTCCAGAACTCCACTGCCGCGAAAGGCGGAAGCAGAGTTGATGGGGGAGCAGCAGCGGTCGACTTGCCACCATGAGGATACCGAAGTATGTCAGCCTAAATACTTTGACTTCAGCTAAGCTATTCACGTAGCTGAAGTTGTGTATCTTAGGTTGACACTCCCCCACCCCCAGTATAGACCTGGCCTAAGAAGCTAGGCACCCAGAAGGTGTTATTCTTTCTTCTGAAGCACAACTGCAACAGTGCCCCAGCAACGAGTCAATAAAGCTTGACCTGTACTCATGAAGTGAAGCTGCACCAGTTTTGCTCCACCTAAGGGTCCTGTCTGGGCCCACGGGTGGCAAACAGGATTAGTTTGTATGTGCATTGTCTCGTCTCTTGACCATGAAACTCATCTGCATAAGAGACCCCAGGAGAAGCCTATCAAGAAAGGAGAGTAGCAGCAGACCCGGTGGGGGGACATCTCAAGGCTACATGGTACCTGCCTTCAGAGTTTTATTTATTTTAACTAGCATCTGGTTTTCAAGAGCACTGAATTTACTGAGAAAAATTGTAAAGAACGAAATCCAGAACAGTGCTGAAGACGTTTACAGTGGAAATGGCCTTGTCTCACAAGGACCAAACGGCTGCATGGGGCATTATTTTATAATTATTTTGGGCTAATATTAATATTTAAAAGTTAGTGTTTTAATGGATGTGCCTGCTCCTGGTGATGCAGAGAAACTGGATGTGGCTTTTAAATTGCTTTGCTCATACCTCTCACGTACAGACAGCAGACAGGCAGCATAATCCTCTTTTGAGCTTTGGATACAAAACAAATCATTATAGTTTTTTTCATGTATGCTAAGTTTAAACAAACACCTGTAATGCTTAGTGATTGAAGTGGCTCCATATACTATATTAGTATCAGCTTCCCTTAAGGACTTGACAAAGTGAGCTAGTTTTGTGTATGTGTCCTCTACTGCCCAGCCCCTTCTTGGATAATACAGATATGTTAAGTCCGTTATTCCTTTAAGGGAATAATATGCAAGCTTCTCATCTCAAATACTTATTCAGACACTTTCATTTAAACAAACTGGATTAGATAAAACTGTAAAACAAGTTTATTAACTACAAAGAGAGATTTTAAGTGCGTACAAGTAATGAGGCATAAAAGTCAGAAATAGGTACAAGAAAATAAAGATAAGACATTTACTAATGCCTAACTAAACAAACTGTATTAGACTCAGCTGGAGTACTCTGTTCAATCCAAATGGTGGACTGTATCCAATTTTGGTCACTAATGTACAGAAAGGATGTGGAGAAACTGGAAAGAATCCAGAGGCGAGCAACAAAGAGGATCAAGGGGTTGAATGCAGCCATTGGCTGACGGAATTGGATATGATCAGTCTGGAAAAGAGGAGATTAAGAGCTGCCGTAAAAAGGATGGAGAAAAGTTGTTCTCCCTTGCCACAGAAGGCAGGACAAGAGGCAATGGGTTCAAACTATAGCATAACCGATTTAGATTAAATCTTAGGGAAAACTTCCCTACTGTAAGAACTGTAGGACAATGGAACAAACTGAAGGGTTTTTTAAAGAAGGCTGGAGCCATCTGTCTTGGATGTTCTAGACACAACGAATCCTGCATCTTGGCAGGGGCTAGACTAGAAGATTACTCTTATGGTCCCCTATGATTCTGTGGTTCAAGCCAAGTCTCTCACCGTATGCTCCAGCAGATTATTGACCAACCTCTCAGGTCAGGACACTTTTCCAGAGTCCAACACTTTTTTCTCTTCAGGTGCAGTGACTGCGATAGGCGGGGAGTGGGGGAGGGGGCTGTGGTATATTTGTCCCTTCTTTTCATAGTTTCAGTCCCACTCTTGAAAACCATTTCCAGCTGGGAGGTAGGAGACAAAACATCTATGGGGAAGGATGTTCCCTGCTGGCTTTTTCCCATCTGCTTGAGCTTCCTTCGTTTCCTGACCCAGCTGATGACTCTGTCCACTGGCTAAATGCAAATTAAGCAGAGCACACGTTCCTTTGTTTGCCAATTTCTGTTCAGACGGGGCTGTGGGGTTTGGATTGTGTTGTTAACACCATACACGGGAATCTTATAACTTCACATACAATGTTATTACACATATTTTACCAGGACAATGCTGGCAAGCAAATTCTAAGTTTTCAAATGATTCCTTACAAGGCATAATTTGTACACAGATTATTACAATAGTGGGTAGGGTATGGATACAGGGGCGTTTCATTCTGCTGGGAGAGGAACCAGGACCTAAATGCCACATTGATGGATGCACTATAAAAACTGAAATTACACTCTATTGGGTAGAAAGGAGCAGCTGCATGGAAGTTTTCAGGGACCTGCAAGGAACCAGATGGAGGCAGGATGGTGAGTTAGGATCCAAGCAGACCAGTTTGGTCCAGGAAAGGACATTTCAAGCCAAGAGACTGAAGTCAAAATAAAACCCAGAGGCATGGAATTCCCAACAAAGGTCAGGGTTCCAACTGGAAGTGGCCACATGCAATCCTAGTAAGCAGGCCAAAAACAAAGCCTCTTTGAGGGATATCCAGGAAGTTGATTAGGCTCATCAGCCAGGGCTCAACCGTCTCCCAACTGTGTCTCTCTTCCAGAAACTGCTGCTCTACATGAGGAGTGGCTCAGTCTAAAGTTCTTTGTTTTAATTAGCAGAAGTGAAGTTAAGTAGTGCATGGAGATGAATGGTTAAGGCACTGCAGAACGAGAACAACAATAGCGGGCTGTTGCCAGAGGGAAGGAAGTGAGCTACCTATCCAGCCGCTTAGGGATAACCAGAGGGCTGCAGTTCCAGCCTGTGGCTCAGAGAAAGTCGAGATAATGAGGAGAGTATTCCAGAATGCTAGGACATTAATAATCACGAGGAGGCACGGTGCCAACAAGCATGGGAGAGCACCCTGTGCTGCTCAGCTTGGCTGATGCTTTTTCTCTATTTTTATGATGCCCCCCCCCGACCCCACCCTGTAAGAGAGGATCACTCTTGCGTGAAGTGTTAGGCAAGGATAACTGAGGTTTGGATTTCAGGCCTGGATAACTGAGGAGGCCTCCTGGTCTAATATGTCAGGGATAGTGTGGAGAGGGAGTGTGGTCCAGCAGGTAGGACACTGGGCCTGCCATCACCAGTAATTCTGCCACTGACTTGCTGTGCCACCTTTGGCAAGTCATTGCATCTCTCTGTGCCGCTCTTTTCTTCTCCACCTTTTATCTGCCTTGTCTAATTAAACTGTTAACAGTTTGGAGTAGGGACTGTTGGTGCATCTCTGGTGCCTTGGGCACAATGGGGCCTTGATCTCAGCTGAGGCCTGTAGGTCCTACCAGCAGACAAACAGTAATCATGGGCTGCTAAGTGTTTGTATTGCTCCTTGTAAACTTTGCATGCTCTAAGAGGGCTATCTAATGTACTGATGGGGCTCCTCTGTTACTCACCATAGTATATGAGCAGCCCTTATTCTTATCAGTCCTTGCTCATGTGGGCAGACCCACTGAAGTAAACGGGGCCTCTTGAATTGCAGGATTGGGCCCCGAGTGATTTGTATGGCCTGAATCTGTTCCCATTGAGGTCAATGGGAAACCTCCCATCGGCTTTGACCAGAGCAGTATTGGTTTTGCAATAATAAAGTGGCTGCTGCTGCTCCTTTTGGACTCTGAGAGAACTCAATTTCTCCCTGGAAATCCGGCGTGGGTGCGTAACTATGGAATGCTGCCACCGTCTCAAGCACAATGTACATAAGGAATTACGTATACATGAGGCAAAAGAGGGCCAACAGATACAATGGATGAAGGCAAAGAAGCAGGGTGAGCACAAACGAAAACAGATATGCTATAAGCAGCAGCTAGAGAACTCCCTGGCCAGGAAGATCCTATATTTATTAAGCTCCCCGTAAAACACATCCTGATCCTCTCTGGTAACTGGGGGGCCAGGAATTTTATAACTCCTCCACACCGCAGTGAAAGAAGCTTCTCTGCTAAATTATGTTTCCTCATCTTCCTATTCCAGCCTTATATCCTTTGTCATGTGGACAGGTTTTAAGCCCAGAAAAGGCCATTGAAATCATCTAGTCCGACCTCCTGTATAACATAGGTGACAGAATTTCACCAAGTGGCTCCTGAATCAAGTCCATAGCTTTTGACTGAGTTAGAGCACAGTTTGTAGAAAGACAAAGGACAGATTGCGAGCAACTTCGAGGAGGAACTGGGTTTTTTTGTTTGTTTTTGTTACATATTTGTATAGTGCCTAGTGCAATGGGATCTGATCCTTGAATGAGGTTCCTGTGCACTATCATGATAATAAATGACAAAAATCAGTTACAACAAAAATCACTTGGCCGGATCCTCATCTGATATAAACAGATACTGCTCCACGGGCTGTGCCGGAGCTCCTCAAATTTACATCAGCTGAGGCTCTGACCGCGTGGGAAAACGACTGTTTAGCGACTCCTGCTTTCTGCCCCTTTTATTTTGGGCTGCACTGATCAGTATCCACATTTGATCTGCTACTTTTTTATTTACCTCAGTGCTAGTAGCGTTGCCTAATTTAATGATCAAGTTGTTAAATTTTCCTGATTGGGCTGTGTCTTCCCTTGATTTAGCGACGCCTTTCTGGAGTGCGGTTGTTGCACACTTTGCTGATTGAGATGCATAATTTAATTTAATAAATGGAGCAAGTTTACTATCATTTTTGCATATTTTATTATTAGGGAAGATTCATATTTTGCAGCTCTAGCTTATTCATTCCCCTTATTTATTTATTTTTGGCAAATGCCAGCTGCGTAGACAACACTTGTTCAGCTGCAAAACTCCGCTGACCAAGCTGTGCAATTCAGGCACTGAACTTTTTAATCTTTTCCTTATTAAGGTGCATAGACTAGCAGAGGAAATTCCAGATGCTTTTACTTCAACTGCCTGAGCTTATGTGTTAAGCTGTCGACAAATCTGTTGAGGATATCATTTGTTTTAAGACCATTAAAGTCCATTTTCTGCAGTTTTAGCTATGGTTTTAGATTCTTTGATAAAGCAAATAAAGATGCAATCAGTTGCTTTGTAAATCTCTCTATTTTGCATATAGTAAGTGGCACAAGCTCTCCATAACCAGCAGCATCAATCTTTGGAGAAACGTTTATCCTACTGTTTGAAAGAAAACCTAAGCATTTTGCTATCTGAGATTCTGAAGACACAGCAGGTTGGGAATACTCTAATTCCTGTTCAGTTTATTTTGCATAATATATTGGGGTAGGAGGAGGGGGAAACCAACCAGAAACTGGACTAGCAAGCACAGAATGCAATAGCTATATAAACAGTGATAACAGGCAGCTCAATCAGCAAAGAATGCAGCATGATTATGTATAAAATTTCATCCACTAAAGTTCACAGCATGATCAGAAAAAGTAGGCAGCCCAATCAACAGAGCATAGAGCTCCGCCGGTGATGAATATGTTTTGAAAACTCAGCTATCCAGAGTATTCAACAGGATCAGCAAAGTTCTAAAAGGCACACTTGGAGACTTGATGGATATAGCTGTATAAAGTCGGTAGAATGCTACCCATCCGTCTTGTCCAGGATGTCCTGCTTCCAATGGTATGTCCAGCATAGAGCAGTCAATGGATTCTGTGTCAGTGATTTTCTGGACAGAACAGTAAATACTAAGGTCACATTCAGGGTGGAATCTTCCACTTTGCAAGATTGTTGTGGAAACCGGTTACTGCAGATTTTCATTCACACAAAATCCTGTGTGAGACAGGCCAGTCCTCGCTTACAGACAGCCCCCGCAACCTAAAGCAACTACACCCCATGCAACAAAAACACCAGCCCAGGAACCAAATCCTGCAACAAACCCTGGTGCCAACTCTTTCTGTTTATCCATTCAAGGAACACCATCACAGGACCTAGCTACATCATCCACACCATCCGGGGCTCCTTCACCTGCACATGTACTGATGTGATATATGGCACCATGTACCAGCAATACCCCTCTGCCATGTACATTGGCCAAACCGGACAATCTCTGTGCAAAAGCATAAATGGACACAAATCTGACATCAGGAATCAGAACGTTCAAAAACCAGTAGAACACTTCAGTCTCTCTGGTCACTCAATAACAGACCTAAAAGTGGTAATTCTTCAACAAAAAAACTTCAAAACAGATTTCAAAGAGAACTGAAGAGTGACAATTCAGTTGCAAACTGGACACCATCAGATTAAGCCTGAATAAAGACTGGGCATGGTTGGGTCATTACAAAACCTTAACCTATATTCCCCAGTACTAATTTTTCCCTACTGTTACTCACACCTTCTTTTCAACTGTCTATAATGGGCCACTCATTACCACTTCAAAAGTTATCCAACTGTTAATAGATTTATCTCATTAGACTGACTTCACACTTGGTAAGGCAACCCCCCATCCTTTCATGTATTTATACCTGCTCCTGTATTTTCCACTCCATGCATCTGATGAAGTGGATTCTAGCCCACGAAAGCTTATGCCCAAATAAATGGCTCTAAGGTGCCACAAGGACTCCTCGTTGTTTTTACAAACTTCTATGTTGGTGCATGCAAATGCACATGAATAAATCGGGTATCGCTATTACTATTTATTATTGCTACAAAACTTTATCATCACCCATCACATTTGAATACCTTCCAAAACATTCAAGAGCTCACTAACCAAGCCCCACACCCTGCTGCCTGCAACTTTATTCATCAGCTAAGGAAATCAGATTTTAGGTCCCAGTTCTTCCAGGTGTATGTGAGCATATGTCTAACTTTAAGCCAACAGGAACTTTTACATGCTTAAAGTTAGGCACATGTTCAAGTCCCTTGCTGAATCAGGGTCTTTATTGTTTGAGAAAGCATGGGCAGAGAGGTGAGGTCTCACAGTTCCATGATCTAGAAGTGCCTGGGTACGTGTCAAATGACATTTTGCTGAGGGAGCTATTTAAAGATGTGGGCCTGCTGCTAAAAATATTTGGTGAAGACCCAGCTGCCTCATTTGAAGGCTTAAATTGAGACCATCTTTTGGAAACATGATTTCGTAGGGTGACACTCTCACGCAATGAACGAGGCAACTAACTAAAGCAATGGTTCTCAAACTTTGGTCGGGACTCCAAAGTGGATCATGGTTCCATTTTAAAGGGGTCGCCAGGGCTGGCTTAGACTTGCTGGGATCCAGGGCCGAAGCTGAAGGCTGAGCCTCACCACTTGGGCCGAAGCCAAAGCCTAAGGGCTTCAGCCCTGGGTGGTGGGGGTCAGGTTACAGGCCCCCCCACCTGGAGCTAAAGTCCTTGGGCATTGGCTTTGCCCTCCCCCCTCCTACACGTGGCAGTAAAGCTCAAGTGGGTTCAGGCTTCTGTCTCCCCACCCGGGATGGTGTAAAATCTTTGTTGTCAGAAGAGAGGTCACGGAACAATGAAGTTTGATACACTGAATAAAGGACTAGATTCTGTTACCTTTATTCCTGTTGGGTGGTGACTTACACCAGTAGATCCAATAACTTATGAAATTCTTTCTGGAAAAAGACACTTCCCAGCATGAATGAGGGCATCGGGATTGAATCCTGAATGAATATCAGACAAGGGCTGTAACAAAACCCCCAGACACAGCACCCAGAGGCAAATCTAGATGTGAATGTTGTGGCCTCTGCCCACTTCTATTAAATATCCTAAACTTAGGCAACAGGCAAAGCAGCCAGATGGTGAAGATGAAGAAGGTGAGGGTGATAAGGAAGATCGTGGCTAACATTTCAGGTTGTTCTGCAAGGGGATGGTGTGATATGGATGGTCAGATGGACTTTCTGCATTATCTCTATCTACATATGAGTTAGAGTGTGTGGGACTTTGCTAAATGTATTAATAGACTATTTATTTGTAAACATAAAAGAGTTCCTATAAGTGTGAGGGTTGCAACTGTGCACATCGGGGTTCCCAACTATATAATCATTTTAATAATACTGGGCCTGATCTTGGGACATGAACCTGTCAACCCTCAAAGTGATAACTGGGAATTCGTATTCATAATCTATAGATCAGGCTACAGCGTGAGTTAAGACTGTTTTCTGTTTGTTTACTTGCTCATTTTAAGAAAATAAAGAGTCTAAAAGGAGATTTGGCATGGCAGTGTGTTCTTGGAAGCTGGGGAGAAGCCCAGTTCTGTGCTAGATTCATTCTCCAGGGCACTCGTACCAGTACTTTTTGTGAACGGTGCTTTTTCACACTCACACACGTGACTGTGACATCGTCAGATTGCTTCTGTTTTCAAGAGTACAGAACAACCCTGTTATAACCAGTCTCACTGGGACGTATTTCATCATATTCATGCTGTCTCTCCCATCATGCGCAATGGCCGCCCCCTTGTCTGACACAGCAGGGATTGAACCAGGGACCTCTAGAACGAAAAGTATAACACGCTATAGCATAAGCGAGAGCACCCTGGGTAAGGCTGTAATGGACTCATCACCTCTGCACCGGGGGCATGGCGGAAGGCCCAGAATACAACTCCTCGACCCAAGTACACGTGAAAGACTGGCAGCACTGAACACTGAGATCTTTACTTACCAACAGACCACATGCCTTACGGCATCTGCTCATGCAAAACTTTCCACCCATTGCCTGTTAAAAGGACAGAGGTTAGTTCAATGTCTGTGCCCAGCTCCTCCTAGACATTTCTGCTGAGACGGTCTCCGGGCTGGCAAATGTGACATGTCTGTTAGGAAATAGAGACCGCCAGCCCATTTCATGTAGGCTCCTGACCAGTCAGCTGATATGGGAATGACTTGCAAAGCCTTAAAGGGTTAAAGTTCTGTATTCCTTTCCCATCTCCAAAGCCTTCCCCTCCCCTTACACCAAATGAAGCTAGATGGAAGCAACTCTGGTAAGGGAAGCTCTCGATGCTGCAAGTCACTGAAACTCTGTAAAATCAAATCTTAATGTGCAAAACCAAATATTTTCCATCCAGATTTGGGTCTGCACCGATTGCATATCTGTATTGAAGGGCTCTTTAATCTAGAAGAGAATGGCATAACAAGAAACAATAGCTGGAAAGTGAAGGTCAGTTTTTACTTTATTTTATTTTAAACAGGGAAGGTGATTAACCATTGGCACAAACTGCCAAGGGAAGTGGTGGATTCTCTATCTCCTGATGTCTTCAAATCAAAGTTGGGATGCGTTTCAGGAAAATATGCTTCATACAAACACAAGCTATTGGACTCAATACAGGGGAAACTGGGTGAAATGTTATGGCCTGTCATACAGGAGGTCAGACCAGATGTAATGAATGGTCCCTTCTGGTTTTATAATGTATATTCCAGATTATGATGGATTTCCCATAGGATTATTGGATGGAATCCTACCCTGTTTTTACTGGCAGAAGGACACAACCCAGGCTAACTTTCTTCGTTCTAGGTCCCCTTTTTCCTCCCTCTTTGCAGCCATAATGAGACACATCTAGGTGTGTGTTACCACCAGATAACTCTCATCTTGGGTCATTGAAGGCTCTCGTCCTTGCCTTATTCTTCACAAATCCCCCAAGGCATGTGTTATCTCACAGCAACACATGCCTTGTCGTGTCTTATTTCTTCACTCCAAAATAGGAAAAACAGTATGGGAGAAAATGAAAGATATTTTCCACACAGTTTTGTGTGCGCGTGTATGAGTGCGCCTTTTGGGCTTCTTTGGGAGGGGAGCAGCGTTTGAGAGATACAGAAAATTAAGAATTGAAAGAGCACAGAGATAAAGCAAAGAAAGATGTAGGAACAGCAGCACAGCTTCGTTACATAGCAACAACACGGCTGGGATAACGGACTGTGATGAAAGAATTCCAAGAAAATTACATACACGCAAGAAAAACAATGGTAACAAAATGTAGGCAGAAGAAGATAAATAAACAGTGTATAAAGAGCCAGGCTATGCAAGGAAACTTGGAAGAGGAAGTAAAGGATTGGCAATAAATCACACACAAGCAGAACATAGTGGTGTTGTGTGTTCAAGGAGTGACTTCCCCCCCCCTTTTGTGTGTGATGTCTTAACTATTGCAGTGAGGCCAGATGATGGAGCCGATAGGTGTCCTCCCTCATAAGTAAAATGGAGGTTGTGTAGTCAAGTGGTAAATTAGAAGACTTAGAATCTGGAGGCCAACATTGGGAGTGGGGGTGTGTGACTAGTGATTTTGGGTGCCTTGTTTCTTCACCACCTTGTTTCTTGGCTGCCCAGCTTTAGACAACTTACAGGGGACTGTTTGTTATAGGGTGGGTGTGCAACTCTACTTTGGAGTATTTAGGTACCCGGATACCTTTGAGAATCTGAGCCCAGTTGATTTTGAAAATATTGGTACTGGGTTTTATCCCTGACTGAGCACAGCCTCCTTCTAGGTCTTTAGTCAAGTGACTTCACCTCTGTGTCTGAGTATCCTTGACTGTAAAAAGTGGATGATGTCACTGACTTCCTTTGTAAAGCTCTTAGGGGTGGCCAGCTGGTAGGTGTTCTATAGTGCATTGGAAAGGGTCATACATTGTGTGAAAGCAGCTAGAGGTTCAAATTTCTTCTAAGGGAGGGCTGGGCAAACCTTTTGGCCTGAGGGCCACATCAGGGTTCAAAATTGTATGGAGGGCCGGGTAGGGAAGGCTGTGCCTCCACAAATAGTCTGCCCCCCTATCTGTCCCCTTCCTACTTCCCGCCCCGATTGCCCCCTAAGAACTCCCAACCCATCCAACCGCCCCTGCTCCTTATCCTCTGACCACCCCCTCCAGAGATCTCCCACCCTAACTGCCTCACAGCATCCACTCCACCCAAACCCCTTGCTCCCTGGCCCCTGACTGCCTGGACCCCTATTCACCCCCCAACCCCTGACAGTCCCCCAGGACTCCCACACCCCATCCAACCACCCCTGCTCCCTGACTGCACCCTCAAGAGACCCCCCCCAACCCTAACTACCACCCTGGGACACCACCCCTATCCAACCTACCCTGCTCCCTTTCCCCGACTGCCCCCACCCCTTATCCAACCACGTGGACCCCTTACCATGAGGCTCCTAGCAGTGTGTTTGGCTCCGTGCGAAGGCAGACATGCTACCCCATGGACGCGCAAAGCCCCGCCCCCCAGAGCGCTGCCCGCACAGTGGCATGGCTCCAGGGGAGAGGGGAAGGCGGGGCAAGGCCGAATGCAGCCTCCCTCTCATGGGAAGCTGGACAGGACAGTCCCGCAGGCCAGATGTGGCCCGTGGGCCATAATTTGCTCCCCCCTCTTCTAAAGCATGGTAGGGAAAGGTCAATGTTCTCTACTCTCTGGTAGTCAGACTCCATGGTCTGATGACCCTGCCTGCCCTTAAAATCTATGAATGTAAATGTGAAGTATTATTGTAGGGCAACCACATTTGTAAAGTGTCTTAATGAGCCACCTACATACAGCATTTAGAATCCAGGGTTACATGATTCCTACCTCCAATGGTGGAGACCAGATTCCTCCAGTCCTTGCATTACTGCATTACAGCTTTATAGTAACTGCAGTTCTCGGAGCATTGCAGATTCTTCTCCCTGGACACAGATGAGCAGGGAATGGTCATGGATTAATAGGTCTTTCCTCTTTCCCCAGTTGTGTGCTGCACCTCACAAAACATGGGGCACAAAGTACTTCCTTCCCCAGAGGAGAACCGGGAGGAACTGTGGGTCTACGAGGGGACCGGGAGGCAATCCATGGGGCTGTGAGCCTCCTCACCAGCATTTTTGCAGGCATAGCCTAGCTTTATATAGACACAGGATTCGCTTAATCTACTGCTGAATGCAGGCTGCTCTGGAGCACAGCATTCTATACACCAGTGGGGCAAAGTATTGGCCAAAAATACTATGGGAGAAGCTTACCATACATACCTTTGATTAAAAGTGATCTAGGAGGCCAAATTCATCCCTAAAAGGCTGTGCCATGCCACTGCGGAAGAATTTGGCTCAGGAGCCCTAACAATAATTAAATGTAGACACGATGATTCAGGTTTGAAGGTCTCCTCCAATTGACCCAACCAGCACACAGGGCATGGGGATCTTTATTTCTGTTGCAGCAATGTGCATGACTGAGCAGACCCTGTTATAGTCCAACCATAATGCTTGGGCCACTCAGCCATTCCTCTCTTACAAGCACCATGAATTCTCTAGTCACAATGGTCCTCCAGAAGAAAGTCTACCACATAACTGTGTATTCATAGAAATGGAAGGGACCTTGAAAGATAATTTAGTCCCATCCATCCCATGCTGAAACAGGATCAAGTAAACCTAGATCATCTCTGACAGATATTTGTCTAACCTGTTCTTTAAAAAACCTGCAATGAGAGGGATTCTATAACCTCACTAACTGCAGACTGGAGCTATTCAGATGTTATGTTTGTTACCCATTTGGGACCTGACGCAAAGGTTATTGAAGTCAATGGGGATCATTTCACTGGTCTCGGTGAGCTCTGGAACCCTTGCGCCAGACACATTGTCTGCCTATTGTACGCCACATCTTCTGTATGGAGACAGCAACTGTCACAATGTCGACATTTCAGCGCACAGCTTAGTTTTATTTTCTAGGTCTTGGTGGCATGAACTTGAAAATAATATGTGAAGGATCCATGTGACACCAATGTCATCTCATCTGTTTCAGGCTTCTTGTGATCTGCCATGAAAGAAAGAACTGGAAACTCAGGGAGGAAAATGTTTGCAGTATGGGATATTTCCTAGTATTGGTGGAGATCTCCCTTCAGGCCATTGTGGACCAATAAACAGTTCATTTTTATATTGTTCTAATTAATTTAATTAAGTTAACTTCCAAGGTGTGTTAAGAAGCAATGCCTTGGATGATTAACTGTTCCCATATCAAGGTGTTTTCACAAACACATTTACCTTGATTAGTGTACACATTATTATGTAATTAAATACCTCACACAGAGGAATTTATTAATGCCTCCTTGTCTCCTAACAAATAAAGCAGCCCCTGAATTCTCTCTGAGAAGCAGCTTTCATAAACTAGGTGAGAAGGACAAACAGAAACTCTGGCCTTGGCTACACTTGCAGATAGAGCGTTTTGGGTTAAACCAACCTTCGGAGAGCGCAGTAAGGAAAGTGCTGCAGTCTGTCCACGCTGACAGCTGCAAGTGCACTGGCATGGCCACATTTGTGGCACGTGAAGTGGCATTGAGAACAGTACATTATGGGCAGCTGTCCCAGGGTTCAAGTGGCTGCAACATGCTTTTCAAATGCAGGGGGTGGAGTGTGACAGGGAGCGTGTTGCATGTATGTGGGGGAGTGAGAGAGAGTTGGTTTTTGGGGTGCTGAGAGTATGTCAGCATGCTGTCTTGTAAGTTCAGACCCCCTCCCTCCACCTCTCTCTCACTCACTCAAAGCAAACAATATTACTCAGTAAAGGTTTGCTTTGTCTCAGAGCAGATAAGCATGCTGGATGTCAGAAATGTAGCTTTGAAAGGGCACATCTGCATTCCTGCAGCCGATTTCACAAGAATGAGAAGAGTGGCCACTTGACTTAAGAGGATTATGGGACATTTACAGAGGTCAGAGTACAGTACATCTCATTAACATTGACATGGGAGCGTCTCAGCCAAGATGCATCAGATGTTATTCCTGTTGTTGAGGTGGAGTACCAGGAGCACTCTAGCCAGGGAGTCAGATCACTCTACGTGCCTTGCCAGTGTGAACAGGGAGTGAGGCAGAGCGCTCTGGGTGGCTTTATTGCGGTACATCTTGCAAGTGTAGCCAAGGCCTCTGAGAGAAAGATAGAGCATCATCATGCATGCAGGCTCATGGCCATATCTTAAATGATCATTCTCAGCACTCTTGAGTTTGTAAGAACACGAAGACTGGTAGATTCTTTCAAGGGCCTCTGACTCCCAGGTGACTCTGGCTAAATAAACCCCTTTCTGCACACTTGACTGCTAACGTCTATCCATCAGAACCTACTGATCACTACAATCTCACAAAAAAAACCCAGCCCAAGTTCTGTTCTCAAGTACTGACTCAGCAAAGCACTTATGCACATATTTAACTTTTAAGTATTCCCATTGACTTCAACAGGACTTAAGAATTTGCTCATGTGCTTTGCTGAGTATGGCAGGACAGTGCTGCAGTGCTTTGCTGAATTATGTCCAAAGCTAGTCCCACTGGCTTTAGTGAAGCAGTGCACATTCAGTTGAGAGCAGCCTTTGCCCTATATCCATAGTGTATCTGGTATTTATTAGGCGTGACCACAGTATTTCAGCATTCTCTGCTGGGTTTGTCAGTCAGTCATAAATTGCACTTACCATCTGATGAAGCAATGAGGTTTGCGTTATGCCTCACTGATCACTTTTCCAGGCATTAAAACCTAGGATGAGCAAAACTCAGATGGCTCAGAGGTTCCGTTTGGAAACTCGACCAAACTTTATAAGAAAGTATCATGAATGCCTTGTGTCTGGAAAGGCTTTTGCTGGGCCCTGATTTGTCATTTAGTTCCCTGTAACTAATTACTTATTCAGGGTGTGTTTGAAACACAATGGGCATGAAACTGGTTCTAAATGGGCCTCAAATACTAAATTCCTTGGTCTGCATAGGTTTGAAATTCAGCACAATGTAATTCAGATTGACTTCAATGGGAGTTACACCAGTTTATTCACGGAAGGTGAAATTCAGTTCTGTGCAAACAGGCCACACAAGGTCCTATTTGGAAGACCTAAGAACTGTTCAGGTCTTCTGCTGGCCAATCTTCACCTGGGTGGATTTCACCCAGCCTGAATATGACCTTACAAATCAAGAATTTCTAGTGGTGTTTCTCTACCCCTCACACTTGAAAAACAGCAGCAACCACAACATGGGTTCTTTTCAATATGTGAGCAAGTCTGTTCAGATACTTTTAAATCTGCTCTTTTTGCCCGTCGTTCATCTCAATCAGGAAAGACAACAGAACCCAGATCTATGGGGTTTAATACAGAACTCAAACCACTTTATGGAACATGGTGACAACATGGTGACAACATAGGATTTGGTAAACTGGATCAGACCACTCTCCTAGCTGGAAGATTGCAATGTAACTCTACTTTTCATCTTAGAATCCATACATATAACATACAGTAACCAAGGCCAGTCTCAGATCAGGTCCATCTCTCTGGTAAACTGTCTCCAGTAGTGGTCAGCACTAGGTGCTTCAGAGGAAACTGCAAGAAACCTCTAAATCTCTATTTCTTAAAGATTGAATTAAGTCCTGAAACATAAGGTTTAATCTCTTCCAAATATTTTTAGCATTAACTATTCTAACTCTAGACATTCTTGGTATCAGTATAAGTGTCCAAAACCTCAGAGTCTTACTGTATTCTTGGTCTCCTTGACAATGAATTCCACCTTCTAGTTAAGAATCAGAGGGGTAGCCGTGTTAGTCTGGAATTGCAGAAGTGACAAAGAGTCCTGTTAGTCTTTAAGGTGCCACAGGACTCTGTCACTTCTGCAATTCCAGACTAACTCTTAGTTAGTCTTAAAGAGTCCTGTGGCACCTTAAAGACTAACTAAGAGTTAGTCTGGAATTGCAGAAGTGACAAAGAGTCCTGTGGCACCTTAGTCACCTTCTAGTTACACATTTTACAAAAGGAAGTAGCTTTTTACCAGCTTTGAATGCCCCCACCCTTTCTATTTCACCCACTGTCCCTTTTCTTCTGGTGCTGGGTGAAAGGGAAAAGAGAAGCTGCTGATCTTCTTTCACATAATCTCTCTGTGTACTGTCTGCTAAAACCACTTTTTTGGTCTGTCTTGCCCAGTCTGATTTAAGCTGTGCAGGGCAGGCACTCCCCTGCTATGTGTCTATACAGCACTTGACACTATAGGGTCCTTACCTTAGTTGGGGCCTCTGGGTTCTACTCAAATTGTCATCACGTCCTGGCCCCCTTTCCTTCTTTGTTATATTCCAGGAAGCATTGTGGTATGTGATCAATTGCTATGTAGAATATCATTGCAGTACCAGTCTTACATGACTTTAGGGGAAGTGAGAGAATTGATTTGGCAGGGGTATCAGTTTCTTAATTGCCTTCCCTGTACCTGTAGTATTCTGTGGCTCATTTCCTCTCTTCCATCTTCTTCCTATAAAAATAAAACAAAATGCATGTGTTCCTGCCATTCCCTGTCCATCTCCCCCCATCAATGGAGCATCAGGAACAACTGCACTGTGTACAGAGCCTTAGGAGCTGCTGTGAATTTGTGTGCACTAGTTATCTAACCTCCCGAAACAGTTTCAGGATTTCCATTATTGCAAGACTACCTGGAAGTTTCACTGAGCTAGGCACTGCATGTTATGTTCATAGCGTACAGACAGCAAAGTTATAGAAAACATCAAATTCTTGCTGGAAGGTTGCAATGTAACACTACGTTTAATCTTAGAATCCATATACATAATATATGGTATCCAAAACCAGAGAGAGACAAAGCAGGCTGCTCCCCATGGCAGAGAGCCATAGTTCACCCCATCTTGTTGTACGAGGACTCTTTGTACATTGACTCTAATTGCCTATTTACCTACAGAGCCCCATGCCCTGCAAACAAGACGAGGAAAACCTCTCACTCTTAAAGTAATAGCTTACAATTTGGAAACACTCCTAAATATGCCACACTATACAGACACATAGTAGCAGAGCCCTTGACATGAAGAGTTTACAGTTTAAAGAGATAAAAGGTGAGAGAGAGAGAGGAATTATTGTCCTCAGTTTTCAGATGGGAAACTGAGCCACAGAGACATTGAGAGATTACTGAGGGCAGGTCTACATTATGGCAAGGACTGACACTCTGAGATCAATCCATCAGCAGTCAATTTAACGGGTTTAGTAAAGTCCCACCAAATCGACTGCAGATTTCTCATCGGGGGTAGAGTTCAGGGGTCAACTGGAGAGCAGAGTAAAGTAAGTCAACAGGAGAGTTTCTCCCATCGACCCCTGCAATGTAGACCTCCCCAGTAACTCAGATTAAGGTATGTGAATAATGTAGCTGGAGTTGCATAGCTTAGGTTGACTTACTGCGGTAGTGTAGACATAGTCTTAGACCATAAACTGTTTGAGACAGAATCCGTCCTTTTGCTCTGTTTTCACAGTGCCCAGTGCAAGGGAACCCTGACCCATGACGTGGTTTCATCTTGATGCTCCAAACAGTAAACAATTAAAAGACTTTCCCAAAGTCACACAGGAGACCCATTGGTAGAGCAAAGATTGACCCCTGAAAATCCAAATGCCAGGCCAGAGTCTTAACCACAAGACTTTTTCTCTTTGCAAAGATTGTGAGTTACCTAAGGCCCCATGTAAACCAGTTTGATGCTGTTTCCCATTCAACTTGTAGTGACCTATACACTTGCTTTCCCAGTGTAAGTTACACTATTATATACAGACATCACCTTCCCCTGTAGAGAGGATAAATTAGGAGATATTTTCTGGGAATCCAGAAAGTACTCCTGCATGCCAAGTGAATCAATGTTGAAATAAGAACAAATACAGAGCCTTCAAATGGGACAAGAGCTTTTCAGTTTGGTGGCAGTGAGAGAGAATTATATTTGCCCGGGGCCAGCTCCTCAGGGAGCGAGGATTGATTCTTTATGATGGATGAGTCAGTACATGAATGCCAAGTCATCAGTTTCCTGCGCTCATGGCATTGACTGCATAAAGATAACTTTTCCCTCGTTCCTAAGCTTGGATATGGTCCTTACCTGGAATGCAGCCCCGAAAGAGTCAGGTACAAAACACAATTCAGTTCCTTTAAATAAGAGACAGGTGGAAATGTGGTGTTGGAGTGAGAACCCTGCCCCGCTTTCAGGAATAGACCATATTAGAAAGTGTAAGGGGAATGCAATGCTTAGGTCCAGGAACGTCCACGAGTACAAAAAAAATTACGTCCTCAAAGGAAAGATCAATGCCACTTGCCTATCATGGTTACATATTCTTACTGCAAAGTAAATACGTACATTTCACCTTGATTTTGTTATCTAAAGCTTTTTTCTAGAAACACCGGATGGCAATTTTGTTTGTTCCACTACAACATCCTAAGCCACGCAGCTCTATAATACAAAGCCAGTTCAACTGGAAAGCAGAATATTTAGCTGTATTTCTATGTTTATTTTCATCCATCAAAAACACAATGCTCCAAAAAATTACAGAGTTAGGGGCTTGGTTCTACCCCCACTAAGAAAATTCTGCAACCAGAAAGAGATTTTGTGATTCCACCTTCTGTGAAAATACCTGCCATCCTCCCTCCTTCCCAAAGGACAGTTATTGCCATCTAAAAGACTGTCAGATGGGGGAGGTTTCCTTTTATAAGCTTCCTCCAGCTAGAGGGAACAGGAAAGAAAGGATTAGTAGAAATTACTTTCTATCATGTGTTTGCTGTGGTGGTAAGCAGGCAGAGCTCTCTAGTACCAAATCCTGAACCTTGTTGAAAACTATTTAATGTTGCACAGCAACAGGGTCAAGTCAGCACCCTTCAATCTCCAGTCCCTCTCATGGATCCACAGGGTCAGTGCTATCCTCACCCCCAGTTTTGGAACAGTCTCTTGGAGGAACCCTTCGGATGTGCCAGACCCCTCGTGAGTCAAGTTATTCCTTCAAGGTAGGTTATGTGGGCATCACCACCTTGTGACACTGGACCCCTTGGATTTCAGCATTCCTGCTTCACACCATGACAATTCAGTCCCACAGACTCCTGGTAGAGACTTGTCCACTCTTCAGGGACCAATGCACCACACCAAGTATTTACAGGGACGCTCAAGCGGCATTTTCAAAACAGTCGAGTTTATTAGTTGATGGAAACTTAACACAGGAAGTCAGTCGGTTAGTACAGAGAACTGAAAGTTGAAGCACAGGCCAACCTGATCACTCCCGAGCCCTAGCCAAGCTCTCATGACTATTTTCAGGCATCTCAGTCTGACACCCCTCAGTCAGTTCCCAAAGCGAGAGCTTCCCACTTCCTCCAGAAGCCAACACTTCTCCCCCTCAGTCTTTTGTACCCAAGTTCCTGTCTCTGATCAGCTGCCCTGCTGAGAGCGTCAATCCATGAGTCAGTGGAGTTTGCATTGTCTCTCTGGATACCTTGTTGATCTGGGTGAGTTTCAGCCAGTTCTTTAATGACTCTGTGCATTCCACCCACACAGAGAGGTCTCTCTCTCACACACAAATATCTTAGTGTGCCCCAAGAGCAAACAATCCCTTTCCCCATACTGGGTAGCAAGGCATCATATAGGAAGCTGAGGGATATACAAGATTCACAAAAAAACCCATAACAATTCCCACTTGGTCACAAGTTCATATATTCTATCTAAATTAATACAACACTAGTTTACAGGCATCTTTTCTCCCTGTCTACTTAGCTATGCAGAATGTGATTGTGGAGCCAAACCTTTGTAAACTAGAGTGAATAATGGATTTTTTGGTTCACCTGAAATTTTGAAAAGTCAAAATAATTTGGGGTGGGAGGAGCAATCAGACCAAAAACAAACAAAAAAATGGTGAAATTTTCAGTGAATCAAACACTAGAATAAGATTGTTTGTGGCTGATTGAAATGTTTCATTTTGATTTTGACCAATTTTATTTACAAAAGTCAAAAAAAAAAATGAAAGATCTTTTGAAGTGAAAATTTATTTCAAAACAACACATTTCATTTTGAAAATGTCAAAGTGTTTCTACTATTAATTATTATTATTAATAAGAAACAGTTCAACAAAATTGACCCAGCTTTGCAAAACATTTGGTGTTGCCAAATCTTCATTTTTCACTGAAGAAAAGTGTTGGCTCAAATGTCAGTTAACTCTAATGTAAATACAATGGAGAGGTTTCGGGGTGGGGGTCTCCTCATTCTTAGCTAAGACAGCTGTACAGTGAGAAGGACTTGTTTGGTGATATGTTTCATCTTAGTTCAGTTCTTTTTAGTCTAATCATCAGATGAATTCAAAGCTGGAACTCAAAGCATGACTCCAGCCTGTGCAAAACAAAACTAAGGCAAAAGAAGATCGCAAAATTCCCAGTGAAATGAAACAACCAACCAGACATATATCTTATAGCAATAAAGACCTTAGAAATGAGGGCATTTCAGACTACAGTTCTTTATCCACCTGTGAGTGGGGTGAATGTTAGTAAATACGGAGCCAAACAATCTGTGATCACTAATGCTTAATGTTTATCCAGTGATTCCACTTCCTTGATTAACATTTAATAATGCTCATGTCAAAAATGGTTACCTGGGAGCATTTATAATGCCAGCTTATTAATGTTACCGGAGATGCAATATTCCAGTCATCCTTTTAATCACATCACATTGCATTTGCCTACTCAAAGGCAAGGAGTTATCCCATACCTCACACTAATATTTTTCTTGACTCAAAGATAATGTGCCACGTGCTAAGAAATCGGTATAGTTATTGGGTTATTTTTCCTCACTCTTGCCCCCATCCCTCCTACACTGCTTGATTTCTTTTCCTGGCTTATAAATATATGATGGCTTGTACGTTTATGTTGCTTTCTAGCTTGTTTTTAAGTGGCAAATGCTTGAGGATGAAAGGCTGAGAGGTACACAGTGTATTTTCCTCCACGTCAGAATAAAAGGGGTGATACCTTTTGAAGATTCTGAAACTACTGCTAATGATTTTCCATGAACTTTTGATGTAGGGAGAGAAAAAAGAAAAAAAAAAGGATTATACTGAAGAGGGGTAATCCAGCTGAGAACACACTGCAACCAACTCTCCACAACTACACCACATCCTTGGCAAATCAAGCCACATTCTGTAGGTCTGACAGTCCCCCAAAGGATTGGAAAACATGCCTTATAGTGACAGACCCACAAGAAACTGCAATCAGCGAACTCTCCTTAACCCACACTGCATCCTGGCCAATTAACCCAACCCAAACTTGCCCTTCAAATCCCAAACTACTGGAAAACATGTTCTATAGTTATCAATTTAAGGAGTTTATTTATCTTAGCAAAAAGAAGGTTAAGGGGTGACATGATCACAGTTTATAAGTACCTAATGGGGAAATATTTGATGCTGCATTCTTCAATCTATCAGACAAAGATACAAGATTCAATGGCTGGAAGAGGAAGGAAGCTGGACTGGAAATAAGACCGTACATTTTTAACAATGAGGGTTGGAACAACTTACCAAAGATTGTGGCAGATCATCACTGACAATGTAAGATTTGATGATTTTCTAAAAGGATATTTTCCTGTTCAAACAAAAATTATTCCCGAGATGTTCTATACAGAAAATCACGCTAGATTATCACAGTGGTCCCTTCTGGCCTTGGAATCGATGAAATTCATAGATTCCTAGGGCTAGATCCTCAGCTGGTATAAATCATAGAAGCTCTGTTAACTTCAGTGGAGCTACCTTAATTTACACCAGCTGAGGTTCTGTCAGAGATTTTAAGGCCGTTATCATTTAGTATAATATCTTGTATAATAAAGCCCAGAATTAATAATTCTTCCCCATCGTACAAATATTCTGTTACCTGGTTAGGAATGGTCTCATTATTTCTTATTACAAGAACTCTAGTCCAAACTGAGTTAGTTGCTTTGTGGGTCAAAAGTTGCTTCTCACTCCCCTTTACCCATGTGTTGTCCACACACACGTTGGGAGCGTGGTCTTTGTTCCCTATTGGCGGTTTGTCTGAGAGGGAGCAGGGAGGTGCTCCTTGGGGCATGAACCTTGTTTTATATCCACAGACATCTCTAGCACTACGTAAATCAGAAATAGCCTCTGAACTATTGTGGACCTAACCTATTAGCGCATTGCTAGGCTCAGAGACTTTGAAGGTCATCTGTGGATTCTTCAGTTAATAGCTGTAGTTAAAGGCTGGGGTAATAGCCTCATTATTATTGTTGTTGTTATCTTACCATCCTGAGGGATCCTGAAGAACTTTACAGACGTGAAGGATTATGAACAGGAATCACCCCAGTATTTAAAGGCATTTTCACCGAAGGTGAACTGCAGCAGCTATTTAAGTGCACAGGGAAAAAAAGAATTCCATATGCAGTAAATAGCAGTCAGGTGCTTTAGTGATGTGGTGTGAAAAGTGCAGTGCTCCTTTAGAGCAGGGGTGGGCAAACTTTTTGGCCCGAGGGCCACATTGGGGTTAAAAATTGTGCGAGGGGCCGGGTAGGGAAGGCTGTGCCTCCCCAAGCAGCCTGGCCCCGACCCTTATCCAACCCCCACCCAATTCCCACCCCCTGACTCCCCCACCTGCAGAACCCCCGACCCATTCAACCCTCCCCCCCCGCTCCTTGTCCCCTCATTGACCCCCTCTGGAGACCCCCCCCCCACTCTAACTGCCCCCAAGAACCCCAACACCTATCTAAGCCCCCCATTCTTTGTTCCCTGATTGCCCCCTCCCAAGATCCCCCCACCCTAACCACCACCAACCCACCTAACACCCCGCCCCCAACTTACCTTACTCAGCCGGGTGCTCCTCGACCTGGCCCGGC
>ML677491.1:605938-818386 GCA_007922305.1 Dermatemys mawii
AAAAAAAGCTAGCATGGGCGTGGGGGAAGGTACAGTTTGGAAATACTCTCTAAAAGGCCCTTAAGATGGCATAAGTTCCCATCTCAGACAAGTTGCTTTTAACACAAAGATAAAGTCATTGCTGCCTTTAATCACATCAGCTTTATCACATACTGGGTAGGTTTGTTCAGTCTATATTGTAAGACTGGGCATTATTTAGGTAATGGATAACCTATCCACATCCACACTAAGATCCTTCACATCCAAAGCTTTCCCAGTAACACTGGCAACAGGTGTGCATCTTTATAGCTCCTCTGAACACCAAGGATAAAAACCAACAACAGCAGCATTTTAGATGCTGAATAACGCAGACCTCCTCTTAATGCTACACACCTGGGTCCTAGATAATGCAGAAATTACAGATACAAAAGACCTATAGGGATATTTCGAATAAAGCTTTTTTGTTCTGATGTCATGGTAGGAGTCTATTTGAGACCATTTCAACAGGAAAAAGGGGCAGATGAGCCTTTTTTAAAAAAAAAAACAAAATCATCCAAAGGACTTAGTGGTGATGGGGGATTTCAACTACCCAGGCATCAGTTGGGAAAATAATTAAGCAGGGCAAATTATCCAACAAATTCTTGGAATGTACTGGAGATTTTTTTTTATTTCAGAAGGTGGAGAAAGCTATTAGGGGAGAGGCTGTTCTAGATTTCATTTTTGACAAATAAGGAGGAACTGGTTGAGAATTTGAAAGTGAAAGGCAGCTTGGGTGAAAGTGGTGATTAAATGGTTGAGTTCATGATTCTAAGGAATAGTAGGAGGGAGATAATGGACTTCCAGAAGGCAGAGTTTAGCAAACTCATGAGTTGATAAGTAAGATAAGTAAGGGAAGCAAGGCTAAAGGGAAGAAATGTTCAAGAGACTTCAGTTTTTCAGAGAGACATTATTAAGGGAACAAGAGCAAACCAGCCCACTGCATAGGAAAGATACGAAGTATGGCAGCAGATGACCCTGGCTTATCCAGGAGATCTTCAATGATCTAAAACTCAAAAAATGAGTCCTACATAAAGTGGAAACTAGATCAAACTACAAAGAATGAATATACACAAATAACACAAGTATGTAGGGACAGAATTAGAAAGGCCAAGGGACCAAAAAAGGGAGATTAAACTAGCTAGAGACATAAAGGGTAACAAGAAAACATACAAATATGTTAGAAGCAAGAGGAAGACCAAGCACAAGGTAGGCCTGTTACTCAATGAGGCGGGGGAAACAGAAAATGAGGAAATAGCAAAAAGTTTAAATGCCTTTTTTGTTTCAGTTTTCACTTAAAAGGTCAGTAGTGATTGGTCATCTAATACAGTGAATGCCAGTGAAAGTGAGGTAGGATCAGAGGCTAAAATAAGGAGGAACAAATTAAAAAATATTTAGACAAGTTAGATGTCTTCAAGTCACCAGGGCCTGATGAAATACATCCTAGAATACCCAAGGAGCTTACTGAGAAGATATCTGAGCCATTAGTGATTATTTTCAAAAAGTCATGGAACATGGGAAAACTTCCAGAGGACTGGAAAAGGGCAAATATAGTGCCCATCTATAAAACAGGAAATACGGACAACCCATGGATTTATAGACCAGTCAGCTTAACTGGTCTATAAATCCAGAAAGATAATGGAACAAATAATTAAACAATGGATTTGCAAATGCCTACAAGATAATAAGGTGATAAATAAAAGTCAGATTTGAGAAGAACAAATTGTGTCAAACCAACCTAATAGCTTTCTTTGGCAGGGTAACAAGCCTTGTGGATAGGGTGAAGTGTTTGATGTGGTATATCTTGACTTTAGTAAGTCTTTTCTTACTGTCTCACATGACCTGCTCATAAACAAACTAGGTAAATACAACTTAGATGGAGCTACTCTAAAGAGGATGCACAAATGGTTGGAAAACCATTTCCAGAGATAGTTATCAATGGTTCACATTCAACCTGGAAGAGCATATTGAGTGGGGTCCTGCAGGGATCAGTTCTAGGTCCCATTCTGTTCAATATCTTCATCAATGGATAATGATAATTAATAGATAATGGTGTAGAGAGTACAATTATAAAGTTTGTGGACAATACCAAGCTGGGAGGGGTTGCAAGTGCTTTGGAGGATAGGATTAAAAATCAAAATGATCTGGACAAACCTAAGAAATGGTCCAAAGAAAATAGGATGAAATTCAGTAAGGACAAATGCAAAGTACTCCACTTAGGAAGGAATAGTCAGTGACACACATACAAAATGGGAAATGACTGTCTAGGGAGGAGTACTGCAGAAAGGGATCTGGGGGTCACAGTGGATAAAAAGGTAAATATGAGTCAACACTTGTAACACTGTTGCAAAAATAAAAATAAAAAAAATTAAAAAAGCAAACATCATTCTCAGATGTATTAGCAGGAGGGTTGTAAGGATGACAGGAGAAGTAATTCTTCTGGTCCATTAGGCATCGATTAAGTCTCAACTGGAGTCGTATGTCCAGTTCTGGATGCCACATTTCAGGAAAGATGTGGACAAATTGGAGAAAGCTCAGAGAAGAGAAAAAAATGATTTAAGGTCTCAAAAATGTGACTTATGAGGGAAGATTGAAAAAAAATTGGGTTTGTTTAGTCTGGAGATGAGAAGGGACATGCTAATTTTCAAGTACATAAGGGGTTGTTATAAGGAGTAGGGACAAAATTGTTCTCATTAATGTCTGAGAATAGGACAGGAAGTAATGGGCTTAAATTGCAGCAAGGGTAGTTTAGGTTGGATGTTAGGAAAAACTTCCTGTCAGGATGGCTAATCACTGGAATAAATTGCCTAGGGTGTTTGTGGAATCTCCATCATTGAAGATTTTGAAGAGCAAGTGAGAGAAACACCTGCCAGGGATGGTCTAGATAATACTTAGTCCTGACATGAGTGCGAGGGGCTGGACTAGATGACCTCTCAAGTTTCCTTCCTGGCCTTCATTTCTGTGATTATATATTGGAATTAGTGAAGACAAGAATATAATAGGTAAAATGAACCCAAACCTGGATATAAATAAAGGATCAGGGCCTATCTTAGAGCACCTCCTCCTAACAGGCCAGGTTTTGCTCTTGCTAAGCCAGCTCACTCCCTGGGGTAAGTGCCTCAGAACTCTCACAGAATCCAGGGAAGAAGTTTCCAGCAGAGTTGGATGCTTTATTTTAAGCCTTCTTAACAAAACTAATCAAAACTTCATAGATTTTTCCCTCAAAAGTCTGTGTAAGCCAAGCAATCTCTTCCCAAGATCTGTCCCTCACACCTGTAAATTCAGAAACCCCAAATTTCCTATATTTTACCTCAGAGCTGCAGTAATAAAGGTCTTCACACAATCTACCTTCTGTCCACTTGGTCTCTGGTATAATTCCTCTCTGAAGTAGCTTCCAGGAGCAATCCAATAGGAGCATGACCCTGGGCCCCTTCAGTTTTCTGGAAGTTGTAGTAGTCAGAGCATGTCCTTCCCTTCCCCTTCAATTTCCTGCTATCTTATTTTATAAGAATCAGCTAATGCAGGTCCAACTCGTTATCAGGTGCAGTGGGTGAAGCTAATCAATCAATCAGCCAGCCAGCTGCACACCTATGACTTCAAAGGAATGGTATCCCTTATACCTTCATAGGAAAAAATGTAAAAGAGGCAATGCACATTTGAAATGCATTAGGTATATTCAATAAAACATCAGTAAAGAAGCTCAATATTTATTCCAGATTATTGTATCCATACTGTTGTAGCCATGCTGGTCCCAGGATATTACAGACACAAGATGGGTGTGGCAATGTCTTTGATGAATAGCTTGATGAAAAATTGTTCTTGGCAACTTTTTATTTATATTTTCCTTTCAACACGAGTGTTTTTGGCTGACTTTTAGTTGCAGAAAGAATTTTGTGCTGAAAACTCCTGATAAAAAATAGGAAGCATTTTGTCAAACATTTTTTCGATGTATTCAATCAAAAATAGATAGTTTTAGCAGTTTTCCAAAGAAAAAGGGACTTTTAAAAAAGATATTTACTTGCCAAATCAGTTTTTAGGATAAAATGATTATCATTTTTTTTATTAGGCTTATTATCGAAACATAGTTCTTTTAGTTAAAAATGCTTCTCCAATGAGAAATAATATTGTTGAAAGAGTCTTACTAGGGGAAAAAAATCAATTTTTGGCAGGAAAATAATATTTTTTGTTTGCAAAATTGATTTTCTGTGCCAAAAGAGTTTGTTGACCCTTTTGATAACAAAAAAAATATAGTTTTGGCTAAAATCTGGTTTTCTTCAAATGAAAAATCTTTTTTTTTTCCAAGCTCTCTGTTTGCACCATGCTTTCTTTTAAGAAAAAATGTATTTTGATGAAAAATTAGTTTTCTCTCGAATAGTTTGATGAAATGGAACAAACAAATGGAATTATTCTGCAAAACAGAATTTCTTAAATTTATTTTGAAAAAGCCAAAATGACATTTTGTTTCGACAGTTAAGAATTCCAGGCATCCAGCTCCCTGTCAGCCCACCAGGTGAGCAAGCTATCAGGAAAACAGGCATATTTCATGGTTCGGTCAGAATTTCACTGAAATCAGCACATTCCTGAAGAATGTTTTCATTGGGATGAACTGGCATTTTCTGCTGGAAAAAGTTTCCATTTGCAAATTGCCAACCAGCTCCTCTCCCTCTGTGCTTGTACAGCATAATGAGGAGATGTTGACTGGGGCCTCTTGACCCGATCACGGTGCAAGTAACTATAGCATTAGTCTGGGCTGGATTTAAAGCAGCCATCTAAGGGTGAAATGCGCTATAGTGCAGTCATAATTTCTGGAGGCCGCCATTTACTTCAGGAAGCCATTCACGGTGTTGTTCTTAAATAAAGTGCTGCATATGGGATAACCTTTCCCTGAGGACTCCTCCTTGACCCAGGGAGAAGGTTTATGTGTCCCAGTGACCCTAACCACCTCTTCCTGGCAGGGTTGTCAAAACCAGACAGGTCAAAGGGTAGGACGCAGATGAAAAACAGCCCACTGGCCTTCGAGGTTGGGGATTGAGCGTGAAAGGTCAGCAACCTATCCTTATAAAACACTAGGTCAAAGAGACACAACAAGGTAGTCATTCTAGCAAACTGCCATGGGCCAGCTTGCCGCAGAGCCAATCTCCTGGCAGCTGACCCCGATAGGCTGCTACTTAAAGTCTGCAACCGCACCATCCAGTGGTTGTTTAATGTATTCCTAGCCTGTAGCCATACTTGTTCCCATCCTTGCCTCTGCTGTCTCTGCTTTGTACCAGATCCCAACTTCTGCCGGAATTCTGAGTCCTGGCTTAGACCCTCCACTCTGCCTTCTGACTACAACTCCGGTTAACACTTCAAGTTGGGCTTTGGTTTCCACCACTGGCTATAATCCTTGACTTTTCTCCTGGACTGTCCTGTCTGGAGTTATCTCTAACTGGTAGGCCAGACTTTTGCTCCAACTATTAGGTAAGGCTACCCATGACTCAGTCATTGACACGAACAGCATGAAAGCCAGGCCTAGCAGAGCCTTGCTCATGCCCCAAGTGACATCTATCAAAGTGTGAAGGACTCACATTCACGTATGGGGAAAAGCAATTGTTAACTCTCCATGTATTCTTTAGATGATCCCAACAACAGTAGTGTTGAAAGCAAAGTACTGTGTAGGAAATTAATCCATTTTTTGAAATGAAAAGAAAGGTCGATGGAACAAATCTGGAGGTGAATCTAAGGAAGACTTAGCCCTCATTCCATCTTCCTCAATGTGTAGGCTACACCCACTTTGGGGAAGATGCTTTGCCCATCTCCATTCCTTTTGTCCCACTCAGGCTGTGTAAAGGGAGAAGAGATAAAGGCCACAACTAGCTTCCTGGATCTACCCCTTGCAGACAGACTTCTCACCAGGCACAAAGTCAGCAGAGCCATCTCCTATTCTTCCTCACATCAGTCCTTGGCACATAGGCTGTGGTGGAGGACAGCTGGGTTATCCTTAGTTGATGCATTCAGACTGTTGTCAGCTGGCACAAATTAAAGTGGTTTAGGGGATGCTTGGACCTTTGGACCTTTTGTTAGGTCTATCCAATTTGTGCTATTTTACACATCATCTCTGAGTATGACCCAATATCTCCTACTTCCAGACAATTCTTTTCTTTTCTCCTCTTGTCATAACATGGTAGGTAACCAAACCTACCAGTGAATATGTCCCTCTCACCCCCTCACCCCCAACGCACACACAAAAAACTTTGTGGTTCAGCTGCCTACATTAGGTTGGAGTGAGGACTTTCTTGATAACATTCAGCATCCTTCTTGGCCATGATGGAAAGAAAGCTTCCACAAGAGGACCCAATGTGATAGTGACTCACGGACTGCTGTACCCCTTCATAGGATGGTTTGGTGTAGCAGGGTCCCCTATTTAAGCATCTTCCCTGCCAACAGCTGCTTTGGGCCTACTCCTTCTCATGACTTGGCCCTCCACTCAGGTCACCTGCATTCCCATCCCTTTTGGGGTAAGCCAAGTCCTGTACAGCTACAGTCCAGCGGCTTCACACCAAGTCTTCAGCCAACTTCAGATTTACGAGTCCTTTGCAATCCGCGTTGTCACTGGGCCTTTCCTTTGCTCTGGATTCCATCCCAGAGATTCTGTAATAAACAGCTAAGGTTTGTCAGCTTGGACCCACCACTTAATCCCTGGGCTACTTCCTACCATGGCCTGTCTCTGGGCTTTTTCACCCGTGTCTTCCCAGGCTCACTCTTCTGCAGATCCCAAAAAGGAAAAGCACCATAGTTCTAGGGAACAACATACCTATAAAAGTCCTGTTCCAGGTCTACCTGCCCCTAGGGAGACTCTGGCATCTAGAAGTGTCTGGTTCTCTTATGGCTCCTGCCAGAACCTCTTTCAAAGGGATAGTACAAGAGATCCCCAACCTCCCAGTCAGTCCACTACTGAGCTGAGCTTTTCACCTTTCAGTCCCTCCCTCCTGGCTTGAGACTTCTCACACTTGAAGCAGGGCAGGGTTAACTGAGCCCACAGGCTCTCATTAATTCCTTCCTGTTCAATGCAGGGTATGTACACCCCATCACACCCATAAAACTTGTGTGATGACCACCATCTCAGATGATTCCAGGGGTAGAACCAGGATCTTCTAGATCTAAAATGTCAGTTGCTACCACTCAAGCTAAAGAAGCAGCCACTGATGCCAACCTCTGTAACATACTCACATGCTCTTTGCACTCAAAGGCATGAATAACACACACTGACCAATGGTTCACATTAGCAGATTTCATGGCGTGATGCTAGTGCATGAGAACCAGAAAGTGAAAAAAACTACCAAGAAGAAGTGAAACTCACTCATTGCATTGTGAGATTTCGATAAAGTAAACAAACAACAAAAATGGGACTTGTTTTCCAGTGTCTTTATGTTCTCTTTATCTAAGATTATATTAGTTACCATAGGGAAATTATTTATGTATTTAAAAAATATATATATATATATATTGGGCCAGAACCTCAAAAATCAGGATAGCTCAGCTTAGGCCAATGAAATGCCATGGATTTACCCCCACTGAGGATTTACCATTTATAGTTAACCTAACAAAAACATTGTTGCTTTATTTCCATATTCAAAGAAAAAAATAATGTACTGATGCAATCATCTCTACGTTTCTCTCCTGAGAATACACACGGTTGAAATAATGATCTTTATGATTTTCAGGGCTCACAAGCCCGAGTCTAGCAGTTTGTACTGTTGTGTCCCAGGATACCAAGAGCTCCTTAGTAGACTCAGTACTGAGGTATATAACTAGGAGCTTTATTGATCATGTCTGGCTTTCCTGAGCATTCACAAAACATTAACTAAACTCCCATAGACCTCTTCCAAAACACACTGAACTCACTGAAAAACCTTGAATGGAGTCTGGAGGGGAGTTTCTTTGGTTGCTCTGAAGTCTTGCTCAGAAACCTGGAGGAGCTGTTCCCAGGACAACATTATAGGAATAGTCTATTATTAAGGTTGCCCAACACTTCCTATTACAAGACCATATATTCAGTTGATTATACCACTGATCAACAATTCAAGCTGAAATTTTCTATTCTGGGTGTCTGCTGCAGGCTGAAATATTTTTAGGACATTTCAGCCAAAATGATTCTGCTGTTTCTGAGAATGAGGCAAGGCATTGTTTTTCCCATGTTAAAAAAATTATGACTACCTTTTGAAAGCTCCAGTGCTCCCATGTTTTGGAGCAGAAGCTTGAAATTGGGCAGGAGAGAGACCTTTTGGTCAGAGATGTGTCTTTTCCTGTCTGCCTGAAAACTTGCCTAAATTTGGCCGAGTTATGAGCCTTTGAAATCTGACAGTCGCACACACTCAGAAGAGACGTCTCAGATTTTAGCAGCTAAATTCCCTGAAGATTCTGTCCACACTGAGCATGCTCCAGCCCAGAACTGGGCTTTACTTCTGAAATTGCCACTCTTGGCTGCTGCAGGGTCCAGGTCTGGGCACTTGAGCTGACAGTAGGGAGATTGTTTCCTCCATTAGCTCTCTGCTGAGTCCAGGTGATATAGAGAAGGAAGCTGCCTAATTCAAAAGCAGAGAGGTCAAGAGCCAGACTGAGGATGGGGAGAAGATTGGAACATGAATGGGGAGACTGGGACTGGCTGTGTAAGGAGACTGGGACTAGGACTGGAATCCAGGTGTTGGGACTTGGAGCAAGGGGCTGGGACTGAGAAGCAGTGGGGCAGGGGAAGGAAGTGAAGAGTGAGGGAAGACAGGTATGACAAGGAGCCAAGGTGTGGGGAGAGAAATAGGACCGGCTGGATAAAGACTCTAGGATAAAGATCTGCAGGGGGACAGTGAGATTAAATGGAGAGCCCAAGGAGGGAGGTTGGGGCTGGGTGATAGCAGAGATGGGGAATCTGGGTGGTGGGCTGACTGGAGGTGGTGGGGGAGTGGATGAGGAACAAGATGGTGGTGGGGGGTGGGGCGGAATGGAAAACTGAGACTGAATGGCCAAATAGATTGGGTCTGGGAATAGGAAGGAGAGTGGGGCTGGAACAGAGAGTCCAGAGGTGGGGAGACTCAGACTTGCTGGGCCAGAAGATAGGGACTGGGATGGGAATCCTAAAGAGGGGAGGCTATTTCTGGCTAAGTGAGGAGAATGGGTCAGGGCCAGGAGACAGGGACGGGGAAGAGACAAGACTGGGACAGGGTGGAGGAGAGGAGATAGAAGTAGTTGTGTTTAGGGGGAATGGGTAGAAGAGTCTCTCTGCCACCAGAACCTGAAATAGAACTCAAGATTCCTGAGTCACACTATTCCTCTGTTGCCAGCAAGTATCTGTGAAACCTACTGGCAAAGCATGTATCTCATCCCCTCTAACATTGGTTCAAATAATTCATGCCAACCTACTATTGCTATCAATTACTCTTCAAGCTAAAGTAGCAGCAATCTGTTTGGTGGATCTGTTTTTTCCACTGACCCCCGCCCCGCAGCCTCATTCAATGCACAGAATAGAGCAGCCCTCGGGACAAATCAGGGCTGTGCAGTGAAAGAGACTTGTGACTGTAGGACCCCTGCTTCACTGGTTGCAGAAGTTGGAAGGTGTATGTGAAAGAGGCAGGGCCAGAGTCTTGAACGAAGACAGGGGATGGCCCTCCTGGTGAAAGCAATTAAATGCTGCCCTGGAGAACTGAACAAATTGTCTCCCTGGAGTTCCTAGGTGATACTTATCATGTCACTTGAACCAAACTGTTCACACGTGGTCACTCATTTTCCGTTGTTCATTTTTTATGGTGCCTGACTTAAGACCCTGGGTGTGATTTTCAGAAGGGCTGAACACTCACAGCTGCAACTGACGTCAATGAGAGTTGTGCATTGAACAACAAAAGTGCTTTATAATCTTAAGTATTCTTTAAAATCAAGTCCTAGACAGCTCAAATTGGGCACCCAAAATTAGTGGCTATTCTTGGCACCTCAGTTCCCCAGCTGTAAAATGGGGATGCTGTCCCCCTATCTCACAGAACTGTTGTGAGAATAAATTCACAAGTGTTTGTGAAACACTCAGGTACCATAGTGATGAGCACCACAGAAAAAATGAAGGAAATTAATCACTCTATCTTGAGAGCAGGGTTTGAATGGACCCAGTAAATAAGGCCTGGAACCACATAGTGACCAATGAGGAGAACAAAATATTGAATAGCTGCTCATTAAGTGAGCACAATCCATCCCGTGCACAGAATGAGGCAGGGGTTCTGTGGAGAAAATAATACATGATCATGTAATTAAAGACTATATCATAATGTCTACACACAAGGAGAGGGGAACAAATTCCAGTAGCATAGGCTACCTTATTTAAGGTATTTCCTAACTTCTGTGTGCTTGACTTTTCAGCCTTCAGAATGTTCTTCTAACAAAAATATTGTGTGTGTGTGTGTGTGTGTGATAAATGTATATGTTTTGGTCCAGATTTCTCTCTTTCTCTCTCTCTCATATGTAAACTGGTATAAACTAAAATAACTCTATTGTCTTCTGTATAGTTATGTCACTTCACATCACCTGGGGATGGTCCTATCTATATTATCTATCTTTTTCACTCAGACATGCACAGCCATATACAGTGAATTAACACGGAGGTTATAGCTTTCTACTGCTATATGAGCACAACTCCACTGATATTCCCAGGCATGAATGATCCAGAACTCTTCTAGCTAAGTGGCCTGTACGCAGAGGGTTAACCTCAGTTTGAGACGTTAGTCTGTTGTCTACTATGTGACTTAATAATAAGTTCAAATTATTGAGTACAGTAAGGTCTAGTTCCATTTGCGTCAAACAGCTGACTCCAGCTATGCACAGTTCAATTACAGGATAAGAGATCCTGTAGTTAATGTTATTTTGGGAAACCAAGGAATTTTCGTGCCAAAGAATTCAGAGAGATGGATACCGTGACGGACCAACTGTTTGGTACAGCTGTCTAGCTGGTCCAGCACACACTCTGCAATTCAAAACTTGTATCTATGCCTAGATCTCAGTCTTGTGCTAAACAAAAAGAAACAAAATTGCACAGGGGACTCAAAGGGGGTGATATCTTTGAAGGAGACCCTGCCTTGACACCTGATCTCAAAAGGGGCCTTCTAGAGTGTTTAAAGATCCCGCTGGAGGTCTTTATGTGGCATTTTTCCTCTGTAGATTTCAAAAGCCTATGACAAAGCAAGGGAAGGACCATTTCCCCCATTTTATAGATGGGTAAAGGGACTTGCTCAGTGTTCTGCGAAAGGGCACTGGCAGAATGTGGAAGAACTCCCAAGTCTCTTGGCTTTTACACCATGGCCCCCACACAGCCTACCAAGCCACATCATTATGCATACAGAATTTACAATATGTTTTCCATTCTTTCGCATGGACTAGAGAACTGTCCTGAGTATGAGACAGAGCAGTGCTGTGCTGGGCTTAAGACCACAGAAGAATCACCTAGGACACCTGGGTTCAACTCACAGCACAGCATCCCACACGGGGAAAAGCATTTAACCTTTTATTAACTTCTGTATTCCCATCCTCTACAATGTTGTTCCACAAACATGCTGTGCAGATGAAATCATGTCTGTAGCTCCCTTTGGGACCCTTACCAGGCTATAGAAAGGTGAAACATTATAATAGCTCTGCCAGAGCAAAGTGAACATGGCTCAGGGATTCAAATCCAGATCTTTTAGCCTTATAAGCAAGGTGCACTAACCACTGGAGTATAGGCTTATTTGGGCATGGTTTTCTCAGGGCTCCTCTACATTATAATTGCTACAGCGGCATAGCTGTACAGGTATAGTGAAGACACTGTATGCAGACAGTGGGGAGCTTTCCTGTTGGTATAATTACTCCACCCCTCTGAGAAACGCAGAGTTCTCCCACCAACATAGTGCAGTCCACACCTAGGTTTAGGTGGGTGCAATTTATATCACACGAGACAGGGGGTGGGCATTTCCCATCCCTGAGCGATTTAAGTGATACCAAAGTATGCATTAGTGTGTACAAGCCCTTCATCTCTCCTGTCTGTCTTAAATAAATTAAATATTCTTGCGCCAAAGAGGAAGAGAGATTAACTGACTATAGTCAGTGGTTAGGGCACTCACCTGGGAAACTCAAATTCAAGTCCTTGCTCCAACGGCTGGCCTAGGGAAGTTATGTGTTTGGGAATGGGAGGAGTAGCAGACAGAAGACAATTGGCCTAGAAGGACGTGGTCCATCTGTAAAATGAGAACAACAGCACTTCCCTACCCAACAAGAATGCTTTGAGGTTAAACACATTAAAGATTGTGAAGTGCTTATATGCTATGGTAATGGAGTGAATATAGAATCTAAAGCAGGGGTTCCCAAACTGTGGTAGCATACCCCTAAGGGGATATGCGACATTTCTGGGCAGGTACATGGCAGAAATTGTACTACGGTGGATTTTATTTATTAATTATTTTATGTATTGCATTTTCATGACAGGCTACTCAAGTGAAGCTTTAAAACGCTTTGGGAATGTGTTATATAAAATAAGGTCATTAATTTACTTCAGGATGTACCAAGCAGAACACAGATAGACAGAGACACTGATGTACAGAGCCCTGACCTCCAATCACAATACAGCCCAGACTCATTTCCCAGCAACTGTCCAGTCTAACTGAGCTCCATCTTGAGGGGGAGAGGAGTTTGGGTTGTATATGTCGCACTGTAACTCTATTTGTATGTAACAGTGAAATAGGGACAGACGGCTAAGGACAGGTAGTGTTCAGAAGGATATCATTGGTGGGAAAAGTAGGGTACATGGACAGCTAGTAAATCTGGAAGGGGGTATGCAGCAAGAAAAGTTTGGGAACCTCTGTTCTAAGGAGGCAGTCTTCATGGATTTCAGCTCATCATGAATTTACCAACCGAGTAATGTATTTGTCTTATCTGGGGACTCATCCACCCATACCCATTTCTCAAAAACAACCAACAAAAGTGGCTCTTGTTGGCAGACTCAGCAAGTGTAGCAAAGGACTAAATGAGCCAGAGGGACAAAAATACTCTGTCATCCTTCAGCTTTGGGGCTTCTGTAACAGCGGTAGGGCATTGTGGGGAGGAGTGGCTGATGCAGCCTCTGCTGTGCTGCTCTGGGAGCGCACAGGAGAGCATATGGGACAGACCCTCAGCTGGTGTAAATCAGTGCTGCGCCATTTGTCAAGGAGGTGATGCTGGTTTACACCAGCTGAAGATCTGGCCCTGAGAATTTCAACCTGACACCACTCGCCAGCACCAACATCTATTTTAAAACAAAAGAGCCCCGCTCCCCTCAGCCCGTAATTTGTAATGCATGACTGCAGGCTTTATCCTACTCACAGTTGACGTATGGTCTGTCTCTAGCCTATAGTAAATAAACTTTCTTTGTCTCCAACCCCGTGCCAGTTAATGTCAAAGAAAACCAGAATCCATTATGCTCATACTGCCCATTCAGCAGATCTCTGCGCTACACATCAAATGACACCCCCGCAATCTACTGCCTGTAACTTATTTTTGTTCCTTTTCTTAACAAAGGGGGGAAAACCAGCTGTTCACTCTCCCAAGAACTCCACTGACGTTATCTTCCCAAATGCATTTGATTTTCTTTTTTCAAAAATCAGTTTGAGTCTGATCGGCGTAAAGCCTGACTCCCCCGTTGCCTTGTCCCTGAAGATCTCTGCTGGTGTGCTAACAAGGGGGCGAGGTGCAGCTGAGCTAAGAACCTGCCAACAGTTCAGAAGTAACTGTTTTTAAATAAATCAAACTCAGCGTCTTCTTCGTCGAAACACAGATGTGGAAGATAGGAAGGTAGGAGACCTTCTGATGCCTTTCAGGGTGTGTCTGCATAGCAGCTGGGAGGTGTAAATCCTAGACATACATGAATTCACTCTGCTTGAACTACCATGCTAAAATTAGTAATGTGGTCCCAATGCCTGGGGCAACGGCTTGTGATAGACAGCCAGCGACATACCCAGGGGTTCGGGTGGGGTTGTACTTGGGCAGATAGCTCGAGCCACTGCCCATGTAGCTCTGGTTACACTCCTAAGCTAGCACATCTCCTACAAGACTCTTCACTCTGGTATCTGAGCAACTGGAGTTAGGTGTCCAATCCAGTGTTAAAAACTTGGGGTGCCATCCGGGTCCTGTTGAAGCCAGTGGTGAAACTCTCATTGCTTTCATTGGGGGTGGCTACACTGCAGTTAGACACTCCATGCCAGCTGATTTGGGTTTGGTCCACAGGGCTGTTTAATTGCAATGTAGACGACCTGGCTGCGGCTGGAGTCTGGGCTCCAGGACTCTGCAAGGTTGGAGGCTCCCAGAACTCGGGCGGCAGCCCGAACATCTACATTGTTCTACAAGCCAGAACATCTACATTGCTATTGCACAACCCGTGCCCAGTGAACCTGAGTCAGCTGACACAGGTATCTAATTGCAGGGGAGTCATACCCATCGAAGCCAGAACTTCACCCTAGGCCTGTTGGGTGTAAGGCCAATGCTCAGTCCACTAGGCTGACATTCCTTTGCTTATTTTTCTCTAGACCAGAAAGAAGTGGTGAATGAGGATGCGCAAGGCAGACAATAGGGTTTTTGGGGCGGGGGGAGATGGGGTTTTTGAGGCTGGCAATTTTCAACAAAATGCTCTTTGTCGGATCCTAAAAGTTGATGATCACCAACAGCCCCCACGGAAGCGAACAGGACATATAGGTCCCCAGCTGAGAGCTAATACCTCCCAGAACTCAATCCTTTGTTGCGGTGTCACCTCTCCATTAGTTTAATGTGAACAGTTAGCCTCTGTTACTTGTGTTAGCCTGTATTCCATGGTGCTAGAGAAGAAGGCTGGCCTAGAGTTTAAGTCACTAACCTAGGACTTGGGAGACCTTGGTCTAAGTCATTGCTCTGCTACAGACATTCTGTATGACCTTGGCCAAGTCTTTTAGTTGCTCTGTGCCCTAGTTTTCCCATCTGTACAATGGGAATAATAGCAGTGCCCTACGTCATAGGGGTGTTGTAAAGATAAATATATTAAGGACTGTGAGGAGCTCAGCACTTATGGAAATGAGGCCATATAAATACCTAAGATAGATAGATTACTTTTATTTAATTCCGTTTGTTTGTGTCTTGCCTGCCTGAACTGCATCTTCTAAGCCTTTTAGCTAAGAGCCACCATAATATCCTTTTAATAACCAATACACCTTCTATTAGGCGATTGCTACCTGCTCAGGTCTTTTCCATCTGTTACTGCTATCAGCCTAACTGAAATGTTCAGTGCATGTCTGTGAATGCTGATTGCTTTATCAACAGTTGGATTTGCCCATCAAGAAGGTTTTCTCCAAGTGCTTTTCAGCAGTCCACCCTTGCAGTCTTTTACCTAAGTAGTCAATCTAGATTCCAAAACATTGGGCATAAAAGTGGAACCCTGGCAATTCACTAGTAGATTTCATCCCACCCCTGCAAACCTTTTAGAGCAGGGGTTCTCAAACTTCATTGCACCACGACCCCCCTTCTGACAACAAAAAATATTACATGACCCGGGAGAGGGAACCTAATCCAAAGCCTGCTTGAGCCCCTCCACCCAAGATGTGGGGGACAAATCCCAAGCCCCACCACCTTGGGCAGGGCAGGGGAGCAAAGCTGAACCCCAAGGGCTTCTGTTCCAAGCAAAGGGCCTGTAACCTGATCCCTGATGTCCAGGGCTTCATCCCAGGTGGTGAGGCTCTGTCTTCAGTTTTGGTCTCAGGCCCCAGCAAGCATAATCCAGCCCTGGCAACCCCATTAAAACAGAGGCATGACCCACTTTGGGGTCCTGACCCACAGCTTTAGAGGTAAATTGGCTATGACAGCTGGAGAGTCCAACCTTTCAGATGGTAACTGACAGAACTTGAAAAGAAATACTGTAAAGAATGAGAAAATACAAATTTAGGGACTGGGACTCTGAGGGTACTTCAGATATCAATGGCTGAATGGATCTTAGTAGCTGTGCAAATGTTGTGTGCTCCTCATTAGCCAGTCTGTGAGTGTAGTGCTGTAATGTTTGGCTCTTGAGATCAAAACAGGAGAGCTCTTAGGCTTACAGTAAGAACCGAAGGGTACAGGTGGATAAAAGACAGAACCAGATGCTGAAGAGGATTTTCAGCATCCACGTTCCAAAGTGTGTTGTGATAGCACAGTACAGATGACGCGCCAGCAAATTGCCTCTCATATGCTTAACCCACCACCGAGTGCAACATGCTTCATAAGAAAGCTACATCAAGCTACACAAGGACTCTAGTTTATTTATAATGTTTCATCGAGGAAACCACATGAAGCTCATGTAGTGTCTTTCCAAGGAAGACCTGGGGTGAAAAAGACATGGTCAGCCTTACATGCAGTGCAGAAGGTTTGCAAGGCAGTCTAATGGTGAGAGCTGATAAAAGCGTAGGAGTAGGGTAATGGACTGTAGAGTGAGGGGAAGAGAGGCATTTCTCCCTTCCCCCTTTATTTTTAAATTCTTTCTAAATCACTCTTTTGATGCCATCGAGGAGCTCACCATATGCGTGAAAGCTAGGCAATGCGGTGCACCTCTCAGTCCACTAGGTGGCAGCCAGGAGAGCAGGCAGTCACAAGGGCACCATCTCACTCAAATTTGGGACTGTCCCTTTAAATCTTCCTGCTTTTAAAAGAAAACAATAAACAAACAATGAAAAAAAATCAATACAAACTCCATTACAAAGGGAGATGAGCTGAGTTTTGTTTTTTTTTTACCAAGAAGGAAGGTGCTTCGTGAGTTAAGGCCAAAATGTTGTCCTGACGAAGACACCCGGGCTAGGAGTTTCCATATGGTACGTTCAGGGAGACCTCCTGCCGTAGGGAAACTCAATGGAATAAGAACATAAGAACGGTCGTACTGAGTCAGACCAAAGGTCCATCCAGCCCAGTATCCTGTCTACTGACAGTGGCCAATGCCGGGTGCCCCGGAGTGAGTGAACCTAACAGGTAATGATCAAGTGATCTCTCTCCTGCCATCCATCACCCCCCTCTGACAAACAGAGGCTCGGGACACCATTCCTTACCTATCCTGGCTAATAGCCATCAATGGACTCTTGTTTTGTTTTACATGTTCTCTTGTTTTGGATGTTATGGATGGAGTTTGCTCCAAACTTTGTGGCTAACAATCTGTCTGAATCAAACATTCAGTGTAATGTTGTTTCTAATGTTTTTAGCCCAGAGCACTAGTAAGGCAGGTGCTTTTCAGTCAGTGTTCACAAAAGATAAGTGACTATCCAAGCCTGTTATCACCAGCAAAGTTGCCATGTGAGCTGAGTTCATGTAGCACCTCAACGGCAAAGCTCAAGACTGGATGGCAGACTGCTGGGACCCGGGACACACACAAGGCCTTGCTGAATTGTCTCTGTGTAACCCTTGTGCCCAGTGGAGCCAGCAGCAACCTGGGCCAGGTTCAATATCTAGGCATTCCTTTCCATTGATACAACACAGAACCAGTTTCAGCCCGGACCCAGTAACCTGGGAAATTTACAACCGCCCCGGGCACCCCTGAGAGGCAATACTTCCCCTCTTGCAAGCACAGAGTCTGAGTGTAGAAAGAAACTTTTAATGAAAGGAGGGAAGTAACTCGGCATTAATTTGAGAAAATGCCACAAATAGGGCTCATAAACACAAGACCCACCCCCTTGGGCAGTGGCCTTTTCCCCTCAGGTTCTTAAGTCCAGCAATCCAAAATTCCCTTTAACGTGCCCGACCCTTCTCTGCATCCCACTATCAGTTGCTGTCTTTGGTCAGTGCAGACCCAGAGTTCAGAGATGCATCTGTAGAGTTCACCTCCCGCCCTGGGTGGGGTAAAGAGATACCTTACTCGCTCCGCTGTTCGGATGCCGGCTCACTGCCCCGTTCTGCCCTCCATCCTGCTGGCCACGCACCAGCCACCTGCTCGCTGCTTCCGCTGTGCTTCTCCACCAGCTGCCCTGCTGGCTTCTCATCACGCTTCTCCACGGCCACCCTACTGGTCGCCTGCTCACTGTGTCACTTCACCAGCCACCTTGCTGGCCACTCATGTCACCTCTCCACCGCACCAGCCACTCATCCACCAGCTAACTGCCAGTCACCTTGTACTTCCACCTGCCTCTTTGTCTCTTAGTCATTGTCATGTGCTTATATGCTTTGCTGGATGGGAAGCTTAGGCATAAGGTGAAGGCTGGCTTAGTGTATCTTGTAGAATATCTTGTAGATAGGATATCTCTAGTTGGCCTAGGAAAGGACTCGGGAAATCCACATTCAAATCCTATTCAGCCATAGACTTCCTGTGTAACTTAGTGCAAGTTACTTAATAGAGCCTGTTCCTCATGTGTACAATTGGTACTCCCTAGGGGTGTTGCCAGGATAAAATCCTTTCATGACTAAGGGGCTATGTGCACTTTGAGCTGGGGTTGTGATTCCCAGCTTTCGGAAACATATCCCCGCTAGCTCTCACTACGACAGCTTGCTGACAACAGAGTGCAGCTGCGCAAACAGCAAGACAGGCTAGTTGCCCCAAGCATGTGTCTGAGGCTGGGATATGTCTCGGCTGGGTAGGGTGGCCACTCCATGTGCATTGTGCTAGTTGGAGGAGAGCTAGTGTGATTATGTCTCCTCGGGTTAGGAATTACATCCCCAGCTCAAAGCGCAGAGGTAGCTTAAACGGTGCTCGCGTGCACTGTGATGAGAGCAACATAAGCACTCAGGTAGATATCTGGTCTCTGACTTCCTTTTGGCTTGCAAGTCCATGTTATTTCCCCTCTCCCTGCACAGACACGCACCTTTTAAAGCAGAAAACTCCTGTCAACATTCCTTCATTTAGATTTCTTTAGTCTTTTTTTAAAAAACAAAATTCTTTAAATTGTAGCCTTTGTGCAAATCAAAAAAAAAGAAGAAAAAAAACCCCACCTACTCTGCATTCAATTTATAAACTGTTTCCATTTACATCATGTTCCAAATATAATGAATGGCGCATTCTGAGTTTCAAAGACTCTGCTTTTAAATGTAATATTTTAGATTAGTAATCAGAGTCTATTTTGAATATGTGGCGCCTACAGTACACATGAATATGCTAATCAGCTGAACTTAATAGTTCTCATTTGTATTAATGCAAATTAGGTGGCTGTTCTTTCCACCAAATATTTTCTTCTGTATTTATTGGAGAAATCAAAATGCCCCCCCATTATAAGTTCTAATATTTTATCTTAACACTTTAAAGGGCATGTTTTATTTTAGCTTAATCTAATTTCATTGAACAAAATTGCATCTAAAGGCAATATAAAGTTACAATTTGTTCCACATCAAATAGAAAAATGGACGTTAAATTTTACATGAATTTGACCTTTCAATTTTTGCATTTCAATTAAACTTCTCTCATAGTGCAGTGGCTATAGCCCTGTTTGTAGGTATCTGGCTGGAGGCTTTAGCGACTCCTCCCATGTGGTATCCACAAACTTTGTTGATCTTCATTGATCATTAGTCTGATTGTGCTTCCATTGAAGTTTGACTGGAGTTTTGCTGTTGACTGTAAGCAGAGCAAGTCTGAGCCCTGTATTTATACACATCCCTGTGAATGGCATCAGGCATCAGAAATGAAAGCAAGTATAATTGTACAGTGCCAGCATTGCAAGTCATATACAGTTGGAATTTCAGAAGAGCTCAACACACTGTGAATCAGAGCTATTTTAGAGCCTTTCTTCTGAAAATCTGGTTCGTGTTGTTGGGTGCTAAGCACACAAAAATCCGGCCTTGAACATCTTTGCAAACTTAGCCCAAGCAACCTGAACCGGCAAGTCGTGCGTGCCCTCTTGCTGAACTTCAGCAGAGAGGCGAGAGCTAAGCCAGAAGACAATTCAGAAGCAGAGGTGATAAAAAGACTGTCAGCTTCTTGGGGCAGGAACCTTCTCATCGCTCTGAATTTGTACAGCACCTAGCGTCCTGGGATTCTGGTCCATGACTGAGTCTCCTAGGTTTTGTGGTAGTAATAATAATAATAATAACAATAACTACATCCAGATGGATGGCCCTGACCTCTAATGGCTCCAGGGAGGTCCCAGAAGAACCATGGGACAGATCTCCAGAAGATCTAGCCCCATGTGTTTTTTAAGAGGATGAGGCATTTCCAGCATGGGAGTAATCCATGTAAAACAGGGGACAAATTGGCCCCTACATGCCTTCTTCATTCTGTTGACCGTAGCACTGCCGCTAAAAGTGGACCTGCTCTATACCTAAATCGCTGATAGTCATCTCCAGGGTGGGGAAACTGGAACATTTCCGCAGCCCTAAATGTAGCTTTTGAATAAACTGCTTAAAAAGAAGACGAAGAAGAGAGTTCATGCTATTTTTTGGCAGCGAACTACACCCTATGCTTCCACAAAGGGCAGCCCCCAACTCTGACCCAGCGAACAGGCTATTCCTAGGTGTAACCAGGGGGATTATTCTCCAGCAGAAATCCATCTCCAGCCTTTCTAATGGCAAATGCTTATGTTTTTCAAAGGAGAGGCGAAAAAAGGGAAGAAACTGTCAGAGCAGCTCAGGATCTTCATTAGAATGCAGAGTGCTCCAGAGTAATTACAAAACAGCTGTAATGGAAAATTGGTAGTCAAACCCATTTTCCACCAACTAGAACGGTGAATGGGCTCCATTATGTTCCTAATTCTCATTAACTTAATTTGCATAGGAAACAATGAAGGAATGCCTAATGAGTTAGTCACTCACAGCAGCTTGATACCCCTGAAGCTGGGGTTTGACCCCCTCATTACAGGACAGGTGGCAAAGCCAGGGGAGGTTTTTACCCTTACAAGTGGGGGAGGAAAAGGTTAGCTCTGATGGTGTCACTGATGTTTCACTGGAGAGAGAGAGAGAGAAAGAGAGAGAGAGAGAGATATTCTAGGCTACTCCCTTAATCTATCTGTACCTTAAGTCCCCATCTGTAAAAAAGGGACCACAGTACTTCCTTTCTTCATTGTCTTTGTTTGAACTGGGGGCTCTTTCGGAGAGGCCCCGTCTGGTACAATGAAGGTAGATTCTAAGAGAAGACATAGTGCTCTCTCACTTGACACCCCGCTCTGGCTGAGTGCCACCTCCCCAAACCAGGGGGAGGACAGGAAGCCGGGGTGGGGGAGCTCCTTCTTCTGTTGGGAGGGAGAGAAAATAATTCTGGTCCTGACATCCCTCATAAATTTAATTCCAGTCTGTATCAATGCGTGAAGGGGGGCATGCCCTGATGCTGCTTGGGGCTGCTCCAGAGGCGGATGGCTTTCAGGATGGAACCAGATCTGGGACCTTCACTATCCAAGGTGCGGTGTGATGCCATGAACTGTGGGCACTCTTGCTGTGGAAAAAGCTCCATAAGCTAAAAATGGGCATTTTGAGGGGGTGGGGGTGCATAATGGTCGGAGATACGTTTCTGACTTACGCAAAATCCGGAGTGGCTTGTATAAGCCGGGGAGCATCTGTAGACTATGCCTGGTTCATGATGATGATCTTGTTTTGTGTCTGTACAGCACCTAGTGTAATGGGCCCTGATCTTTGCTGGGCAATGCTTCAATACAAATCATATCTTTTTTTTAGAATGGTTGAATGCAATGCAAACAATTCCTTACACTGAAAATGCATCTTAATTGTGGGCTCTATTTTGCTTTTCAGGTAAAATCAGCCCTGGGCATAGAACCTGCGCAAGAACTATGCTTCATTCAACATAGGGTTTCACTTATCATCACGGCTTTCTATTTGAATTGCAGTTCTGCCTATGGGCTGAGATCAGGGACCTCCTGTGCTAGCTGCTAAACAAACATACGGTCAGTTAAAGCCCCCGACCCAAATGGTTCACAAGCTAAATAGAGAAGACAAAGGCAGTATCATGATTCCCACTTTACAGCAGAGATACAGCACAGACTGTTCAGATTCAGGCTTTCCCAGGGTCACACAGGTAGGGTTACCATGTTTCAGGTTCACAAAAAGAGGACACTGCTGGAGAGGGGGTAAAGGGAGCAGGGGGTTACAATTGGGCGGGGGGTGATGGAGGGGTATGTTTGTACTGGGGGATGTTTGGGGCTGCCAGAGGGGAAATTCAGGGGGTGCTGGAGAGGTGTATATATACTGGGAGAAGGTATTGAGGGGGTTCTGGAGGGGGATTTTGGGGGTGCTGGAGGGGTGGGTGTCTACTGGAGGGTATTTGGAGGTGCTGGAGTGACATGTGCACTGGGAGAGGGTATTTGAGGGGTATTAGAGGGGGTACCTGGAGGATTCTGGAGAGGTTTGTGTACTGGGGAGGGTTATTTGGGGTGCTAGAGGGGCCTGTGTACTGGGAGAGGGTATTTGAGGGGCCCTGGAGGGGTGTGTGTGTACTGGCAGAGGTACCTGGGGTGTGTTGGAGGGGGTACCTGGCATCTCTCTTGAGGTGGGGGGTAGGGTCGCTCCCTGCCACTGTGGCAGGGTGGTTGGCGCAGACCCAGAATGCAACAGCAGCTGTCAGTCAGCATCTCCCTGCGTGGCTTTCCCCCTCCCCAAGGAGCCAGGGCCTGGGTAGGTGGGATCCGGTAGCAGTAAAGGACCAATCAGATGACCCAGTCGTAGCTCCCTCTGAGCTCCAATGTCTACTCCGCAATTAAAACTGGGATATTGCCTCTTATTTGAAAAATCTGCCCCAACACAAGGCGGAGGATCAAAAAAAAGAGGCAAGGTCTGGGAAAACCCGGATGTTTGGTAACCCTGCACCCAGGAAATCTGTGGCAGAACTGGAGAACACAGATCATTGCCCAGGCTGCCCCAGCAACCAGGGCATGATTGTATCACGCATATAGAACCAAGAACAAAACCCATATTGCTACAATATTTATCCCTCGAGCTGTGTCGCTTATGATATGGAACTGAACTGAACGGCCTTTGCGTGAGAGTTACAGACTGATCCAAAACCCGTAAGACACAAATACTCCCATTGGTTTCAATGGGCTTTGGATCAGGCTTTTACTCTGTAAAGCGGCTTTAGCATGGATCATGTTTCTGTTTGTACAGTGCCGAACGTGCTGAATAAATCATAGATCAGAAGGAAAACGTTGTTTCATATGACAATAGCTTTGTATGTTTCTATGGAAAGTTAACAGGTTTATACCCTCCCTCCTGATGGGAAAGTGGTAGCAGGGCTGGATGGAGGGCAGAGAGGGAAAAGCAGGAAGCAGGGCTGGGTGGGGCTGGATGGTGGGGGGAGAGAGTGTGGGGAACAGGATTGGATGTGGGGCACAGAGGGTGAAGAGAATAGGAATGGATGTGGTATAGTGCACCCATTGGACTGGGAGGCTACATTTGCCCCACTGAACCCCATATAAGGTTGTGGGAAAGGCCTAAGACAGGTCAAGGTAAGAAACGGTCCAAGGAGGAAGCAATGGATCTGTGTAGTCAGGCCTTGTCTGTTTATTAAAGAGTCTCTGGACCAGAACACAGAGGAGAAGGAGAGTCTGGGACTGAGTTCCTCAGCCATCCACTATGGAAAGTGGAGCAAAAGGCAGTGTGACTACTGGACCTCCCTGATACCAGAGTCAGATCAAAGGCCCAAAGCTCGGTTGAGGTACTATTGTTCCTTGAACTATTGATTTGCCCCAGAAAGAGTGGGACTATTTGTGACCTGGCCGCAGGGCCAAGTCATAAGAATAATGCAGGGCCAAAGCAGCCGTCAGCAGGGGGTGCAAAAGGAGGAGAGCCTGCTATGCCATGTCCAGCCACCAGGGGACATGGCTCCAGATGAGTGACACTCGTGCAGGCCACTATTAAAGCTTTAGGAGCTTTGCTGGGGAAAGGCCTGAGTGGCAAGAAAGGGGACAAATGGGGTTGGGCTGAGAGGATGGAGGTAGACATATGTATCTCAAAGAAGAGCCGAGGGAAGATAATGAGAGAAGACCCCACAACATTTGGATGGACTGTCTCTTCCTGCCTGGACTTGACCGCTGTATTAAAATCCTCCAAGGCATCCCAGGACTAATGGGGCACCTCTGTCTGAGTCCAAGGCACACGGAAAGCTAAATCCAGCAGACAGCTCGAGCCCAGCAGGAACAGGCTCTGCTAACACTCCAAACTAGCAGCCTTGCTGTCACTATCACACAGAGCCTGCTTTGAACTGGTGAACCTGAGCTGAGAGGCTCTGTAGCTACTTCCCATTATCCCGAGCTACCCAGTGACCTTTAACAGCATGAAAACTATTAATGAGCTAATAAGTTCAGTGCTATATTGACCCAGAAAGAAAAACATCCGCCTGTGTACATCCTAGGGTACAAGTTTTAACCCACAAAGTCAATCAAGCTCCTTAAAAGCCATTACAGGTGGTTGCAAATAGATATTGCCATTGTCCAGATCCTCAGCTGGTGTAAACTGGAGTAACTCCATTAGAATGAATAAAACTATAGTAAATCCCTGTGCACTTGATGTCATTGTTTAGCTTGATCCAGTAGATATGTCACTGAGCTGGGACTCAGGAAATCTGGATTCTCTTTCCTGCTCTTCCACTGACGAGCTATGTGATGCTGGGCAAGTCACTTCACTTTTCTTTGCCACTGTTTTCCCTCCCACCCTTTGTCTGTCCTCTGTATTTAGACTGGAAGCTCTCTGGGGCAAGGACTTTCTCCTGTTATGGTTTGGCACAGCACCAGGTGCCATAGGGCCTTAATCATATCAGGGCCTCCTGCCACTTCTCCAATACAAATGTAACAGCATCATCATAAAGATGGCATCTGTTGAGGCCAACCTTTTCAAAAGCAGTTATCGATAGTCAGTTCCCAACCGGAGAACCTCAGCCTTGATTTTAAGATGCACTGAACACTCAGAACACTGGTAGAAGTTGATAAGTCCTTCCATCGCTCAGAAGTACTGAAAAATCAGACCCAGGGTGTCTCATATTGGCCAACAAATACTGAAGAGCTCAAAGTCAATGTCCATTTTTTTTCAGCTGGCCCAAATAAACACGGCTCCGTGTGGTTAGTCATATTTGTTTAATTAAGGTAACACATTTGCGCAGTAAATAGCCTGTGATCGGTCAGTAACATAACTTTGTACAAGTGCAGCAATAATTGGATAATGTAATGAAATGCATGGCGGCTTCTTTTTAAAGGAAATATAATGAGATTTCATCATTTTATATGTGCAGGTAATTAGTTCTTTAGAAATAAGAAGAGAGTAAATTATCTGCAGATTTGAACTAGCAGGAAGCAATTCAAATGGCGCAGCTGAAGAGGTAAAAATGATCTGTTTTAAATCACTTGAAATTCAAACGAAAACCATTCCTGAAGGAAATCAGATCAGTGACAGGAGTTGACGGGATTTGTTTTGTAAAACAGAAGCTATTAGGTCTTCAAAGAATATGGCCTTCCTTTGTTTTTGCCCAAGCCTTACACAGACAAAATACCCATTGACGGCCATGGGCCTGATTCTGCTCTCACTAAAACTCCTAGCTGTACGCTACACATTTCTAAATCATCTCTCTGAAACAGATTCTAACTGCATGTGGTGATGTGAACAACCTCTTGTGTGTTGAATTTGAGTGCACAGATACCTAATGTGCTGGTGTCAGTCAAACAACATCTCCGTGCCCCTCAGACTCCTAACTGGCCATGTGCACAGCCCTAGAGGTGCATGCAGCTATTCACGCCTTGCTTTGAAAGCCTATCCCTCTTTCTGCTCAGGGGGACCCAATATTTTATTGATACACGTTCACCCTCTCCTCATCGTTAATATTTAAGCAAGTTCTCACAGCAGGCAGCACACAGCTCATGGTACGCAGGTGGCCCTGCCAGCGGTATGCTGGGATAAATGCCACCCGTGGAATTTGCTTTGCTTTTGTTCTTCTCCTCTGAATTCTCACAAACAGACCCAATTTGAAAATGCAAACAAACAAGGAGAGATCTAAACTTTCTCTGAATGAAGCCTCACCCCCTTGAAGAAAGTTCCCTTGGGCCACTGCTGATTTGGTTTGGTTTGGTTTCACTCTTATTTCTCGCTATTGTTTTCTTTCCTTTGTACTTTGATGTTTCTTTGGGGATTCAAGTTTGAAAAAAAAAGTAGAAGAAAAAGAACAAACACAAAGGCATTTACAGTATATTTTTGCTTGGAACAGGCTTGTCGACAGAGTCAGGGGAAAACAAGGAGATGAAGGATTAGTGAGAAAGCAGGAGAGAGGAAGTCTGGTATGCTAGCTTCCTTGAGCTAGCCTTCCCCAGGGAGATGCATCTCCAAATCCATCTAGAACCCCAGAGGAAACTCCCTGCCTGACACAGACACTCATCTGTTGTCCCATCACCCAGCAGGCCTGGCCCCTAGCGAGGCTAGTTCTTCCCACCACATCAGCCAGCTCACCAGAGGAGCAGGGTTTCAAGCAGCTTGTATAACTGACCTCACTTGGGTCCAGAGTGGGTTTTGAGCATAGGAGCCTCAGTGCTAAAATTTCTGTTGCTTGAGCTAAAAGACTAAGGATCAGATTCTCCAAGATATTAAGACACTTAACTTCAGCTAGTCGCTAGACACCTAAATACCTTTGACGATCTGGGGTTAGTCCTTTAGATAAAAGGCTTTCTGCTCCTGGGAAGCTATAGTCTGAGGTCTTCTAGCATGCAGCAAAGGACAAGAGCAAGAATGATCCAGCAGTTGAGGGCTACTTCAATAAACCCAGATTCAATTCCTTGTTCTGCATCACCTGGACAGTGGTATAATTTTTTTCTAGCCCCACTGAAGTGAATGGATCTGACCTATTGTCTTTGTGATCACATACAACTTCTCAGTTAACTATGCAAATAAGAATATTGCTTAATGAATATCATACACGGTGTGGCTTGGGCTGTGGAACTGTGTATTCTGACACTGGGTTCTTGCATTGCTTTATTTTGCAATTTAGGTTTGCCCTCAAATCTGTGGATCTACACATCTAAATGGATCTCTTGTATTGCTCTTAAATAATATTGGCTGTAGCAATTGCAACAATCTTCCAGGTAATTATAAACCCCAACCTGTTTTTTGTGGTCAGTGAGCCTGTAGACAAGACCAGAGGTAATTCAGAACATAGGCGGTCCTGCTGTACATAGCTTTGAACTGGACTGTTCTCAGTGGTACCAGATAATGGAACAAGGAGCAATGGTCTCAAATTGCAGTGGGGAAGGTTTAAGTTGGCTATTAGGAAAAACTTTTTCACTAGGAGGGTGGTGAAGCATTGGAATGGATTACCTAGGGAGGTGGTAGACTCTCCTTCCTTAAAGGTTTCTAAGGTCAAACTTGACAAAGGCCTGGCTGGGATGATTTAGTTGGGGTTGGTCCTGCTTTGAGCAGGGGTTTGGACTAGATACCTCCTGAGGTCCCTTCCAACTCTGATATTCTATGATTCTATAATAAAGTTAAATCTTATTTGCTTTAGAGGTTGTGGTGACTTCTCCTTAGCTAGAAAGTAATCTCATGTAATCAGTCTAATTTGTTCTGAGTGTACTCAGGACCAGAGAGTTGGCCTCTGTCTCCAATTCTGAACCACCTTGTGCCTTTATTTATACCTGTGCAAAGTGGACAGAGAATGCTACCAATCAGTAGGCTTTAGCCTCCTTTGGGGCTAGATTGTGTCTCTGCTCAGTGCAGGGGAGACTCAGGGACTCATGGCTGGCCAGATCACCATTTAAAGAGTTGGGAAATAGAAGGTTTAATGAAGAAGTGAATGGGGCATGGATGAACAGCGTTAAGGAGTATCTGAGTTGGGGTAGCGAGAAAAGAAGGATAGGAGAATACAGCTGATTGGAAGATGAGTTTTTTTCCTCCCTAGAGATTTTTGACTGAAACAAAAATCTTTTTTTTCCTAAGAAAGCAGCTATTTACTGTGAAAATTCCCATGTATTGTAGTTGAAAGCTCAAATTTTCGACCAGCCCTGATTGTAAATCTCTGAGTCACAATCACCTTTCCCCCTCCCAGGGCTCCTCCTGGAGCATTACAGCTATTATTGTTCTTCATCTTTTGATAACACCTAGGAGTCCCAGTCCGGGTACAGAAGCCCTTCATGGTAGTCATTGTATAAATCCAGAACCGAAAGATGGTCCCGCCCCAAAGAATTTACAATCTGCAATGTGTCACTCCTTACACTGGGCATTGCGGCTCCATACAGCCCTTTCCACAGCTGCATGTGGCTACACAAGGTGGATGTCACCAGGCCATTAAGCCTCATGTGTATTAATCTCATTGCCCTTGGGGTTGCCATCTGTAACATTGAGAGGTTGTTGCATGGGCAACAATTGCCAGTGAAAAAGCATTTTTTCCCTTTCTTTGCTTGGTCCAGAGAAGACTTGTTGATGACCCCAGTTCAGGCACAAACAAAGAAAAGAAGTAATAAACACCAAGTGATTTATTTGTGTGGACAAAATGATTTGATGTTGCTCCTTGTTGACAGAATGATCTGGCCAGAATTACATTCTATTGATAAAACTGTGAAGAAATGCCAGTCATCGACCACATGATGTTAGGGGTTGGGGAAAAATGCTTTTGTCCACAGAATATTATTTTTCCTGAGTTGTCAGCCGTTTCTAGGGATTTGAACAACCTCATGTTTGCAGTCTCACACACATCCACTCTGTCTTCCTTTTATTCATTTAACCATTTAGTTCTTTGCCTGGATGTATTTTTATCATCTAATCTAATTTGGCCATGCATTTCTAGTATCTGGGCACCCAAGGCGGTGATTAGAGGTGTTAGAAGAGTGTCATGTTAACTAAGAGCTGACATGATGACCTTTGCCTTATACCAAAACACGACCTAACTTATTAGGAGAGAAAACAATTGAGTTAACTACAAATAAAAATCACATGCTTTGGTACTCCTGCTTTCCCCCTAAAGATATTCGAGACGCTGCCAGGACCAGGAAGCCTTGGAAATTATTTTTGTGAGAATCTGATCTTGTCTTTGCCAGGATCCAAAGAAGTTTTTATTAAGAAATCCTATATTTGAATGCTTTAGCCCCCAGGATCTCTGGGGGATGTTGCAGTTCCATCATTACAATCTTCAAGACCCTTGAAGATATATTAGTTATTTTGGAAAGTTATCCCAAAATTCTCCTTTCTAATGCACTAGGACCCTAGCCTGAAATAATTGTTCTGAGCTTCTGCTACACTTGCTATTTCATTCAGAATGTGCCAACATTCCTCTTCACTTGTATGTTGCTTATGGTTACACTGCTGATGTCTAATGAGGGCGAACCTGCAAAAATATCCGCAGCACAAAGTGGTCAAATTTCAACACTTTGGGAAATTCAAGGAAGAATTTGTAGCCAGAAATATCTGATATATATATTTAGCTTCCTTTCCTCCACTTCTGTCTTGGGGGCCTGTCCATGATCTTTTGGTAACATGCATACACTCACACTCACACTGCACTACACACATGATGTATCACCCTCAAGAAAGGGGCTGAGAGGGAGAGATGCAGGGTTCTGATCTCGCCCAGTCTTCACCAGAATTAGAAATTGGCTCTAGATCAAAGTAGATGACGAAGGTTTGCTGTTTGCTTCTTATTTTTTTCCATGTTAATGATCATTAACATGCTAGTTCTATAAAGTAACAAAAAAACCCTCTAATATTGAATATAATTAAAATAATATGAAGTAATATCAAAGGGAAAAAATGTAGTCCATAATATAGTCATTAACCCCAGTGTACTGACCAAATTTAAATTTGAGTGACTATTCGATGATTTGCCTATTTATAATTTCTGCTCTAGTTTTAGCTGGATGTTGTAGTCTTCTCTCAATAAAATACTGCACATAATGATTTCACAGCTGCTTTCCACCCCAAATGAGGTGCATTGCAGTGTCAAGGAATGAGTCTTAGTCATATAAGGTGAAATCTTGGTCCTTTTGAAGTCACTGGGAGTTTTGTCATTGTCTTCACTGGGACCAGCATTTCCCCCATAATATCTATTTTCTGCTAGAGATTAGCCTGGAACATTGAATTCAAATTACCCTGGAGTTTGGGGGAGGTCAGAGCCAGACTAGAATCCAGATTTTGAAGCTGGTGCCTCTCTTTATAATGGGTCTGTGATAGGGAGCTCAGAGGGCAGGCTAACGGTTAGTGCACAGCACTTCCTGCCTATAAGAGTGGTCAAGATACCTGTTCTTGACCTGAAGCTGGGGATCATCAACTTTCCAATCACATCTTGATTTAGGCTGTTATGGGTTTTTGTAGGGGGGACCAAGACCCTCCATCTCCACCAGGTCTCAGTCCAGGGCCCTGTGGGAAGCAACACCAGCAGGGACCTCCCTGCCGTGAGTCTAAATCGCTTCCCTTGGCTACTTCCTATCTATAGATCCCTTCAGTTTGTGATATGGCCCCTAGAGTCCAAACACTCAATAACCTTACAACCAAAGGAGCACTGCAAGTTCTCCAAGGAGGTTAGAGAAGGCTCTGCCAGAGGGCCTTACACACTCTGTGTTCCCCCCTCAGGTTCCACTTTCTGCCTGCCTTCCTCGGTAAGGACTGTTCTCTCCTACAGACCATCCACCACCTTTTGCCTGGGCTTCTGAGCTCCTTTTAACCCACTCCTCCAGTCACAGCATAGTTGGCAGGTCTGGAGGGGCAGGGTCACCTGGGCCCAATGTTGCTTTTTAATTGGTCCTGCTTTGAGCAAGAGGTTGGACTAGATGACCTCCTGAGGTCTCTTTCAACCCTAATATTTTATGAAACAGAGACAAAAGGATTTACTATGGTCACATCAGTGAAGAAACTGGAAATAGAACCCCAGTCTCCTCAGACCTACCCACTAGACCATCCTGTCTGCTCTTTGGACTATACAATGGACAAGATCTTTTCTTCCAGACTGTTTAATGGGACGATGCCATCCTTCCCTTCCTCTGCCCCCTCCCCACCACCTTCTTCTTTCATTTTATATCCAATCAATATTATCTGACAACACACAGGTCAGCAACGATAGCAGTAATATCAGCAGCATGGAAATTACAAAAGAAAGTATTGTTTGCCTTGAAATTAAGGGCTACTGAAATCAATAGTACATTTGAAAATTGATATCGATCACAGCATGTGTGTGCGGTTGGGGGGAGGGGGTGCTGGGGGTTAAGTCCCCTCCCAGCTACATAATTTCAGTTTCATTTTGACAAAGCCAATGAAATCAACCTAAAAATTATACACATACAAATCTTTTTGAAGCAATTGAAAGGAGAAAAATATTGACATCTCATAATTGGATTTCCCCCTTACAACAATAACTGTTTTTGTGATTATTTTCCAGAGTTTGGATGTTGGGTTATTGTTTTTGAGGTTTGGTCTGGGTTTGCTTTATTTATTTAAAGGTTTCTACTTGGCTCATATGGAGAAGAAGGGAGGAATAAAGTCTGCAAATGCCAGTCGCATCAAACAAGCCAGGAATAGTAATAGTTATTGTTTGGCGTGTTTGAGAGCTACTGTGTGACAAATTGATTTGAAGTCATCATTTGCTTAAAAAGGCAGTAAATGAAACTTTATGAGATGGGGACAAAGTAACGATACAAAATTGCCCATCCAGAACTTCTGATGGTGATCAGTTAAATGAAATAGATTAACTGGTTTTTTTTCTCCTCTCCATAATGTCGGCAAAAATCAGATGCCGCCAAAAATATTCTTTATCCTTCTTCCTGAGTGAACCAACAGCTCATACGTTAGTCGCTAGTGATGACAGAGTTTGGTAGTTAATGACTGAGTGACTGTAAGTAGCTGAGAATACTACAAAATGCCAAACAAATAGTGTCATGGCTTTATTATTACCTATTCTTTTATTTTATATTTAGTGCTCATGAAAGGTGCTGGAGTAACAGCCCTGGATGCTGCAATCCTCTATTGATAGAACAGGAATAGTCCCAGCAGTTGTTTCTTTATACTGCCCCAGTGTGTGCTTCAGCCCTGATGTGAAGGTATCTAAGGATAGTTCAGTCTCCATGTTCAGTCAGTCCATGACTTTTCCACTGGAAAGGGTGCTATATTGGGATGGTGGATTTCAGGATGTGGACCATTGTTCATGAGGAACTGGACTGAAGATTGCAACTCTCTCATCTACATTTTTACGGGCACAGGAACAAGTCTAGCTATTTTTAGAGGCCGTGGATAGAAGCATCTGAAACAAGTGGGAAGGGATGAAGGCTGTTTTCCAATTCCTTCCTTCACTCTGTTCCAAGGTAAAATGTCTGTCAAGATTGAGAGATCTTCTCAGCCATCAGTTCATAGCGTATGGAAAAAAATGGGTAAGATTCTCAACCACAGTAATCCCTGATTGGTTAAATACTAGGGAGTACTAAGCACAGGGACAGATGATAGGCTCTTCTCAAAGGAGAATGCATCACATCCAGGGTGTTCCAAGTCAGAGTTGTCCTGGTGCGGTTTGCTCGTTTGGTTTGGTTTGGTTTTTCCCCTCAGGTACCTTTCACGGAATGGAGTTGCTGGAACCCAGTTATTTCTCCTGCTGATTCCATCACTGCTGATTTGTTACATGACATAAAAACCTGAAACAATGGACAATATGACTATAGTTTATGTTCTGGGCATGGTATCCAAAAATGTGTGGCGACTTATGTTCTGATGAACAAAGAGCCTGCACTCACGGGTGTTATAGATAATATTATTTATTGGTTATATAGTATCTATCACAAGCTTTACAGCAAATTTTCCTGAAATATAAACTGTTCAAATTTTGCTCTCTGCTACATCTTAGAATTACAGATCCTCAGAGGGAAGACACAGTAGAAGAGTGCAAAGTTTAATGAATATTCTTTTGACCGTCTAATGTCAGCAAGATGAATCTTATCTAGGCAGTGGGACAGATTGTAACGTGAGTTACACACCTGTTGGTCTAGAATAACACCACTTACCCATCTTCTGCTCTCGGGCCTCCCCAACTCTCAGACTGCTATCCACAAGTCTTCTGCTTCCTCAGCCCTTCATTGGCTTCTGTTCACCTCCCAGACCCAAATTCCAATTCGTCATCTTTGCCTGCCAGGCTTTGCGCATATGTCATGTCAAAAAAACAGATCAGATCCTCATCTGGTATAAATTGCCATAGCTCCATTTCCGAAAATGGAAATCAATCAATTTACGTCAGATAAAGATCTGGCGCACCAATATTAATAATAATCTCAGAAACCTAAATTCAGACCATGGTACTAACAGAGAGGGATTGCTCTTTAACTATCCTGTTTCAGACTGTATTTATATGTCATTTTAAGCATGCTTATTTCAGCAATTCAGCATTATCATTCTTTTTGTATTCCTATATTCTTTTTCTACAAAGAATTTGAGTTCACCTTTAAGTTATTTATGTATTTATTCTAGAAATCTCAGCTGAGAAGCATGTGATTTTCCCTGAGGCTTCTGCTTTTTAGGCAGCGTAGTCTGAAATATGAAGACGTGAGTACAAGTCGCCTTCGGTCAGTAACTTGAACTGGGTTTGAACTAGGAAGTCACTTCTAAGACAACCTTTTTTAACGTAGGAGTCTAAAGTTAATTCCCTAACTCCACGTTTAGTCACCTATGTGCTGAATTATAGAAAAGCTGATTAGCCTCCAGCTCTTAATGAAGTCTGTTGGATCTGCATTTTGAAGATCAGGCCACTGGAGGCTAATCTCAGGTCCCAAGTATTGACCAAAGTGGCTAGCCCAATCAAGGTCATCCAGCAAGGTAATGGCCTGCTAAGATTAAAGCTCGTAAACCCAGGGCTTAATTTGTGCCAGGGTTTGCCAGGGCTGAGTCCTGGCACCTCTAGAGTTGGCAGTTCATAGCCGCAGCACCTCTGGGCTTGCCGCATCACTTATGAAAGTAAAAAAAAAAAAAGCTTCAGCCCCAATTAGGCACTGCTTAAGCCCTAACTGTCATTTTCATACATTCTCCAGTAGAAACATTCCTTCCCTGATCAGCGGTATAATCTATCCCAAAATGCTAGTAAATTCTGGATTTTCATATTAGTAATATCTGATGCACCATTTGTATTCTGTATATGTGGGTTTGTTATGACACATTTTACTGATCATTGTACCCAAAGAGTGGATGAGGGAAACCTAACCACTTAAGGAATCTGTCTTAATGACATCTGAAAGAAAAAAAATCAAGCAGAATACAGTATTTGGGGTGGAAGCGAGGGTTGCCTGGAAGATTAAAGGCTATGAAAATGTAATGGAACAAGATCCAACTCAATTACAAATAATAATAATAATGATAAAAATAACAATTGTGTGGGAGATGTGGAAAAAAATGTTCACTGATGAGTGACTAGCAGATTGGAAGTACGCCCAAACCTGTCCCATGCTAGAGCATGCCAATTTCTTGAAGATGACAGATGATGGATTTTTCTTTTAGTGCACTCCATAGAAATGCAGTATAGCCCCTTCCTCTCCATTCTCCCTGATGCATAATTCTCAGTAGGCCATTGGTAGATTTCTCAGCTATTATTCCCCTGCCATCTTTCTTCACCCTCTCCTACTTTTCCTCTTCTGTTCTCTATTCGTTCCATCATTTGAATTACCCATCACGCCAATGTCAAAAAAAACATATTTCTCTTTTATTTCTATGCCAATCTGTTGGTGGTACTGATTTTTGTGTCCTGCACCTAGGAAGGAAGTACCCCATACCCCGCTACAGGCTGGGGACCAATTAGCTAAGCAGCAGTTCTGCAGGAAAGGACTGGGGATTACAGTGGATGAGAGATGCATATGAGTCAGTAGTGTGCCCTTATTGCCAAAAAGGTCAACGGCATATTGGGCTGTATTAGTAGGGAGAATTGCCAGGAGATTGTTCCTCTCTGTTCGGCACTGGTGAGGCCACACTTGGAGTATTGTGTCCAGTTTCGGTCTCCCCACTACAAAAGGGATGTGGACAAATTGGAAGGTCCACTGGAGGGCAACACAAATGATTAGGGGGCTGCGGTACTTGACTTATGAGGAGAGGCTGAGGGAACTGGAGTTATTTAGTCTGCAGAAATGAAGAGAGATGAGGGATTTCATAGCAGCCTTCAACTACCTGAAAGTGGGTTCCAAAGAGGATGGATCGAGGCTGTTCTCAGTAGTAGCAGACAGCAGAACAAGGAGTAATGGTCTCAGGTTGTGGTGGGGTAGGTCTAGGTTGGATATTAGGAAAAGATATTTCACTAGGAGGGTGGTGAGACATTGAAGTGGGTTACCTAGGGAGGTGGTGGAATATCCATCCTTAGAGGTTTCTAAGGCCCGACTTGACAAAGCCCTGGCTGGGATAGTTTAATTGGTGTTGGTTCTGCTTTGAGCAGGGGGTTGTACTAGATGACCTCGTGAGGTCTCTTCCAACCCTAATATTCTATGACTCTATTATAAGAGTTAGTCCAGGGGTCGGCAACCTTTCAGAAGTGGTGTGCCAAGTCTTCATTTGTTCACTCTAATTTAAAGTTTCATGTGCCAGTAATACATTCTAATGTTTTTAGAAGGCCCCTTTCTAGAAGTCTATAATATATAACTAAACTATTGTTATATGTAAGGTAAACAAGGTTTTAAAAATGTTTAAGAGCTTCATTTAAAATTAAATTAAAATGCAGAGCCCCCCAGACTGGTGGCCAGGACCCAGGCAATGTGAGTGCCACTGAAAATCAACTCGCGTGCCGCCTCTGGCACTCGTGCCATAGGTTGTCTACCCCCTGAGTTAGTCAATTTTTAATGTTGATTTTTCTATGAAAGCTTTCGTGAACATTTTGAATTTCAACAAAAAAGAGAAAAAAGTTGATGCAAATTCTGCAATTTTCCTTCTCCCTATTTTTTAGCCAGCTCTTCTCTCTATATTTGTTGTTCTGCCAGCATGGTATTTTAAGTACTGGACAACTAAGATCTGTGTAGCACTGTCTGTATTGGACTTCATATTAGATTTTTCTCTTCCAAGTATTAGGAATTTTTATAAAATGTTCTTTCTAGTTTTTATGGTTTCCATGTCCACATATTCCTATTGTGTGTGGTGCAAAGTCTATAGGAAATAACATGTTTGGAAGCTGGTCATATTTGTCTTAGTCTTATCTCTTTCAAGAACTCATTCCAAAGTTAAGCACCCTTGACTGAGAACACTTTAACCCCAGTGATCAAAGGATCACACTAGATCAGTGGTTTTCAACCTTTTCTCATTTGTGGGCCCCTAGAAAAAATTGGCTGAAGGTGTGGACCCCCTGGAAATCTCAGCGACAGTTCGCAGACCCCTAGGGGTCTGCGGATCACAGGTTGAAAACCAGTGCACTAGATCTTGAGGGGGTGGGGGATAGGGAGGTGGTTCAGAAGTGGACAGCTCTCTCACAAAGTAGTAGATGGAGATAGTATGATTGTAGTGCATAGGAATTGAGGAAAATCCCTTTAAATAGCTTGGAAGCCCTCTCGGTCCCAGAGCAGCAGTGTGCATCGATAGCTGGGCCTCTCTCAAACTGCAAGAGATGACGGACTAACTCTTCATGTCCAAGTGCCATATACATCCTCAGGTTCTTCATTCAGTGAACCAGCTATTGCCAAAGAAAGATGCAGAGGGAGAGCGAGAAAAATATTTCTGCTGCACTATTTCCCAGCCACATATGCAGGCAAAGTAGTTTGGAAGTACTCAATAAAAACTACTTGGATACAAACACATTAAAAACTTGCCACACAAAGATGTTTTGTGCACCTCTCTCTTGTCTCATCCACAGACTGTCTAGAGGCAGAGAGAGGACAGTTGTAACATCCTCTCTCTGAAGTTGTCTGCCAGCCAGGGACTAATGAAAGGAATTTGGCTTGTTTCTTGGCTTCCTCGGGACACATCAAGATTCCTAAAGGGAAACAGGTGATGGAGATTGTCTGAACACTTGTGCCCTGAGCAAGGATGAGTTAGTCAATGTCAAAACACGAACCTTCACTCAGGAAACATATGTAAGCTTGTTTTGCTCCACAACAGCAAGCTGTGCAAGGAAAGTTCTTTCATGTGTTTATGATACAGGGTGGGCTGTGCTTTTCTAAACAAAAATGTCTAGAAGCAAAACTTGCCCCCCATGTGAAGAAGACATTGCCACTGTACTGGGGGAAGATGGATGACCTTGTAAATAGCACACAGGGGATGTAGGCACCTCATTTGGGGCGTGCCTCCCAACTCGGATAGAGAGACTCACACCAGTTTCCCTGGAGCTAGCGTGCTGAAAATAGCAGTGTGGACATCACGGTTCTGGCACCGACTCAGGCTAGGCACCCAAGCTCAGATGAAGGGGACTGGGTGAGCCGGAGGGCCTAGTGCATTAAAAAGAACAATGTCCGCATTGTTCTTTTTAACGCACTAGCTTGAGAAGAGCTGGAACAAGTGTGTCTACTTCCTCCCATCTGCGACCTAGACACACTTTACGTGCCATCAGAAGAGATGCGATAAAATAAACACATAAAAGGTAATTTGCAGAAATGAAGTCATTTGGGCTTAAACCTACGCCCTGAGATTAGAGATATTTGATCCAGTGGTTAGGCCCAGAGGAAAGACAGTTGTGATCCTGGCTCAGGTTGTAAACAATTCCCATGTCAGAAGTTGCTCAGTCTCCGCCTTTTGGATCTGGTCAGTTTCAGTTGCACATCGGTTATTATTCTGTGGGACATGGTTTATATATACAAATCACTTCCTGCATAGTGCCAAGGAGGTGGAGTGTAATAAACTGACTAGCTAAGGCTTGTGTGCCCCAGTTCCTTCGCATGGACCAAATCAGAATTGCTAAGGCCAGGATACACACCTTAACACACTCCAGACCACATTCATCTGGCAAGGATACTCCACCAGAGAAGTAGTTCACATCATAGAATGGGCCACACGAATGCCCTGAGAGAAACTGCTTTAAAATAGGACAAAAAATACCCCTCCAGTCACACATGCCTAATTATCACCTACCTCCCCACACTGGAATGATTAAATAATTACAATCCATACTCAATAGGGACCACATGCTGAAATAAATCTTTCTCCACCCCCCTCTTCTGGCCTTCAAACATCTCCCAATCTCGCCAAGCTCATTATCAAAAGCAAACTCCCCATAGACCAGGACCCGCTAACTCAAAGCAGCTCTTTGCTTGCCATCACAATAGATGCGAAACCTGCAGACATATCTCCACTATTACAATGATCAACACTCCCCACAATACACCTTTCAGGAGTCTGGATCCTATACATGCCTATCACAACAAGGGTGACCGGACAGCAAGTGTGAAACATTGGGATAGGGAGGGGGGAGTAATAGGAGCCTATATAAGAAAAAGACCCAAAAATCGGGACTGTCCCTATAAAATCGGGACATATGGTCTCCCTAAACACAACCTGTGGCGTACCTCATCCTGTACAGTAAATGCCCCAATAACAACCAGGTAGGAGAAACCAGGCAATCACTGTGCTTGTAAATGAACTGACAGAAAAAATGATAAATGAAAAACACACCATATCACTTGCAGGTGAAAATTTTTCACAGAATAATCACTCTACATCTGACCTCTTAGTCCAGGAAACTGATGCAACATCTTCAACAGACAGGCCGAGGAACATAAATTCATAACTTTACTAGACATTAAAAATCATAGTCTTAATAAAGACACTGGATTTATGGCCTCTTACAACAATCTGTAACTCATTAACTCCTGCTTATGTGTCCTATGACTGCAGAGGTGTTAACTGGGCACTTCATCTTAAATGGTATCTTACAATAAGAATTAACTATTTATGCTAAACAATATGTTTCACCTGGTATTTACCTGTGACACTCTTAATACCGTCCCAGACCTGAAGAAGAGCTCTGTGTAACTAGAAACTTCGTTCACCCACAGAAGTTGGTCAAGTAAAAGATATTACTTCACCCACCTTGTCGTTCTAATGTCTTGGGATCAACAGAGCTACAACAACACTCTCTAGATTAACTTCCATAAGCTGTTAACACAGCTGCTAGGATTTCAGCTATAGCTATTTGGGAATTTTTCAATGAAGCAATTTTTGCATCAGAAAATGCAGATTTGGTGAAACCAAAACTTTTCAAAAGCTAAACTAGATGGGAGTCCCTCTTACAGGAATAGAATAGACCCAACTCACATCCTTCTTGCCAGCCCAGACACTCGTAGGACCTAGCCTGGTCTCCGTTTCCCTTCCAGAGAGTGTGTCCATCTATGGGGAAATGCCTTATCTCAAACCTACACCACCCTCCCTTTGAGCCTGAGCCTAAATACTGTTTGCTCAGTGGCTCTTATTAAAGGACTCAGGTTTGAAGTCTTCCTTTTGCTTTGAACTGGTTTTCTCTAATTGGCCATCCCAGGGCATGGTTCTCTGATGGTGGCTCCATTGTTTAGATCCATTCAGCCTTCACGGATTACAATCATAGGCCTTGTGTGGGGGCAGGGACATGCACTAAAAGCAGCTGCTTCCCCAACACTGCAAGACACCACCTCAGAAATTCTAGACATAAAACCCCAGTTTGGGGGACAGGTCAGTATCTACCACCCAGCACCTCTGCTGCCTTCATAACCACCCTCTCTCGGGGCCTCCTACAGAGCATTTGCTTTGATTTCAGTGGCAGACGAAGAAACTTGTCATCACCAGAAACTGATCAGCCTTTTGCAAGATTGAGCCTTAGAGGACACTTCTTCTGCCAGCCCCACCAACATTAAACCACCTGAGAAACTGACATCAGGTCAATTTTTCTGTCCATTTCTGTGCTGGTTTTGTGAGTCACCCGACACCCTCAACCTTCGTCCTCTGGGTTCTCATAGGATCTGGAAGCTGAACTGAAAGCCCCATGGGACAGGGCCTGTCTCTTCTTCTGTGCTTTGTGCATGGGTGAAAGCTCTCTCATCCCTCAACTACTAATAAATAATTGTAATAATTAGTATTATTAATAATGCAAGATCTCAGAGGGTACAAACATCGGTAAAATGGAGCATCTTCAGACTTCTGTGAGCACACAGAGGCCCCCCAAGGAAATAAAATTATCCAATCAGAGGGAAACATCTTGCAGCTGGTGTAACTTTGGGAGAAATGTTATGTATCTAATCGGCTTTTGGTGCTCTCTCAGGAAACACTCTTAATTGTGTATTATTTGTTAGGCAGAAAGAGTGCACTCAGGGCTGATGGATGATTTTTAATTATCAAAGCCCTAAGGGAGATGAGTTTAGTGGTCTCAATCAACTACTGAGTGGACGGGGGTGGAGAAAGGACATAAGACCACCACTACCACCACCACTTCTCCGCTCCCCACACACAGTTAGCACTAGTCAGCCCTCTTGTTGGCAATCTTAGCAGAGAGACTCTGGACTGAGCAGGTCCTGAGGACTAAACTTCCCTCAGTCGCTGCCTGCATTGTACTTACTTGGGGTGAAATTCCACCCTGTGCAGAAGGTCAGAGCAAGGACTATGTACCATCTAAGCTCAATTTCAAAGGCTTAAAAGAGGCCTATGCCTTTTGCTGGCCCTTTGCATAGAGTGAACTTCATTATCTGGGACCAGATACAAGCGTTCAACCTTCAGGGTCAACCCAGCACCTTTCCCAAGACCCTAAAGGGAAGGAAAAGGTATATCGTGTAACCACAGAGTTGAGGCCCAGTGGCTGCTGCAAGCAGGTCATGCTTACAGGGCCTTTGCCCACCCTGTAGCTAGACCTGGCCTATGGAATTCTGCCAATATGGTGAAATTCACCTCAGTGCAGAAGGCTTATGCACCAAATAAGCTCTATTTTGAGGGCGCAGAATTAGCCTTCTGTGGGCTGGGCACTATCTTAGCCAATACTGGGTGCTTGAGCTGGGGATGTCCAGAAGTGAAACACAGGAGTGAGCCAAAGAACTAACTTGAGCCAAAGAACCAACTTACTTTAACTGGGGCCGTAACAAACTCATATATTCTGTAGTTCAGCACAGGGGAACTTCGTAACACATGCTCAATAGAAAGTAAAATCTGCTCAGCAGTGAACTTTATGCTAGGGCCCTGCATTCCCCATGCCTTGTTGCATCCCGAATCCTACCCCCGTTCTCTTTTTCTCTCCTCCACTTCCCCGGCCTGGTAGATGGGGCTTTATTACAATATGAACTCCTGTTTGCCCTGGCAAAGTGGAATCCCTGGGGCTTACTGTCAGTCTTGCAGTGGCTGGTGAGGTTTTTATGAAATTAGACATATTTGTCTTGATGTTTAGTAGAGAGCATGAAATTCAAATCTCCGTGTTTGGCATTCTGCAGGCCAGTGTTTTTAATATTCAGTGGCATAACTTCATTGCAGTTTTGACAACACTATATAGGAGTTGTGCTTACCATTGAAAATTAAAGCCACTGAAAGAGTTGACAACAGCAGAATTCTGAATGCTTCCAGGCTCCTGAAGTGATTGTTATTCCAGTTTGTCTAGAAGTGCTTATTGTGTTTGTAATACCGTCAGTTCCACTTAAGGGCTACTTGAAGTCAATGCAATACAGGTAAGTACTAGAGAAACCTTTCATTCTTTCTTCCTGAACATTTATACCATGGCTACCGCTCTGAAACCTGCTTATATATCTGTGGCTTATTTACATTTGCATTTTGCCTATTGTTTGATTCATTAGATTATTTCTTGATATCTCACCAGGCTGACCATTCCGTGCTGTCTACTTAAGGATTAATCTAGCTCTCAGTGCAACACTATCTGAGCACCTAAGGGTCATTAATGGATTTTTATCTCCACAAAGCCCTTTGGAGGCTGGGAACTCCTATCCCCATTTTACAGATGAGGAAACCTCTGTGCACATATGAAAACTCACTATAGTGATTTCCTGAACCTGTCCTCCATGTATACTGATCGTGCCATCATGCCTGAGGTGATTATGTGTGTATTATGCTCAGAGTCCAAACTCAGAGTTAAAAGTTAATTCAAAATATAAAAACCCAAACATGTCCAATCCCAAAGTCAAGCAACACTGTAGGTATAATTTGATATGCACAAAATGCAAGGAACTCAGAGGTCCCCCAAAACTATAACGGTCATATCTCAAAGCAAAGGTCTTTGCTGCAATCTGCCCAGCCGATTTCTGTTCTTGTTATTACTGTGGCACTGAGAGACTCCGCTATGATGAACTGTGTTGTTAAGTGATGTACCAAACACATAAGGAGGAGCCAGCAGGCTCTTACAGTCAAAACAGAAAAAGGGCAGGAGAGGAAATAGGGGCGTAGCTATTTTTCTAAGGTTCCCAGCTAAGGACTCACATTTCCTGGTCCCCTCAGACCAATGTCTTCTTCAGCGGACATACCGACTTTCATTAGAACTGGTGTTTTGCTTTCCAACCTAGTAGATACTCAATGGTTGCACTGACATCAGCCACAGTCCTGCACCTGTGCTGAAAGCATATTGGAAATCACAATTGTAACTCTGGATATACCTGTTATCCATACAAATGGCTAATTCTCCTTTGGATCTGCTAAATGATTGCCCTGAATGAGATCCAGTGGCACTAGCAATGGATTGCTGTATAGCCATCTAGCCCTATGGTCTAAAAAAACCCACTTACACTTTTGTTTCTAGAGTTGTTGTAGCTATGGTGGTCCCAGGATATTAAAGGGACAAGGTAGGTTAGGTACTATCTTTTAGTGGTTGATCCAATAAAATATAATGACCTTACCCATCCTGTTACACGTATACATTTGTTATTTCTAATCCATTTGCCCCTACCCCTAAAAGGCAAATTGTTCTCTCCTCATTGAAGACTAGCTCCATGTCAAGTCTGAGTTTTGTTTTTTTGTTCTTTTTTTTTTTAAGTGGAGTAATTTCTGCAAAATGAAAGCCTCTGAAAGATGTTGTCAGGCACAAAAAGTACTTTCAATTCCCCACTGGTAGATATCTGAACACTGGGGGGTTGAACCTTGCCACACACAAAAAATCTGCTTTGGGCTGAGAGCAAGTCAATCAAATGTGAGTCACCGAAAGTGATTTCCCATCATCACCCCAGAAAGTTTAATAAGCATCTATAACTGCTGGATCTGATTCCCAAGGGTCTAGTTTTCACTCACACAAAGTTCCCATGAAAGGCAATGGAATTCTTGCCTATATAGAAAATGCAGTAAAGTGGTCATGACAGGGTTAACATTAATATCCAGCATATAATAGCTTGGAGCCATGCTCCACTTGTCCATTACTTGCTGTTTAGTGAGTGGGAGTCCCCACCCCCTGACCCTGACATACACACACCATTGTGATGCAGTTAAATAAAGCAGCCAGTTCCAGCCTGCAGTCCTGTGAGTGAGTTTTTCCTGCACTGAGCAGTCTCTTTATAAACCAGAGGGTGTAATTCACCCCAGAGTGAAGAGCTGGCTCACAGCACATGTGCTAACTAACGTCTCACTTAAGCCTTCAAATTGTTAAGTGGTGCATAGGCCTTGCGCTGACACATCAACCAGAGTGCATTGGTAAGGCACAAAGCTCCTCCCCTTTCCCAGCATGCTTTGCTAAGAGATTGACAGTCAGGCTTCCCGTCCTCCTCTCTGTTATAAGTTTGGCTCAGATAGCATCCCACGGCTTCTTCCCACGTTCTTTCCAGTTGAGCAAGCCTCAGGATTTGGTTCCTACTGCAGGCTTATTCGTGTCAGTAGCTTTTGATCCTGCAAGTCATCCCATTGGCTTCAATCGTTCCTTCAAGGATGATTCATCAAAGGGATGCAGGATCGGACCCTATATTAGCACTAGGAAATGAATTCTGGGGTCATTAGGTAAGAACCCCCATCAACTTGAATGGGAGTTTTGAATGAGTAAGTGTTGAGTCAACAATGAGAGTGAACCAGAGGAATGGCCCTGTGGTGTATTGAGGGCTGGAATTGCAGGCTATCGCTTTAAGATTGTTGGAGGCTACAGGCCTCTTTAGTGAAACCTGTCATTGGGAGCAGCAGACAGTTTGAAAAGACCTACCCTAGAACAAGATGGGGTGAGCTGTGCCTCACTGCTTTGGGGAGCAGCCTGTTTTGTCTCTCTCTGGTTTGGGTTACTACATGGCATTGTAGATTCTAAGAATAAAAGTAGTGTTACATTGCAACCTTTCAGCAATTTTATCTACCATCTTGATGTATTTAGGCCATGAACAGAGCAAGCCCTGAGGCTCTTGGGAAGATGTGAATAGTCTCATTGGTTTCAGTATGTCAAAGGGGCTACTCCCGTGAGTTGCAATTTGCAGGATTAGGCTCATATTTTTCTTTAGTGCTGGAAAAAATATCCCCAAGCTCACACCAGTCTCCATGGGTTTAGTTTCTTGCACAAACTCTTGCAGGCTGACGGACATAAAGCTCACCATTCTCATAGAATATTTTTCTGATTATGAGGGTTTTGATGAAATTCCTTCTTTATCCCCAATCCATTTCATTTTTATCATGGTGATTGCTTACTAATTTCCCTCACATTTCTTGGTAGCTCAGCATCAATAGATACCAATGCTAAAGGGAATAAATTTCAGTGTTTTCACATAGACCATCCATCATGGAGAGATGGGTTCGGGTGTTTTTATATGATTCTCCTTGGTGGTCAGCTGAGTGTAGTTCTGTTACTGTCAACACTGCGGGATTATAGGTGTGTCTCTGCTGCCTTCCCATTGCAAAGCAGGGGGTTATTGATGGGATTTCTTTCCCTCTTCTCTAAGCCTCTAAAGCTTGCAGTGCCAGGGCAGTGGTTTGTAACTTATATGGGGAAGCATAAATGCATAGGAGGGCTTATCCTGTGTGACTTTATGCCCCTCTGCTGCCTCTAGTTTCCCTTCTTCCCCAGTTAATCAGACTTTACACAGTGAGTGTTTTCTCCATAGTTCTTCCCTCTTGCCAGTTTAATGTAAACTTCAAGACTCCACAGAGCTTTCCCCTAGCTTTCACAGCTGGCTCATACCATTGGCATACAAGTCTTAGTCCTGTCCCAGTTAATGGTTTCCTCTTGTCAGCTCCTGCTCCCTCTCAGCCCAGTCTTCTAGTTAAGAGCTCTGGATAGCTACTCGGCCTAGGCCTCCTCACTGGCCTTTTTCTGGCTCTTGTCCTGCACATTAATGGAGACTCGATCCCAGGTAGACCAGTTTGGGAACTTTTCAACTACACTGTTATTCATTGGAAAATGCTGATTAATCAGCTCCCTAACTTTTTCTGCAGAAGGGTCTCTTTCAATAAAACTTCTGTCAAGCAGCTTCCTCAGAGCCATGGTCAAGTTTCTGTGAGAGAAAGCCTCTTTGTTGTGGCTGATTGTTGTTAGAGCTTGTATAGATTGTTCTAGCTGGGCTAGGCAGTGACCTCAGAGGCAGTAAACCTCAGTGAACCTGGTTCTCGTCTCTCCTCTGCTGATTTACATCATGGCGTTGAATGATTGTCTGCCATAGCTCAGCTGAGTGCTTTGGCAACAGATGGGTGGGACTTCATCAGCTCCTCCTCTTGCAGCTCTTCCATATTGTATAAATAATTAAGTATTTATGGGGTCAGACAGAAAGTCTTGGCTTTGGCCTGATGGGGAACAGGAATTTCTTTCAAAATTCTCCTCGGACAGGAACACCATTTCCAGCCCTGGCGCCTCTCCTCTGACTGAACTTCAGCTGCCCTCATATCCCCAAGTAATTCTGACTCTTCACCTCATGCTCCCCACCACGTGAGCATTGCATTAATTCCTTCCACCTGCAGAGCTAGGCTAAGCCTTGGACGGACGTGGTTTGTCTCATGTACTGTGTTGTGGGTAATACCATGAGAGGACCTAAACTGGCTCTTTATTAAAAGAAGTGTTTAGTGGTGCTGTAACTACTGCTAACATTCTAGCCATGTGCACACAGACTGATTTCCTGGTTCTCCTCCAAACTTTCTATCCTGCAACATGTGCATCTCCTCTGAGTTCCATGCATGTTGCTCCAAAGCTGATCCCACCCCCATTCCAAACGGTGAGCTCACCCTGCAACTGCTTAGAGAAAAATGGAGATTGCGAGTATCCGTCTCTCCTTTATGTGGGTGCACAGTTGCGGTGTGAGAGACCCCCTCTGTGAAGGCTGGATAAGGGCTAGGCAGGATTACAGCCCATGGGGAGCTCAAGGACTTCTTCCTTCCCACCTCCCATAAATGGGGCAGAGATGGATGAGTAGGACACAGAACTATTGCTCCCACCCACCCCTCACCCTGGCTAGCAGAGCTGACTGACTGCATATCGGAGGGGAATATGCATCCCATAGGGAAGCGTCAAACCCAGAGCTAATCCTAGACACGTAGAATCACATAGCTAGAAGGGACTGCAAGGGTCATCTAGTCTAATGCCTTGGCCATGATGCAAGATTGCTTGTCTTTAAACCGTCCAAGACAGATGGATATCTAGCCTCCTTTTGAGCTTCCTCAACCTTCATTGGCAGTCTGCTCCACTGTCCTACTCTTACCATTAGGAAAGTTGTTGTTTTTTCCCTGACTATCAAGCTTCAGCTAAAAGAAGAGAGTAGTACTAGCACAGGGGAACCACCCTGAGTCCTAGGTTAGCACCCTGATCACCTTTTCTCTTGGCACAACCAAACTGTGCTTGCTGTTTGTGAAACTGGACGGCTCGTCCATTATTTCTGGTCCTCAGTTGTCAATTATTACCTTTAAAAATATCCGTTTAACTCATGCCTCTGGGCATCCATACCTGGCCCTGCTTTGGTTGGTCTCTAGCTCCTGGTAAACAAAACCATGTGACCGTATCTGTATCATGTGATGAGGATGGGAGGCATTGGTCATATGTAATAGCATCAGGTGCCAGGCAACAGCTTGAGAATTAACGCTAACTCCTCTCAAATGCTCGGCTAAGGAATTCCAAGAAAGATCAAGAAGGGAGGGGGGATGGGTGGCGGAGGGGGGGAAAGGTGAGGTGTTTTGTCATTAGCAATATAGCCTCACTTATCACTTACAACTGGAAGTGCAGATAGCAGTTATTACAAGATGTACCATTAGTACAAAAGCTCATTACCGCGCTGTAATCCTTGTAAGCATTTGTTACTGATACAAGTGGAGTTGGCAGCATGTGTTTTTTTTATATATATCTGGCACTGAAAAGAGAGCCAGACAATCAAGGCTTGAAACATTTTCAATGAGCATCACACTTTCATCCTTGTTAAAAGGGACTCTCGTAAAGTGCTTTAAGATCAAAATGTAGGTGTTCCCCGACCCGCACAGGCCACAAAGTTCTTTTATTGCACCTCATTGAAGAAAGGTTGTCTTAGTGAACAGCACAATTGATTTGGGTTTCTGGAGGCCTTTGTTCTATTCCTGACTCTGTTGGGTGACCTTGGGCAAGTCATTTTACCACTCTCTGCCTCAGTTTTCCCCTCTGCAAAATGGGGATAATAATTTGGACATCCTTTCTAAAGGGCTTTGCAACCAACTGATAACATCGCTGTATAAGAGCTAGGCATTGATAATAGATATTGAATGGTTCTGTATTCCAAATTAGAACGATTTTACCTTTTTATCATTTATATAAATGAAAACATAATAATAATTATTATTAATAATAATAATAATAAATACCTAGCTCTATATATTTCCTGCCCAAAGGTTAACATTTAAATTTAAACTTTGGGTAAAGGAGCCTGTAGAATTAGTTCGAAGAGGAATTAATTCAAGGATGTTCTATGGTCTGCATTGGGTCCCTTCTTCTTTAGAATCTGTGAATTGATTCCAACTGGTTCACCCCATTATTTTTACGATTTGGTCAACTCAAAGCATTCAAAACTCGAGAGCCACTCCCCAGAAGAATAATGAGATTATCTTAAAAATCTAGGATTAAAAAAAAAAAAACAGGAAGTATTAGATGCCTCTCTCTGTAGCCATGAAGTCTGGAGACTTGTTTTTGATTTGGAAGCTGAGATTCTCACCTCATTTCATGACTCGAGGAGTTGGGGCTTTGACAAAAAAAAACTTCAGTTATCACAAGACATTATCAAATCACAAGAATTGACCACATTGTTTAAAAGCCAAAGGGGCTGATGGTCCACATCCTCATGCCTGCTAATCATTTCTACCTGTACAAAGTGGACATCTGTCTTGTACTGGCCACACAGCATTTTAATATATTTCATGCACTTTTATCAGGTGTAAATGAGGTGGGAAAATGGGGCTTCTTGGTTTTGGACTTTCTAATGCAGTTTTGCAAAACTAATTTCAGGTTAACAATTTGCACAAATTCGTTTTGATTCGAGTTAAAATAGGGTGCTGATCTAGATATGACGCAAAGCCACAGAAAGGTTCTGTGTTAGAAGGAGGATTAGCACTGCAGAGTTACTGGTCTCCAGAACTATGGTCAAACAATACCTCTCTGCCTAGGAAACTCCTCACTGTTTAGCTGTGAAGCCTGGATCTCTTCTCAGTGATGTAAGCCCTGTGGCCTGATGTCCTATAGAATAGGGAGCTTGCTACTGAGATCTGTTGGCAAATAGGGAGAAGAGAATCCGAGGGCTGCTTGAGAATTCCAAATGGGCAAAAGCTCCATAGGGAAGGGAGCTCTCTGCTGGCATCTACTGGTGAGCAAGGGGAAATGAATGAATGTGCCAGGCCTAATTTGCATCTTAGTTATGTGACAGTTTGGGTCATTTTGCTTAAAATACATGTAATTTTGGAGTTTAGGGCAGTAAAACATCATTATCCCTATTGGGAAATGAAAGAATGTGAGAATTGCATGGAACATGCCTGGAGTGAGGAGTTACCATGACCAAAACCACAGCCTGGTATGGCTGAGTAGCCGTGCCTAGAGAACTCTAGAAAGAAGAAGAGTGAGAAAAAAGCTTCCTACCTGCTGCTGGGAATTCCTCCCTACTGACAAGGACTCTGTCCTATAGGCCAATGATTTTTTTCCAAAGTCTGAAGACAGAGCTGAGCTGCCCTTGAGGTAGCAGAGGGAACCACGGTGATAGCGTTGAGCTGGACTTGAGGTGACAGTGCAGTAGATGAGGCCCTGAAGTAGGTAACAGCGTTGAGGGGGCTTGGACTGAAGCCTCATCAGAAGTAGCCTAGATGAGGGAGTCCGGTTAGAAACATTCTATTCAACAAAGAAAGTTGTAATTATTTCATCTGGGATAGTTGTAAGAGCATACTATGGAGGATGGGCTAGAATCCTTGCATGATCCACTCCGGGTCTAATCATAATGGCAGAGCTTACCTTCTCTCCCTAAAAGGGGAGTGAGAGGGGCCGAGACCACTCCACTCCAAAAATTGCTCAGAAATCCCCAAGTCTGCCCTTCTAGGCATCTCTGTCTCTCTGCTCACACCCCCAACTCCTTCTGCTCCAACATGGCAGGTCAGTGCCAGAAATAAAACCCAGATCAACTCAATTCCATGCCTGTGCATGGTCCCCTAGTACATGTTGCCTCTTTATGAAGAACTTGATTTCTGAAACAACCCTGCAGGGCCCCAGCTACCGCCAACAAGGCAATAGGGAAGTGGTCTGATCTGTTCATATGTGGCCCCATCCTGTACTGACTGGCGATAATAAGAGATTTGCTGTGCAAGTGGGATCTGTCCTGTAGTGGGGAAGAGTGTCAGGAGCAGATGCAGCCACATCAGTAGTGGATGTTACAACTGGAATATAAATGTCTCCAAAATCCGGCATCATCATAAAGAGGCTCTGTAGACCTCTACAGAGGCCCAAACTTAGGTGCCGCAGCATAGTTTATTCTGCTCTGTCGCCAGACCACAAGAAGCTGTCAGATAATGTCCCAACTTCCCATCACAGTTGGCTCAGTGGCTCTTTCTGCCTTATCACTAGATAATGCAGCTCACACTCATAACTCTTATGAAACTTTCCTCTCCCCGCTTCCATTTGAATGATTCATGTTGAAGTTGGAAGGATTAAACAATAGGTTATCTCACACACTGGTAATCACTGCGGGTTAAAAATCTCATCATTTGCAAGTGAAATTTTGTTGCTTAAGTTATGCAGAGACCAGAGGCTGCAGCACAATAGAATCTTTTCGAAGACTTTTATCATGCCCACTCTGATAATGAATTATAAATCATTACCTTCTTAGTCAGCATCCCGGAGCCGCCAATAGTCTAAAGCAGGCTTTTCTGTTCCTAAAAAAATCTGTGAGTAAATTGACTCAAGAAAGAGAGGGGTTGATAAGTAGCACGGATGAAAGTTGTACAAGTTTCCCACACAAGCAGCTCAGCTCTTGCACTACAGTACAATCTCCCTGATGTTCCAGTGCTGACTAGCTGTGCCCTGTCACCATGGGAGTGTTCAATTCTCTGCTATTCTGGTCTTTTCAGCCCCTCCCAGAAGCCTTTTCACTTGAGTTCAGACTTACAGTACTGTATCTGATTCAAAGGCTATTGAAGTTAACAGGAGCCTGGCCATTGACTTCAGTCAACTCTAGATGAGGGGTATAGTGCTGGTGCCCTGACCAATTTTGTTAGGGCCCCTCAATCCAAATCCACAACACTCCTCACTACTCCAGTCCTGGATCACCAAAATGTTCTGTCAATGACTCTCTTTTCTGACTTGCAGTACCACAAGTTCCTCTGGTCCTAGGAAACCTCTGCTCAGTGCTGCTGAACTCTCACCATTTCCCCATGTGATATTTGGTATTAAAGCCCCAGCTCCTGGAGTCAAGGGAACCTCAGCTTTCATTTTAAAAGCAAATAAGTTTCTAACTCTCATGGTTATGGAAAAAAGCTTGAATGTGACCCAAACACACCCTCAACTGGAAAGAAAAGAAAAAGAACAACATAGTTATTATTTTAAATAGATATAATTTAAAGAAAATCTTGTGATATTTTTTGGCCTGATGCCTGGGTTTTTAACGCTTGGAGTAGGCAATATTATACTAGGCTACCCCTTGCTTTTCTGGTCTTGCCACTTCAACCTAGTTCTGAGCCTGTTATGAGGTTCAAAAATGTTGGCCCAACTTTTTCAATAAACTATTTTCGCTGGTCTTTGTTAATGAAAGCCTTCCCAACAGACCTGCCCAAACCTACTGGAAATCTCCTGAGAAATTATTCCTAGAATAAATTTTCAACAAAGGAAGTTTGGATAATCTCTGGATATAGGCTGCTGAGCTGTTGCCTGATCTATTAATTGTGCAGGAGGTATAACGATCAATCAGAAATACCAATTAGCACTCTGTAGTTTGGTAGGGTCTTGCCTCGTGATAAGACCCAGAAATATTAGAGTTACTATGAGGACCCCAGTGTTCTTGAGGGAGATAATCACACTAAGGAAAGATATTTTGTTCTTGTGATATTTTTATTAGCACAGTTAGCAAAAACACAAATGCTCCAATCCAGCAAAGTAGAGAGAGAGAGAATACGGAATGGTCAAAATGTCCAGCATCTGATCATCCAAATACTCACGCCATCCCCAGCAAAGACATTAAAAGTGGTGAGACAGGTGATCTCCAAGTGGTCCTATCTCTGGCATGCCAAGAAGATCAATGGATAGATAGCTCTGTTGTAGAACTCTGTGGCTTCCATGAATATTCATAAGGATGTTTGGCTTCCTTAGTCCCTATCTAAACTTTCTCACCCTACTAAAGGTGGACCCCTCTTTCCTTACAGGCTAATGTAAGATTTACCTCCAAGTCATTATCATATACTTCAATGGGTTACCATACCACTTTTGTGGTTGAACTTCTGAAGATGTTCCTATCCTAAAAGGTTCAAAACTAGCACTAGCGTAGTTTGTGGTTACCTGTCAGAAGATTAGTCAGACTTGTTTCTGACAGCAGTCTGTCTTATAATACCTTACTACCCGGGCTACTCCCAGTCAGCTGCTTATACTAAATGTGTGTTAACACTTTTTAGGGTGACCAGATAGCAAGTGTAAAAAATCAGAACAGGGAGTGGGGGGTAATAGGAGCCTATATAATAAAAAGCCCCCCAAATCAGGACTGTCCCTATAAAATCAGGACGTCTGGTCACCCTAACACTTTTGGGCCTCATGCTTCAATTTTGGCTAAGCTGTTGTCTTACAGGCCATGTTCCCTGTAGATTTCTTGACTTACTGTTTTCACTCATATCTATACCTTACTTAGCAAGTACTTATACCTACAGGTGACAGACAGGGTGTTCATCTGGTGCAAAGTCTGACTGAGTCCTTATTAGGATTAGTGGGTATGAGAAGGAGTTTCTTTCCACATATTTATTCTCCTGTTCCCCACTTATGCTTGCTATAGAGAGATTTTTACCACTGGGATGCTAAATTCAACCCTTCCAGAACCCTACAGGCTTCAAAAGAGTTGCTCGCAGTTTCATTGGAGCTGAATTTGGCCTGAAGTGTTTTTGTGGCAGAGGGAAATAAATAACAGGCCAGATATTCGAGTGCACTGAAGCACTAATGAAGGGATAACTCTCCATCTCCTCTCTGTCCAGTGATATTTGGGACACCTGGGCACTTGCTTGGCTGCTGATTCAAGTTAGAGCAGCCTCTGGGACAGATGAGACAGATTAGAATAGTCCTGTCTGCTCTAATTTATGACATCTGGCTCAGCCAATTAGGGTACATTTTTCAATCCCAAACGTCCCAGAGCATACTATTCTCTGGCCAATCCCCAACAGGGCAGGAACCGGGGGCAGAACCCTTTTTATGGTGGCTTTACGCTTTTTAGAGGTTCCCCTGTGCTAGGTGGATCTCCATCTAACTTCGTAAACCAGTTTATTTTGTCTCCTTTATGTCATAAAAGACAGAGTGGGGGAGGGAAAAAGCAGAAGCTAGAGAGGACAAATGGTCAAGTGGTTAGGGCACTAGTACATCTCTGGGTCCAATTCCATGTTCCACCAAAGGCTTCTTGGGTGACCTTGGGGAATTCACTTAGCCTCCGTAGGCCTCAGTTTCCCATCTGTACCACTCTGGCCTACCTCACAGCCACTATGAGGATAAACCAGGGGTGGGCAAACCACGGTCCGCAGGCCACATGTGGCCCGCCTGCCATTTTAATCCGGCCCGCGAGCTGGGGCTGGGGCGCGGGGCAGGCCAAGCGCAGGGAGCTGCGGGGTCCCGCGCTCCCTGGCCCGGGGCGAGGTGGAGCGCGGGGAGCCGCGGGGCCCCGCGCTTGCTGGCCGGGCAGAGCGCGGCTGCAGCTGGGCCCCGCGCTCCCCGGCCCAGGCGCTGAGCCGAGCGCTCCGGCCGCCGGTCCCTGCGCTCCGGCCGGGGGCGGGCCGAGCACGGGGAGCCGTGGGGCCCGCCCTCCCTGGCCGGTCCCAGCGCGGCGTGTCCCAGCGCTCTCTGGCCGGGGGCCGGGTGGAGCGCGGGGAGCCGCGCGGTCCCGGGCTTGCTGGCCGGGTCTAGAGCGGCTGCCACTGGGCCCCGCGCTCCCCGGCCGGGGGCAGAGCGGGGAGCCGCGGGGCCCCGCGGAGCCTGGTAAAGGAGCGCCCAGCTGAGTAAAGTAAGGGGGAGGGGGCTTAGGTGGTGGGGTCCGCGGGTTGTGGTGGTGGTTGGGGTGGGGGGATCTCTGGAGGAGGCAGTCAGGGAACAAAGCAGGGGGGCTTAAATGGGGATTGGGGTCCCTGGGGGTGGTGGTTAGGGTGGGGGGATCCTGGGAGGGGGCAGTCAGGGAACAAAGAATGGGGGGCTTACATAGGCATTGGGGTTCTGGGGGGGGCAGAGTGGGGAGGTCTCTCTGGGGGTCAGGGAGGGTACAAGGGGGGTTGAATGGGTTGGGGGTTCTGCGGGAGGGGGAGTCAGGGGGTTGGAATTGGGTGGGGGGTCAGATAGAGGGCAGGGCCAGGCTGCTTGGGGAGGCACCGCCTTCCCTACCCGGCCCTCCGCACAATTTTTAACCCAATGTGGCCCTCGGGCCAAAAAGTTTGCTCACCCCTGGGATAAACTTACAGCGGTGTTATGAGGATAAATGCATTACAGATTATGAGGTGCTCACATACTACAGTGTTGGGGGCCATCCTGTTATTAAGAGATATAGTCCATTCCATAGTGGATTAGTGCCTTCCGTAATATCCTCTGGCTCTATATTCCCATCCAATGTTTCTGCAGGCGTTTTAAGAGTACTTCCATGCAACCGTGATAATGGATTATTGCTTGTTATGGACTGACGTGGTGCTCTGAGGGGTCCTTTTATTTGTTCTTTAGGCCATCTCATGGCTCGTTCTTGTTCTGGACCATAATGCTGATTAGTTCTGTCTGTCCTAAATGAACTGAGAATGAGACTCTGTGTTTCACAGGGAGTCAGACGGATGGCTGAGCTGGAGCAGGCTCCCATGAGCCATCCCTTAACTGAGCCAGTCCATAAACTAGAACCTCAGGTTAAATAATAATAATAATAATAATAAAAAGTGTGGTCCCAGCCCTTCTCCTTGAGAAAATAGCCTAGAAAAGACAGGCAACCTGAACAATAGGACTGAAAAGAACATGAAGCTGGGCTATAAACATCTTTTGCAGGAGGCTGGGAGGGGGAACGCCTAATGATTTTCGCTCCACTCTATTATTTATTTATTTATTCAGTATATATTATTAATTGCTGATTATTATAACTACCATAACAGCTAGAAGCCCTCACCATGGGCCATGATCTCATTGTCTTAATAACATGCAATCAGACTGTTCAGATTAGTTTGTGTCCTCAAAAGTCCATAGCAGGCCCTCTGCTTAGTGAGTTGATATGGTGATATACATCAAACCTGGGCGTCAGGGGGCCTAGCAGGTAGCACTCTGCCCTGGAGTCAGGAAATCCACTGCGTGACGTTGGGCCAGTCCTCCTACGCTTTGTCTCCATTGTCTATAGGGAAGGTTAGTGCTCAGGGCAGGGTCTGTTTCTCATTGGATGCCTGGGCCATGGGCTCCGATCTCAGCTGGCCCCTCCATGTGCTGTTGTCTGCGAACAAGTGTGTAGGCATCATCACTGCTACTGCAGAGTTAAGAGAAGGTTGTTCCCTTTTGGTATTCCGTATTCATACTGTTCAATTGCTTCTAGATGACTCTTTCGTAATACCTGTCTGATCTAAGGACAGAGAGTGGGGGTCAGGTGCATTAGTGGTGGCCATCTTAAGGCAGAATGTCCTGGACAGAGCTGCATGGAGGCTGCAAAACAATCAAAGAAATGCTGCAACTGCACTACGTACCAAGGAGGATCCTCAGAAATGATTTGCTGAAGCCAACTGAATAAGATAAATTGGAAGGAACTGTGATCTATACACAGACAGTGCACAAACAGCAAAATGTGAAATTCACCAAACAAAGGAGCCATTAGAAATATTCATCCATCGCTGATTAGGTAGTTCTGTCTCCCCATCCCCTACTGTTTATGCTGGAAAAGAAACAGGCATATTTCTGTAGCTGTCTATTTTAGATAATTATGTGCCCCCATTCTGTGATCACTTCATGCTCTTTAATTATAGAATCACAGAATATCAGGGTTGGAAGGGATCTCAGGAGGTATCTAGTCCAACTCTCTGCTCAAAGCAGGACCTAATCCCCAACTAAATCAATGCATTTATCCTCAGAATACCTCTGTGAGGTAGGGCACTGCTATTATCCCCATTGTACAGATGGTGAAAAAAGAGACTCCATCCCTAGCTTGGGGTCACACAGGAAGCAGAGAGGGGAACTGAACTCCATGCTCAGCAGCTAGCTGTCACTAGGCCATCACCTGACCATGGAAGAAAGGCGCGAGATGGCCAGATCCTATTTACCAACCAGTCATCAGCTGAGGAATGGACTCTACTGGTTAATGGACACAGGGGATCAAACCCAAAACAGAGTGTGATTGGATCAGATCCATTTCTTACAGGGACTGGTCTTGCTCTCTCTTATGCTCCTTCAAGCTTGTTTTGCTGGTAAAGTCTCACTGAACTGAAGTGCAGGGGTTGGGGTGGGGAATATCTTTCCCTCAGAGGCTATAACCTTGAATTTCCTTGTGCGCTACCCCCAAAGGGTGGCTGCAGTGATGCTCCAGGTTTGTGCTTCAGAAATGGCCCTATGATGCGTGCCAGGGAGCTTAAAGGAAAACAGATGATCCTGGCGAGGCATGCGAATGAAAGTGTCAGATCCAGGCGCTGAATATATTCTGGCACAACTATTATCCTCACTAATGATGTTTCCATGAAAACATAAAGATCAAAGAAAGGAAAAGGAATAACAACAACATCTTTCATTGTGTTGCTGCATGTCTGATAAAGTCATTAGGGAAAACAAGAAAATGGCTTTTTGATGCTGATGCTGCATAAACATGTTTTCTGGAGGAAAATGTTTTCACATTATCTTAAGAGATGAGAAAGGGGAGAGATTAAACTCGTAGGCCTGCTGTATGCCTCCTGTTTTCCCCTCAACCCCACTTACAAGGGATGCATGGTATTGAGAAATGATGACAAAGGTTGAGGACAGAGGCATAGTCATCATCTGAAGGATGCAAACACCAAGGCAAAAAATTGAATTCAGGCTCCAGATTCTCCAAGGTTACAAACCCCAGCAAAGCACCATCGAAATGAAAGGAGTGACAACAATATATACATCCACTGTAGATCTGGCTTGTACTTGTTCAGGGTGGACGGGAAAGGAAGGATAGTCTTGTTGTGAAATGCTGAATTGGCGCAGAAGAGATCTGGGGTCAGGTCCTGCCATAGATCCCTGGTGTGTTGTTGGCAAATGCCTTTAGTTCCCGGGGCACAGGTTGTCTATTCCGATGGCATGCTTTTCTGCACAGGGACTGCCTCTCGCCATGTGACATTGCAGTGTTTTCCACCATGGGCTCCCAGTCTGGCTCTTGGAATTACAGCAATGTAAATCATTAGAGTTGATTGAAAGTTTTTGAAATTTTATATTTCAAGGGTGTGGGGAATTGCTGAAAGTTGGAAGTAAACAAAAAAGGGATGGGGCGGGAGTGTGTCGACGAAAACAAGCCCCATCGCATCAACAGGACTGCACAAGTCTGCAGCATTGGGTAAGCTTGTGTTAGGGTGACCAGACGTCCTGATTTTACAGGGACAGTCCCGATTTTTGGATTTTTTTCTTATATAGGCTCCTATTACCTCCCCCCGATTTTTCACACTTGCTGTCTGGTCACCCTAGTATGTGCAATAGAAAAGGCTGACTATTAGCACTGTTGACCAGTTAAACTCAAACAGCTACTCTTCGGTTGAGAGCCTGAGAAGAGCATGTCCATATGTGCGAATCCGCAGAGAGTTAATCTCATTAATTTTTCACAGGGAGGGAAGTTTTCTGAGCTATCTTCTTAAATGCCCATGGTCTGTGCTGAATTTAACCTCAGTGCCACCTGCCTCACCGGACCCTTGAAGGCACTAATTAGCTGTACCTCTTTATAGGGACTCTAGAAGTAATTTTACTTTCCTGCTGTCCATTTCTTTAATTCCAGCCTGTCTATTTTTTTCCCTTTCCTTTTCTTTTTTCTCTTCAACCTCATTTCGAAGGTCTGGCAGCTCAGATCCATAATGGTCTCTCCTGCTGGATGGCATTATAATTGGCACTGCAGAGTTCTAACGGTGTGCTGGATATGTCGTCATCAAACAGCAAAGCCCTCATTAGAGCCCAAGTCGTGTTGTGTGTGTGTCTTTTTTCAGTGGAATTTTTACATTAATGGCTGGTAGGTGTCTGGGAGCAAAGATCACAGGCTCTTTTGTTGGTCAGCTTTTAAAAAAGTTCACTTTGTCCCCTGTGTTTTCCATTGTAAAAGGGATGTGTTGATTTCTCCAGGCTTCGGAAGTGGTGCTTGATATGACGAGGAAGCTCTTTCCAAACTATAATTGTCCTGAGGTTGCGTTATTTATGCAGGAGAAGCATAAATGGGCTATTCTAGCATAATTTTTTTTCACTGAATTATCCATTTGATTCCTGCACATGATAGAGCCACCTTCTCCCTGCTCACGATGGAGCTGCAGCATTTATTCACAAGAAGTGGACTTCCCGAAAAGAGGGTAGTGTAGTCTAATTGTTAGGCTGCCAGACTGGGAGACAGGACTCCTGGGTTCCATTCCTGATTCTACTGCTGATTTGCCTGTGCAAAGATTCTATACCTCAATGCACCTGTCAGGAAATGGTAATGTGCATATTTCTCTGCCTTACGACGGTGCTGTAAGAGCTAATGTTTGCATGGTGCTTTGAGATCCTTGGGTGAAAGAGGCTGTGTAAGTGCAAACTAAGTTACCTCCATATTACTGACCAAGAGTGAGGAACAACCAAAGTAGAAACTGTCCCCCTGGAGAATCCGTCTGAGGTGTGTAAACCCATTTTGCCCCACAAGTGATTGGCAAAACGTTTTGTCAGTCTACCATCTTTATTTAGAAATCCCAGTGGTGAGAGTGCCATCAGAAAATGTCAGCTCCTTGACAGCAAAATGTTTCACGGAAACAAGTCCATTTGGATGAAATTTTGTTTTTTGGTAGGTGAGATAGAACATTCCAAAAGGAAACAGAATGTTTTTATTTTTCATTTCAAAATGACTTTTCATTTCAGTTTTTTAAGTATATAAAATAAAATGTTCAAAAGCAAAACTGTTCTGTCAACATGAAATATTTTGTTTGACCCCAGATATTTTTTTCCAGACTTTTGTTTCATGGTAACTTTTGGTTTTTGTTTCCATTTTGTTTCTTTTTAGAACAGGAAAAACTGTGGGTTTTCCCGTGAAATAGAAAATCCAGTTCCTATCCAGCTCTACTAGCAAAGGCAGACTGGACAAAAATACCAGCTAACATGTAATGGCAAACAATCATCTGTTTGCACAGAAATAGACTCGGTAGGGCTTAATTGTTTTGTTTTGTCCTCTTGTTTTGTTTTCCGTCCCTATATTCTCTGAGTCTCCAATATATGAAACAGTAGAAATATTTAGCTGTTCGGTTAATGTCTGCAGTAGATGTGTAGATGTCACTATTCCGTGATTTAAAGGACACCCTTATTAGGTTGCACACAGTAATTAAAATCATGCTCTACTGAGGGGCTCTCAGGAAAGACTCTCAGCAGATCAGATTCTGATCTAAGTCACATCAGTGTAAATCCACAGAAGCTCCACTGAAGTCAATGGAAATACACCAGTGTGAAACAGGTGTCAGATCAGATGGCTTCAGGGTTTCAGCTGGTCAGCAAAGAAGGTGCAAGACAGAAGAGATGTTTCCCAAGCACCAGCATCAATTAAAAAAGCCTCAGAAAGGTATAGCTCTACCGCTTGGCAGTCAATTTGCACAGGTGCAATTGATTACACATGGTGCAGGACAAAAGAAAAATGAGGCTCTGGGTATGTGTGAGGGCATTAGTTTCTCCCTCCTTTTGCTGCAGGGCCAGATTCTGATGTCAGTTATGCTGATGCAAATCTACCATGGAGTTACTCTGGTTTACACCCCAGCACATGAGATCAAAGAGAAAATGAGTGAGTAGGAGAAATGAACGCAGACCTTCAGCCGGAATAGATTGTTGTAGTTCCAGTGGAGATACACTGATCACACCAGATAAGGCCCATTTTCTCTCTCTCTCAAGTTCACTCCTCCTTTTCTGTTCCTCTCTCTCTGCCATTCTTACTCTTTCTGCATCAGTTCTGTCTACACTGTTACAATTATTTGGTGCCTTTTTGTCTCTAATAATTCCAATGACGTATACAACATCATCAAAAATGATCACCCGTAAAAAGATAATCGTCTCCCAGATTCTGAAAAAAAAACACACCTTGTTTTATTTTAAGTACGGAGCTGAGTGCTGTCTTGGGTGATTACACTTATGCCTGAACCCCTGAAGGGAACTACCAAAAAAGAGAGAGCCAAATGTCCGCATAAAGGAGGAATAAAAATCTAGAGAGAAAATCAAATGCTGTATATTAACACAGGGAGAAAGTCAATGAGCAAAGTGCTGAATGTACCACTGACTGAAATGAAAGAGATTAAAGTACAAATTCATCCCTGTCATTAGTCCAGTGGCTTTCCTAGAGTTACACCAGAGACGAATCTGGCCCTAAAAATTCACTTACATGAAAACAGCAAGAAGAATGGGAATTTTTGCCACATTTGCAGTTGGGTTAAATCCCTCTCAGGCGGTTAGAGGCTGATACTCACTGGCAATGGAGAGATGCCTGTCACCATTACTGAGTATTATTGTTGTTATATATTAGGAAGATTTTTTCCAGTGAGAGCAGCACCCATCACGTGCCCCGTGTGCTCAGCCCCATGGAAAAGCTGACCCTGGTTGTGGGTGCAGAGCATTTTGAAAATTCCAGCCAGAGTGTCCTAAGTGCGTATGTCTACCTATGGACTTTTGTGGCCAATCGTAATGGGGTTTATAGGCCCCATGCTAAGACAGAGATGAAGAAGGGAGGGAGCAGTGAAGGATGGGAGCAGCAGTGGGCCAGGAAAGCTCCATCCTTCAGGCACAGCCAAGCATGCTCCTGGAGAAAAACTATACAGAGCCCAAGCAACTCAGGCAAGGAGGGGAGAAAGAATCCATTCGCTGGAGGAGCACTGCTCTGCAGCAAGAGGGGAAGAAGCCCCACTGAAGAGGTGGGCTGTGAACCTTCACCCCACTTTTGACCTTACCTTAGTGTGAGAGAGAACTGCACACGGAGTCACCTACATCCACCCACAGACGGTGGGGTTTTGAAGCAAAGGATTTTAACCCAATGGCAGCCAAGCCCCAAACAGATGCATGAGGTGTTGTAGGAAGTGGCCCAGGGGAAGGTGAGTAGGAAATGAGCCAAATCCAGGCCATCCCAGGCTGTTACAGTTTTGGGTCCTGAGCTGGGACCCAATGGAGTGGGAAAGCCAGGGTCCCCCTATGTACCCTAAATTACCCTACACCTAGGCCTGGGTTTGGCAGGACAAGGGGTTACTGGTAAGGAAGCAGATCCAGCTAGGACCCCATCCAGGAGGTACAGGACACATTGAACTGAAAGGGAGTCTAGAGTTGGACGACTAGGCCTGCTGACCGGATGAACAATCATATTGCACCTTTTTCTCAGTGAGAATGGAAAAGAACCTCCCGTTGACTTGAGTAGAGGCCTGATTTCATTCAAGTTCTTACCCCAAACAATTTATAGTCAATGAGCTGGTTCTGCAAACACTTGCTGCTGGGGCTAAGGGTAGGATATCTTCCTATTGACTTCATTGGGCTTTGGATCAGGCCATAATATGTCCTATTGCTAGTACCTGCGGTGACTTCATGATGGCTACAGACAGAAGAAAGCACTATGTGAAAGATTGGGTTTTGCATTAGCAAGAAGCAGACAAAAGCTGAGGAAGAGGTTACAGCAAAACATGACACTGAACAAGGAGTGGTCTGTGCTTCCAGTTTGTTTCTCAACTCACTTTTTCAGCTAGTAGTTGGGAGTGGAGGATGGGATGGGAGTGAATAGACCACATGCCACTCTCAGGAGGTACCAGGGGTATTATTAATCCCCAGTTCATAACTGTGAATGAATTGCCTGTTCTGGGCTTTTCCCCGGATAATGAGAAGTGCTTCTGAGATTAGGAGATTAAATCCTGACTTTTATGTCGAACCCAAAGGATCCCAAAGCATTAGGGAAACTGAGATACAAGTGCTGGTCCCAATCCTGCACCAAGATACAACCATATAAATCCCCGTATTCATAAGGTGCTCCATTCGTTGCAGTGGTCTGTGTTGACATATCTCAATGTACATAGCCCCACAGTGAAACTCCAGCCATCAGGCAAAGTTAAGGTTGCAAAGGTGAAGATGAAAATGTCAGGAGATTCTCTGAATAGAAGGTAGACAAATCTAAATTCCCCTCCACCTCTCCTTGTTGCTATGCCAACATTAAGACCGCATCTCATCATAGGGACTGGACACCATCTCGCCTCTCTGGGGACCATGAGGTTTTTGGATACTTCCATTTCCTCCTCTTTGTCTTGCTTGAAAATGTCTCCTTCTCATCCTGGTCAGAATTTCCCTTAAATTAAATCAATGCAAACAATAAATTCAGTCTCTTGATATTTTAGAAAACAAATGGACATATGTTTGGCTGGGGGAAGGGGAGATGTGGGTGTGTGAAAAAAATATTAGTCTTAATAATTAATAAAGAAGAAAATGTACTGTGTAATACAACTGTGGTGGACGCTGGTAAGGTCATAGTGTGATAGCTGGTGTAAATCAGTGTAGCTCCATAGCCTTAAGGTGTTCAGATGCCATGGTGATGGGCACAGTATAATAACACAGATAGATTTGATTTGATCCAAGGATGTAGCATTCTTTGCATTGCACATTCCCCATCTCCTCACCTTTGGTTTCACCAGCATCTGTGCCGATCTGTGTCTGTTGAGTTGCCTGATAAAATAAAGATTTGACGGGCTCATTGCTCACACCTGAGCTCTAATGTGGTTAAGTCGAGAGGACTCTATAGACCTTTCTATTTAGACAACCCACTTCGCAGTGGGGAAAGAGAGTGAGGTCTTCCTTTGGAGAATGTCAGAACTAGGTCAGACTGTCTGACTGACTTAAAGGGATTATATGTTACCATGGGTTCTTTCCTCCAGCTCTTTTCTCCTACTCAAACCCACTACACACCCACAATGCACTCCACCACAACAATAATTTCAACTGCTGGAGCATCATTCATCTGAAGGCTCTAATGCAATTTCCAAGCAGTAAGTAAACTTCTCAACATGCCTGTTCTTTACAGAGGTTAGGTCCATGGGGACAGATTATTTTACCCACTGTGTCCCCTAAATATAGCTCTGGTGATGTATAGATTCTGTAATGGCTCGGGGGAGAATTCCCTGGTACTAGCTTGGTGGTCTCATGCTATTTCCCTTCCAAGTCTTGGGTTAGGAGGTCTGTGAGGTGGCGGGGCTGGGGGTGGGGGTGGGGAGGGAGTGGGGATGGGCGGAGTAGAAGCAGGGAAGCAGGGGTGGAAAGGCTTATAGAACATGATACTAGGGTGAATCAAGACGAAGTAAAGCCCATAGAATCTGCCATAATTTAGACATTTAGACAAAAAAAATATGAATTAAAAGGGGAGTTCTTAAAAGAGTTTATTAGATGGCCAAAAAGCCATAATTTCATAATCAAGAAAGAGGACAATTTTGGCTATAAATGCATTATTGTTCACTGGCGAAGGCAAATAATTATAAAATAAAAAGAAAGTCGATAAGGAAAGCTAAGGGCATCACAGAAAACTGTATGATTAGCGGGGCTATGTTTACGTTTATTAGCAGAAAAAGAAATTATATCAATGGTACTATAGGCCCATTAACTAGGTGAAATGGTAAAACTGCAAATAAGAATGCAGAAAATGCAGAAACAATGAATACATACTTGGAAGAAGTGGGAGGATGATAAAGTATTTTCCAGCCCATTACAACAGAGGACAGTGCTAGACAACATTTATTAGTGATAAACATTTTTAAATCAGCAGGCCCAGGTAACTTGCATCCAACAGTCCTAAAAGAGTTGGCTACAGAGAACTCTGGCCCACTAATATTAATTTGTAATAAATCTTGAATAGCAGCACAATTCTAGAAGAATAAAAGAGCATGAAATGTGCTAATATTTAAAAAGGGCAAACAAGATGACCTGGATAAAACTATTTGCTAATTAGCCTGACATCATTCCTTGACAAAATAATGGTATAGCATTTATGGGATTCAGCTGATAAAGAATTAAGGGATAGGAATATAATTAATGCCAGGCAATAATGGTTTAATGGAAAATAGGAAAATCTGATTTCAATCTCTGATAAGATTACAAATTTGGCTGATAAATAAAACTGCATAGGAGTAACATACCTAAATTTTTGTGAGGCATTTGACAACACCACACAGTATTCTGATTTTTTAAAAAATAGCACTGTACAATGTTGATAGAGCATATATTAAATGGATTAAAATCCGGCTAACTGACAGATCTCAAAAAGGAGATGTCAATGGGGTATCATCATTGAATGGGGCTGTTTCTGGTGGGGATTGTTACTAGGCCCAGTGCCATTCAACATTTCCATCAATGATCTGGAAGTAAATATTAAATCACTGCAGTAAAATTTGTGCATGACACCATGATTGGCAGAGCTGTAAATAATGATGAGGACAGGGTAGTTATATTGAATGACTGGATCGCTTTGTAACCAGGGTCCATTGAAACAAAATACACGTTACTACAGCCAAAACTAAAGAATTTTGGAACAAGGAATGTAGGTCAGACTTACATGGGGTAGCGTATCCTGGGGGACTGTATCCTGGAAAGCAGTGCTCTGACAAAGATTTAGAGATTATAATGGACAAACAACTCGACTTGAGCTCCCAATGTGGTGCTGTGGCCAATGTGATCATTGTATGTCGAAAGAGGGAAGTAGAAAGTAAGAGCATGGAGGTGCTTGGAGCTTTCCTCTGTGTACAGCATCGGTGAGATAGAAATTGGATTACTGCATACAGTTCTGATATCCACATTTTAAAAAAGATGTTGAAAAATTGGAGAGGGTGCAGAAAAAAAAAGGCATCGAAATGATTCAAGGGTTGGACAAAGTGCCTTACACTGAGAGACTTAAAGAATTCTATCTGTTTAGCTTATCAGAAAGAAGGCTGAGGGATGACTTCATTATAGCGTACATATCCTTCACAAGGAGAAAATGCTGTGTGAAAAAGACTCTGCAATCTAACAGAGAAAGGTATGACGAGAACCAATGGCAGGAAGATGAAGCCAGACAAATTCAAATGAGATATTAGGTCCTGTTTTTCTTCAAATGTGAGGACAATTGAGTTCTTTAAGTTTGGAACAAAGTACAAAGGGACGTGTGGATTCTCCATCGCTCGATGCTTTCAGATCAAGACGCGAGGCCTTTCTGGATGATTTGTTCAGTCAAACACAAGATACTGTGCTCAACATAGCATTACTGGGTGGGATTCTCTGGCCTGTGATGTAATGGCTGATCTAATGATCACTTCTGGATTTAAACTCTATGAATCAATAAAGTTAGAACAACCAGGGACGATTCTAACTTATGCAGGATACCGATAGAGCAGTCCAGAATCTAAGAGGATTGTAACACCAGTTCTGCCTTTCTTTCTCCTTCCCACCGCCTGCTGCTTCTGAGCTGAACTTTTAGGAGGGGCAGCACCAAATCAGACCCAATATTTTCAAGAGTGAGTGCCTAAAGTTAGGCTCCCAAGGCCTGATTCATCATTGCCTGCACCTTGTACAAATATTTACCCAGTGCCAAATGGGTGTGAAATGCTACCATTCTGATCAGGCAGCCATTTACCCCAATTTTGCACTCATTTTGCAGTGGGATAAATGATTTACAAAAGGTACAGGGGAGCTGAGAGTCCTTCACTTAGGAGGGAAGAATCACAGGCACTGCTATAAACTAAGGATCGAGTGGCTAGGCAGCAGTTCTGCAGAAAAGGACCTAGTTGTGACAGTGGACAAGAAGCTGGACATGAGTCAACAGTGTGTCCTTGTTGCCAAGAAGGCTAACAGCATTTTGGGCTGTATAAGTAGGGGCATTGCCAGCAAGAGGGACATGATCATTCCCCTCTATTTGGCCCTGGTAAGACCTCATCTGGAGTACTGTGTCCAGTTTTGGGTCCCACACTACAAGAAGGATGTGGAAAGAGTCCGGGGAGAGCAACAAAAATGATTAGGGGGCTGGAGCATAGGATTTATGAGGAGAGGCTGAGGGATTTGGGATTATTTCGTCTGCAGAAGAGAAGAGTGAGGTGGGATTTGATAGCAGCCTTCAACTACCTGAAGGGAAATTCCAAAAGGGACAGAGCTCGGCTGTTCTCAGTGGTGGCAGATGACAGAACAAGGAGCAATGGTCTCAAGTTGCAGTGGGGAAGGTGCTGTTTGGATATTAATAAATACTATTTTAATAGGAGGGTGGTGAAGCACTGAAATGGGTTACCTAGGGTGGTGTTGGAATCTCCTTCCTTATGGGTTTTTAAGGCCTGGCTTGACAAAGACCTGGCTGGGATGATTTAGTTGGGATTGTTCCTGCTTTGAGGAGAGGGTTGGACTAGATGACTTCCTGAGGTCCCTTCCAACCGTGATTTTCTATGATTCTATGATTCTGTGATCTTCCTTTAGGTGCCTGAGAAAGTGGCCTAATTTTCAGGTCCCACTGAACTCTATGTCCTTAACCATTTTTCTCTGTTCCCCTTCATGCAGAGGACAGATGTGAATATTGGAGCCAGGAGGGATGGCCTAAGCCACCTGGGGTTTCCTATACACAGCTGGCCAAAGTCACAGGTTTTACAGTCACTTTGCCTCACCATAGTTCAGTAGAGAGCCTGCTACTGAGCAGTGTTGTGTGACCATTCACACCGTGCAGACTGATCAATAATACCCGAGTCTCTAATCCCCGTAGGTGGCATTGAAAATCTCAACCATAACTTTATATTTCACTGTTGAGCCTTGGCACTTCCACAGAGGTAAGGTTTCCAGAGACTGAAGCTTAACACAATTTATCTCTGCAAAGATGGGTTTCCAACTCCAGTCAGAGTCCTTGCGTCAGTAGAGAGATTATCCAATGTACAGGCCCTTCGATTTGCAGCTGCAGTTGAATTAAAGGTGGAAAATGCTGGTGGAAAATTTACAGGACACCTTGCTAAAAACTTTCCTCAGAGTGCCCCCAGCAATGCCAGGGAAAGTTCATTTGATTTTTTTTCCTTTTTAAAAAGCTGTGTTTACTGAACTACACCTTGTAGTGGAGAGAGGATATGGAGCAGGGGATTGTGGAAACACCCTTACATTTAATGAAAGCTTGTTTTAAAAATAAATTCATTTGGGGCTGAATTTAATTTCATGATGTCCGTTTAATCAGATTGATACTCACAAAATGTAATGCTTGGATTATATTGAACAAAATATGCCAATAAAGACATGCCGAGTTACTTGAAGTATGACATAAGGACATAAGATTTCACATCCGAAATTACACCTAAGGTCCATCTAGTCCAATATCCTGTCTCTGGCGTTGGTCAGTACCGGATCCTTCAGAGAAATCTCCTGGTGGACAATTATGGAGCAATCTGCCCATGTGGGCCATTTCTTCCAAAACACACTCAGTTAGTGATTTGTTTGGCCCCAAAAACCCAGTACTAAATTAGGATTTGGGAAACTTGGGTTCTATTCCCAGCTCTGCTGCTGACTTGCAGTGTGATGTTAGACAAACCATGTCCCCCATACCTCAATGGGCACATCTGCAAAAAGGAACTGATACTCTGGTTTATGCAATGCTTTGAAACCTATGGGTGAAATATGCTATGTACAGGCTAAGTATTACTGTTCCTGATTTACATCTCTTTGACTGTATTGACAATAGTAGTACTGCTCCTGATCCACACTGCTGTGAGGAAGATCAGTACTGTATCATTATCTCCATTAGTTACATAGCCCCAAGGGCACACATAATTTTTAAGATGAATAAAAAATCACGGGTGCCTGCTCTGAAGATCTTACATAAATCCACAAATCCTTAATTCCAGCCACATTAAAGTAACCTCCATGATGGCACGTGATTTTTCCAGAACCCTGATCTCTAACTGCATCGATCCAAGAGTAGCAATAAATAAAGGGGATAATGAAGCAACTGGCTTCTTCAGAAAGGAAATGCTAAGCAGCATATGGAAGTGTCACCAGCAGAATAATGTCTTCTGCTGCACCAGCAGAGGTGAGGCATTGATCACTGAACAGAAATGGCCAGTGGTATGTTTGAAGGGTTTACTTGCCGATAGGGGCTGGGGTGTGAGGTAGCTCTTTCTATGCTCCATCTTAGCGAAGAAATGCTGCAATCCCCTTGGAACTCAAGTCAGCTGGATTTGGGAAAGTGCCCTTTGTATTCCTGATAGTGTTGCCTCTTTGCCCCAAGTGGTTAGGCCATATTTGGGAGCCTTTCAGGGTTCTTTTTGTTAGGATGAGAAATCCATGGGAAGAGATATTTCTGTAATTAGTGTAATCTTGTTTGTCTACAACAAATGTACACGCGATCCTCTTTCCCTGAAGATAGTAGGCAAAAAACATCAGCAGAACATTCCCTTATTCAGAAATCCCCAAGTCTGCCACTCCAGTGAACTCTGTGCTCAAGGTCATGTCTACACCAGCATTTTGGTCAGTATAAGTTATGTCGCACAAGAGTGTGAAAAAGCACCCCCCTGAGTGATATAAGTTACACTGACAGTAGTGCCAGTGTGGACAGTGCTATGCTGGCAGGAGAGCTTCTCTGGCTGACACAGAATCATAGACTATTCATGTTGGAAGAGGCCTCAGGAGGTCATCTAGTTCAATCCCCTGCTGAAAGCAGGACCAACACCAACTAAACCATCCCAGCCAGGGCTTTGTCAAGCTGGGCTTTAAAAACCTCTAAGGATGGAGATTCCACCACCTCCATAGGGAACCCATTCCAGTGCTTCACCACCCACCTGTCAAAGCTACTGCTGCTGATTAGGGGTAGTGTAATTATGTTGATGAGAGAGCTCTCTCCCGTTGGCATAGAGCCATTACATGGGAGATCTTACAGCGAAGCAGTTGCATCAGTATAGCTGTGATGCAACAAGCTCTCTAGTGTAGACATGGCTCAAGAAGCCCTTTTTCTCTCTCTGCTTCTTATAAGGGTGATGCTCCCAACTCCTGCTTCAGGATTTTTGCTCCAACATATACAGGTGGTAATGCAGTCTCATAGCCTCTGCAATCAGGGAAACCTCTTAGACCACATGACTTGGCTCTGAGCTGCCATGTGGTCTAATACCTGGGTAGTAGCCCCAGAACCCCAAATTATTTTTTACTACGCAAAGGGGCACGATTGCTCCTTCTGTTGTGTCAGGAAGAGGGGACGTGGTACAGCGATGGCTTTAACAAGATCTATGATTGTCGGTGGATCTAAGAGGCACCTGCTGAAAGCAGGGGGACTGCCTGGTCGGGGCAGACTTTCACGACCAGATTTTGTCCTTTAGACTCTAGCCCTCTTTGGCAACTGAAGAGCTGCGTCCACCGAGGTGGATATTTGGGGGGCAATTGTACCTTAAGTGAGTGCATTACCTGCACAAAAGAGTGTGCATGTGACATCTGCCCTCTTCGCCAGCACCATGGACCTCCAGAACGAGAAACATGAGTCTTTATAGCATGAGTTAAAGAGCAGCTCTGTAGATGGGGCAATAACGACTCAAGTCCTCTGTGGATGGTGAACATGTGACAAACACTGGCCAGTGGGTCACATATACACTCTTTCACCATGCCTATAGTGTGTGCTCCTCTCTGCAGCCAGCCAGTTCTCGTGGCCAGCGTGGGGAGCTGCCCTGGGTCATGTCACCCACTTCTCGCTGTCTCAGTCCCTGTGAGTAAGGGGAAAAAAGGACTGCATATATCCCTGGCTCCTTGAAGCCCTCCCCCCTACTTTACTTGAACTCCCATGCAAAAAGCAGGCATCGATTTGTTCCTAAAGATCCACTGGGACTTTATGGAAGATCTGGAGTTTGTCATGTAGCCCATGGCCAGCATTTCCTCACCGGCCACATGTTCCATGCAGTTTCTGTCTGCCTGATTCCTACCCTTGCACTCCAGAAATGGCTCCATGAATTCAATTTTTGCATCTGTACAGTTTGTAAAGCTCTTTGGGATCATTCCTGGAGAAAGGCTCCATATAACTATATTAGCTTGCAAAGCAAACATGGAGAAATAGCCTGCTGGTCATAAACAAGCTGTTGCAATTTGTCCTGTGCACTATATGCACTGGATCTTATTCAGAAAACAAGATATGCTTTTTGTTTTTATACCGATGGGCATCACTCCCAGGGATTCAGTCCTAATATAAATATTGGTAATAGACATTGTATGTCACTCTTTTCAGTAATAGAGTTTGAAAGGCATATAGTGGCAGTATAAATACACATGGTATATCTGAGTACTCTATTAGTTACAGGCAGACTGGTCTTGGCTGCTGCTCCTTCTGTATCCTCCCACACCGTCCAGCGCACAGGGCATCCACCACTCTCCACCATTTATTTTGATCTTGAGCTAATCTGTCCAGACAGAGTGTCATAATGATGGGTTTGGCTTCTTTCTCTATTGGTTGGTGTCATGTTTCTCTGGGTCACCCTCTTCATTTTTTTCCATATGTTATTGTCCATATTATCACTTGCGATGGAAGTTGTGTTGGTGACATACTTAAAGCATGTCCTCAATATCTTCTTCTTCTTCTTCTTCTTCTTCTTCTTCTTCTTCCCATATTTGATTATTTAGAGTGGTTTACTCTACTTAGAATTTCCGAGGCAAGAAATTCTTTCCAATGAGCTCTGAAGATCTTCTACAGGCTTTTCCTTTGAATGAATTGATTTTCTGATCAATTTCTGATGAGATATAGATATAGATTCTGATGAGATATAGATTTCCGTGACTCTGGTCTACAAAGGAGGACCAATACGATGACTATAAATTCATATATTTTTGTCAGTGCCAGTTATGCAACTTTTCCACATCTTTTCACGTTATGTAAACTGTTGTCAGCCTTTGTTATTTGTTGCTTAACATCTGGCACGGTGTCATGATCCTTGCACAACTGATAGAATATATCAGGATTGGAAGGGATCTCTGGAGGCCTCCAGTCCAACCCCCTGCTCAAAGCAGGACCAATCCCCAACTAAATCCCCAGCTCACTCCCTCAATAGTTTGTTTGTTCACTCTTGTGGTCACTTTTGGGACATTGGTAGCCATATAATTTGTCTTCCTCATTAAATGAACAAACCCGCTTGTTTTGCAATATCTGCAAAATGCAGGTGTTTTCTGTGTTAAACTAAGCTGGAAAGTGTCATCAGCAAAAATGAGGCAATCCAAATATGCTTTATCATTTGCCCATAAAATTCCTCAGTTGCCCTCTCCAGTTACTTTCCTCATGACACAGTCAATGACCAGTGCATACAATAGTAGGGATATAATACACTCTTGCCTTACTACAATTATCACTGAAAACCATTGGCTGATGTTGTCAGCATCTCTGATTACACATGCAGTATCTTGGCTGTGTAGCATGCTATATAGACAGTGTACGGTCTGTGTTCTCACCAAGCCTCAGGGTACACCTATACCACAAATTAAGGTGTAAATCACAGGTAGGTATACCTTCAGCTTTTAATCTAGCTAACGTGAGTAACAATAGTAGTGAGAGTCATGGCATCAGGGACTTCAGCACAGGGTAGTCATCCCAAAAATACTTGTACACCCTAGGTAAGTATTTGAGTGGATAGTCTGAGCTGAAATCCATGCCATCACTTCTTCACTGTCATTATTACTCATCCTAACTAGGTAGCTAATAAAGCTAGTATGGCTATCCATGATACCGTCACACCTCAGTTTATGGTATAGACATACTCTACACTGCAGCCCAAAGAATTAAGGCAATCCTTGGATGCATAAACAGAGGGATCTTGAGAAGGGGTAGCGACGTTATATTACCTCTGGATTTGGAACTGGTGCAGACATTGCTGGCATCCTGTGTCCAGTTCCACAGTTTCAAGAAAGGTGTTGATGATAAATTGCACAGCATTCAGAGAAGAGCCACAATGATGAAAGGATTGGAAAACATGCCTTATAGTGATAGATTCAAGGAGCTCATTCTCCTATGTAGCTTAAGGAGTGACTTGATCACAGTCTATAAGTGCGTACGTGGGGAGCAAATATTTGATAATGGCTTCATCAATCTAGCAGAGAAAAGTGTAACAAGATCCAATGGCTGGAAGATGAAGCTGGCCTGGAAATAAGGTGTAACATTTTAATTATGAGGTTGATTAACCACTGGAAAAATGTACCAAGGGTTGTGATGGATTTTCCATCACAGGCAACTAGAAAATTAAGATTGCATGACTTTTCTAAAAGTTATTCTCTTGTTCAAACAGGAATTATTCTTTCAGGGATGCGCTGTGGACTGTGTTATCCAGGAGGTCAGACCAGATCATCACAATGGCCCCATCTGGCCTGACTGTACAAATTTATAGTGTTATGCTTTTTTGAACAGCTGAGACTTTTGGCATTCCAGTGATTTTCCTGTACTCCTGGTGAATCATGACATATGGGATAAAATCACAGCAATGTTTACCTCTATGCCTCTGCCACCAGCACTGACCTAATTTTAATGGTTGTTCTTTAAAGAACTATTAGAGCTACCACTATGGCTGCGCACCAGCGGAGAGCTCAAACAGTACAAACAATGGGGCTGAGCGATGGGGTGTTCGAATCCCACACTGAGGCCAAAGAGGTTAAAGGACAAGACCATGCTCAGTTAGCCCTGCCCCGATAGTCCTTCAGAGTATGGTCCAGCTGGAGAAGCAGGTTAAAAGGAGCTCAGGATCCCAGGCTATGTAGGGAGAGCAAACTGCCTGGAAGGAGGAGAAGTCCTTTTCCTGGAAGGCTGAGCATGAGACAGAACCATAGGGCTGATAAAAGCCCATAGGAAGTGCTTTCTCCAACCCCCATCGAGAACTGACAGGCCCTGAGAGGCTCTACTCCTCTTTGAACTGTCAGGCTCCCGATTGTTTGAACAACAGGGGCTATGGCCCAAACTGAAGGAGAGTATGAATAGGAAGTGGCCCAAGACAGCAGACAAGGAGCTTCTGTGTGGAGGATTCTGTCAATGCTACTCCCCAAGAGAGTCCTGGGCTGGGACCCAGAGGAGAGAGAGAGTCCAAGTGCCCTTATTCTTCCCAGTTGAGAGCAAGACCCCAATGCAGACCAAGACTGTGATGCCTTCAGTTTAAGATTAGGGGCCAGGTATCTCGACCCCTTTTGCTTAGGAGGTGTGAGAGTGGAATCCAGTTGCACTAGCCACTAGGCCCCCTGGGGACTATACCACAGGCTGGTCAAAAAAAAAAATCTGTCAAAATGTTCCAGGTAGAAAATTTGGTTTTCAGCTAAATGAAGGAAATAGAGTGAATTTCAATGAATGGAAGAGATACTGCAGCCGGGTGAAGTTGGAAGTAAGAGTGTGATAAAGGAATAAATGCTAATGCTATACTGATAGCTTAAACTGCCTGGGGAAAGTGCCAATGGTAGAAAGGCATGCATCCGACGAAGTGGGTATTCACCCACGAAAGCTTATGCTCTGATACATCTGTTAGTCTATAAGGTGCCACAGGACTCTATCGCAATGGTAGAATGTTGGCATTTTGGAAGAATTGTGTAAACATTGAGATTGCTAATACTTTTCTGTTAAGTTGTGATACTCTGATTGGAAAGCCTTCTGGAATTTAGTGGGGTCCAAACTAATAGGGGTTTAATCTCTCTTTCTACAGCATTTATATGGGTATTATTAGCAAAGTACCTGAACATCTCAGTCCTTAATATTGACAAAGAGTCTTGTAGCACCTTATAGACTAACAGAGATGTTTGAGATCATAAGCTTTCGTGGGCTAAGACCCACTTCATCAGATGAATGTTGTCATTTATATATGAATATATATTTATATATTCATAGTCCTTAGTATATTTTTCATAACAAAACCCCCACGAGGGAGGGAAGTGAAATAGTTCCATTGTATAGATAAGGAACCGAGGCACAGAGAGATGAAGTGACTTGCCTAGGGTCACACAGGAATCCCTGACTAGCACTTTAAGCACATTTTTATTCCATAGACATTTAATAGGGGTTTATAAAAATACTCTAAAAAACCTTCCAAATGGAGCTCAGAATGGGCTCTTATTCTAGATATAATGAATCACCCCTCAGAATTCTTCCAGGGTTCTAATATTCTATTAAATGGAATAGAGAAACCTATAGGCAGCTCTCATCAGCTATCACATTCTGTACAACTTTCCCATAAAGGTAGTGGAAGCTTATGTAGAGGGTAAAAAGCTACCAGTGCAGTGGTCTGAAATTAAAGCTGTTGCAGGTATATAATTTAATGTGACATTAATTGGGTCGTGGGAGCACATAAGGAGAATCACAGAGTGTGTGTGTGTGTGTGCTGAAATGTTTTGTTAACGGAGGAACATCGCAAATGCTAACCTCGGCAACCCGAAATAAAAAAACAGCCGAGTCTCATTCCTCTGGGCAGCCATTCCTGTCAAATGAGTTGTCGAAAAGGACGAGTCTCGGCTGATGTCGATCAGCACAGCTTCACTGAAGTTATACGTGGTCAGTGTCACTACACTACTTTATGCCAGCTGAGAATTTAGCCAGACCTCACCTTTAGTGGATGCCCCACAAGGTTTGTCTGCACTGCACATTTAGTCCATCCCTCCCCTCTGCCATCCATATAGAGAAACCTCTAGCGTGACCCAATTTTACGGGGACAGTCCCGCTATTTGGGGCTGTGTCTTATATAGGCACCTATTACATCCCTACCCCCTGTCCTGATTTTTCACACCTGCTGTCTGGTCACTCTAGAAACCTCTGACATGGAGATGCTTTAAGCCCAGGTTAGCCCACTGTGGGTGTGGCGTAAGCCTGGGGTCTGGTTGAGCTTGGGATGAAACCCATTCACTTTGTAATGAGGATGCCCACAAAATCACTCTGGTGCTGATGGTCCTCCTATGTCCATCCTGCAATTCCCCATAAAGAACAAACAAGGTCTCTCACAATTATCACAACTGACTAGGAAAGAATCCTAGAGAAAAAGCCTGGGTGATCTGCATCTATGATTCAACTGTGCTGTAAAGACATATCCAAAGGAACTCAGCTATGGCTGTGTGAAATCCTTGGACGTTTAGCATCAGATCAGTCACCTTAGACCCTTTGAAACTCCCTTCCTCCCTTACTACAAAACAGACCAATGATGCTGAGCTTTGGGAGCTGAAAGTTCCTCCTTTGCCCATGAGGAGACGGGAAATAGGTAGCAGGGGGCGTGGCTGATGCTCTCATCGCAATGGCATCTATTTTCTAGCTGGGGTCTTTGGATCTTAGGATGGTTGCTGTGTCTGTTAACGCATTGGTGCATTTTATAAAAGCCTAATGGCTAGAACTCTGGGCTAGGACTCTCAAGACAAGTGTGCTCTTCCACTGACCTGCTACGTGAACTTGGGCTAGTCACTTCACTAGGATGACCAGACAAGAAGTGTGAAAAATCAGGATGGGGGTGGGGGGTCCTATATAAGAGAGAGACCCCAAAATCAGGACTGTCCCTATAAAATCAGGACATCTGGTCACCCTACACTTCACCTAGTGATGCTGCGTTTTCCCCTGACAAGCAAGCAAACCTGACGAAGACTGGAAGTTCTTTGAGGCAGAAACGGTCCCTGACTGGATCCCAGAATCATGCTGTCTTCTGGGGCTGCCAGTGGGAGGAATCTTGGGCCTCAAACGCAAGACTGGGCATGCCCAGGAACTGCTCAGACTAGCAGATCACCTGAATCGGTGGAGAAGGGGGCAAGCAAAGCTCTAAATCACAAAGGGCCCTGCTCACACTGCTCCTGTGTGTGTGAAAGGTCCCCCCTCACCATACGGCTTTGGCGCACTGCTTGACACAGAAACTTGTCTGAGCAGCTACATGAATGCCTGTCTGACTGCTCCTATGATTCCTGCTTACTTGTCTGACTCAAGCCCAGCCTCCCACCCTGCTTCCTATCCTCCACACCCCAGACCCCCACCTGTTCCCGGTTCCTGCTTTCCTGCCTTGCTCCAGGTTCTCGTTCCTATGCCCTACCTCTGATCCTGACTCCGGCTTTGACACCTCACTCTGTCTCCAGCTCTGATTCTTGGCTGGGCTCCTGACTGTGACTCCGACTCTGGTGCCAGGTTCCTGGCTCTAATTACTGGGCCTGACTGCCCACATCCTGATCCTTACATCTAGATACTATCATAATCCAAATAATAAGCTTTGGGAGGATATTCTTATATTGCAGAGTAGTAAAAATTAGACTAAGATATAAGGACATTTCTACACTATTTATGTATTCTGGGATGAGTCTCAGATCATTTTGATTTATTAATCTATGGCTAGTGTTCCATGGTGCACCACTGAATTGTATAAGGTCAACGTCTTCCATGGACTGTACACAAAAGGGCTAGATGGGGTAAAAAGCAGAACTGAACTTGGCCCTACTTATGTATGAGAATAAAGACACACACACACACACACACACACACACACACACTACACCTCTTTTGACTTCACCCACCCTCCTCACAGTACAGATCTGTTCTATTTTTTTTTTCTCCGTGCAGGGTATCATAGGCTGTGATTTGCCGAAAGAAAGCTGTAGAGTATGTTAATTTCTGTGGGACTTAGGCGGACTCATAACTCTTGGAGATTAATAAGAATCCAAGAAGTATCTATCTTCTGCTGATGCTTTCATTTGTGCAGTAATAAAGCTCTCTGTTCTTCTCTAATAAAAACAATGAGGAAACAAATGGGTGTGCAGGTACTGGAACTTTTGAGGAATTAATTCAAAAGCATGGAGGGATGTTTTTTATCATGCTGTAAGCACCCAAAAGGTGAAACTCACTCTTCGCTGGAGCTGTTATCCCATGTCTTAAGGCACAATCCTGTAAGGGTCCTGTGCAGTCACTAGGAAGTACAGAATGAGCGTTCTCCTGTGAGCACTCAGCATTCCTCAGAGATGCTGAGTCAGAATATAGTTGCTATGGCTAGGGAGAGCCGCATCACCAGTGCCAACACTGCTCCTGTCTCCTCCACCTGCTCTTGTATCCAGACAGAGAACCTGACCCTGGATTCCTCTACCCAGATCCTGGTGTGGATTTGCAGAGACCGTGGCCTGCATTTCCCACTCACATAAAGCCAGGCTGGGGGAACCATCCAGTGTGAAAGCTGCCTGCTGGTGGGATCTCTCAGGATGCATGTGGGAGAGCTACAGAAGGAGGTAGCAGGGCTGAAGAGCAATTGTGCCCATGAGGAATTCCTCGAGAGTATTCATATGGAGACGTCCAAGGCTGAGGAAGTTGTCCAGTCCAGCTAGAAAGGACTGCTCTCATTCCACCAGGGGAGGAGGATATGGCTCTGCAACAAAGAGGACATTGGCTGTTGGCTATGTCTGACACCAGGCAGTCTCCACCCCTACTCCCAATCCACCCACGATAGTGATGAAGAATCATTATCCCGCCCTGGTAACGAGGGACCCCAGGTGGAGGAAGACAAGCTCAGTTCTCCCAAAGCTGGGAGGATCTAGCTACAACTCCCAGGAAGAAATGTAGGGTAGACATGGTTGCTCACTTCCTTCTGAGGGGACCAGAGGCGCGCATCTGTCAACCTGACATGGCATCCCAGGAGGTTTGTTGCCTGCTGGGGGCCCCTAACCGAGATGTTATTGAGGGACTGTTAATGATCATCTGGCCTTCTGACTACTACCCATGCTACTCATCCATGTGGGCACTAATGACACTTCACGATCTGACCCCAAGCTGATCAGAAGTGACTACAGGGCTCTGGGACTAAGGGTGGAGGAGCTGGGGGTTCAGGTAGTGCCCCCTATAATCCTTCCGATCAAAGGTAGGGGCCAAGGCAGAGATAGATGCATCCTGGAGGTGAATGCCTGACTGTTCTAGATTTGATTTTGACAAATAGGGAAGAACTGGTTGAGAATTTGAAAGTGGAAGGCAGCTTGGGTGAAACTGGTCATTAAATGGTAGAGTTTATAATTCTAAGGAATGGTAGGAGGGAAAATAGCACAATAAAGACAATGGATTTCCAGAAGGCAGACTTTAGCAAACTCAGAAAGTTGGTAGGTAAGATCCCATGGGAAGCAAGTCTAAAGGGAAGAAGAGTTCAAGAGGGTTGACAGTTTTTCAGAGAGACAGTATTAAGGGCACAAGACCAAACTATTCCACTGCGTAGGAAAGATAGGAAATATGGAAAGAGACCACTCTGCTTTAACCAGGAGATCTTCAATGACCTGAAAGTCAAAAAAGAGCCCGGCAAAAAGTGGAAAGTAGGTCAAATTTCAAAGAATAAATATAAATAATTAAGACAAGTATATAGGGACACAATTAGAAAGGCCAAGGAACAAAAAAGAGATTAAACTAGCTCGAGACATAAAAGGTAAAAAGAAAACACTCTACAGATATGTTAGAAACAAGAGAAAGACCAAGGACAGGGTAGATCTGTTACTCAGTAGGGAATCGGGTGGGGGGAACAATAATAGAAAATGTTGAAATGTCAGAAGTTTTAAAGGTTAGTAGTGATTGGTCATCTAACATAGTGAATGCCAGTGAAAATGAGGTAGGATCGAAGACTAAAATAGGGAGAGAACAAATTAAAAAAAAAATATTTAGACAAGTTAGATGTCTTCAAGTCAGCAGGGCCTGAAGAAATGCATCCTGGAATATTCAAAGAGCTGACTGAGAAGATATCTGAGCCATTAGTGATTATTTTCGTGGAAAATGGGGAAAATATAGTACCCATCTATAAAAAGGGAAATAAGGACAACCAGGGATTTATAGGCCAGTCAGGTTAACTTCAGTACCTGGAAAGATAATGGAGCAAATAATTAAGCAATGAATTTTCAAATACCTACAAGCTAATAAGGTGATAAGTAACAGTTAACATGGATTTGTCAAGAACAAGTTGTATGTATACCGTATGTACACAGAGCAAGAGACAGTTCCTGTTCTGAGACGCTTACAGTCGAAATAGGCAAGATAGACAATACCGATTAGGAAACCACCTGTGATATATGTTAGTTGTAGTGTGGAATGCACTGCTGGAGGGCAGTCAGATGCTCTCATGATGAGGGCAGTATAGGAATTTCCACAGCACACAGTACTGGAATTAGTGGGAACAGAACCCAGGGTACGTCTACACTACCCATGGGATCGGCGGGTAATGATCGATCTATTGGGGATTGATTTATTGTGTCTAGTGTAGACACAATAAATCGATCCCTGAGTGTGCCCCCCCATCAACTCCTGTACTCCACCACCTCAAGAGGCAGAAGCGGAGTCAACAGGGGAGTGGCAGCGGTCGAGTTGCCGCTTAGTGGACGGCCAGGTAAGTTGACCTAAGATACATCGACTTCAGCTATGCTATTCACCCAGGTCTGCTTGCTCCCAATAAACACATTTTCACCAGTTCCTTGTGCTTAGTTTCACTCCCCTGCCTTGCTGTGGGACTGCCTTTGCTTTCAGTGAAACAAATGAAAACCCCGAAAACAAATTTCTTGCAAGCATGTCAGATGATGTTATTACTGTTTAAAAGCGTAATGAATGTGTTTTCTACAGAAAAGCTATTTCAGGGTTTTCTTTGTTTAGATTGTTAAAAATACACCTCACCCCTTTCTTTAAGTGCATGTATGACTGGTCAGTGTATGCTACAGTTGTGCCCCCAGGCCTGCTCACAGAAGATATTCATCTGCCACATGCGCTGGCAGCTGGCTTTTCAGGTCAACCTATGGAAATGCATGTTACAGGTCTCTGGTTCAACCCCTGTCATCAGCAAAGATGGTGGCTCTCACACACATTCAAAGTAGCGTGAGATGGGATCTGTGCATGGATGGAAGACCTAGTTGGGAAAGCAAGGGCACTATAAAAATGATAATGGTGGTTTAGTAGGTGTTACTCCCCATTTGGGGTCAGTATCAGGCTAATTCTCTAGGAGCAATGCTGTTGTGATAAATTTCAAAGGCAACATCCTATAGTAGGGTGACCAGATGTCCTGATTTTATAAAGTCATTCCTGATTTTTGGGTCTTTTTCTTTTTTGGGGTCTTATTACTCCTCACCCCTTTCCCAATTTTTCACATTTTCTGTCTGGTCACCCTATCCTATAGCCATGAATGATTCTTTTTAACAGCATTGGGGGATTAACCCCAGCATGCTGGCCAGATCCCAGCTTGGATCAGTATAGTCTCCCTTCTGATATACAGTTTGCACTTTCGGTTTGATACCATATTTCCCTTGTCTTTTTTTTTCCCATTTTTTCCTCTGTGGTGTTAAACAGCTTCCCCCCTCTAGAGGCATTTCAGTGGTGGATATGGTGATTCCATCATGCATGGAACAGAAAGACTTTGGGATCTTTGAAAGCTAGAGTAGCTATAGACAGGAATAACTTTACATTAGTAATGTGGTATTTATTATGGCTGCAATTGTGACATTTCATTGAACCCCAAGTAAGGGTCAGCACATGCTTTTGTAACCCACAAATGATAATGTGTTACTGGCCATCCAGTCTGTGATGACAAGGAGTAATGGTCTCAAGTTGGAGAGGGGGAGGTTTAGGTTGCATATTAGAAAAGAACTTTTTCACTAGGAGGGTGGTGAAGCACTGGCATGGGTTACCTAGGGAGGTGGTGGAATCTCCTTCCTTAGAGGTTTTTAAGGTCAGGCTTGGGAAAGCCCTGGCTGGGATGATTTGGTTGGTGTTGGTCCTGCTTTGAGCAGGGGGTTGGACTAGATGACCTCCTGAGGTCCCTTCCAACCCTGATATTCGATTATTCTATGATTGAAAGAGGAGATGAGTTGTTGCAGCACCCAACTATAGAACTGTGGTATTTTTGCGGCTTGTTCTCTTAGCTCTAGAGGTTCCCCAGTTCTTTCCCCACTCATTGGCCAAGATGGCAGCTGTCACACTTTCACTGTCCTGAGAGTACAACAGGAACCAGGCAGTGAGTCTGGCTTCCCGTTTCTCTGAATGGAAAATCAGTGACAGCTGACCTATACCTCAAGCTCACACAAGCCTGAGAGTTTCACCCACTCACCATGCACTGAGCCCAATAGACTTTCTATAGCTAAAGCCTGTCTTCTAGAAAGATATCCAGTTTTGACCTGAAGACAGCATGAGCTGGAGAAGCCAACAGTTCCTTGAGTAATTTGTTCCAATGGCTAATCACTCTCGCCGTAAAAAAAAGGGGCCTTGGTTTTTGTTCTGCCTTTCTCTGCTAGAGGGAAGGGCGTGGAAGATGCACTATTTCATCCATGCCGGCATCACCAGAGAATCTCTTTAGCTATCAGTGCTTGAGCTGTGATTTTCAATCTTTTTTTTTTTCATTTGCAGACTCCTACAAAATTCTCAGTGGAGGAGCGGACTCCTTTGAAACTCTGAGGCCAGCTCTACACCTGGCGGGGTCGACCTAAGATACGGAACTTCAGCTATGCGAATAGCGTAGCTGAAGTCGACATATCTTAGGTCGACTTACCTGGGCATCCTCGCAGCAATGAGTCGACAGCTGCCACTCCCCTGTCAACTCCGCTTCCACCTCTCATGGCGGTAGAGTTCCGGAGTCGACGGGGAGAGTGCACGGGAATCGATTTATCACATCTACACTAGACGCGATACATCGATCTCCGATAGCTCAATCACTACCTGCCGATCCGGCGGGTAATGTAGACATGGCCTGAGACATAGTCTGCAGGCTCCCAGAGGTCCGTGGACCACAGGTTGAAAACCAGTGTGCTAAAGGGAAGCCTCAAGGGAGCCTACTGCAGCTGTATTCAGTGTCTGCAAGACAGAGGAATTTTTCACTGGCCAGCAAAAGGGCCCTTTGTGGCCCCCTTATGGTGCTACAGTGGCATGGAGATGCTTTAGTGGGGCCTAGAATCCCGCCATCCTCAAGGCTTCCACAAATGGACTTTTTCTTGCAATCACGCTGATTCAACAAACACCAATAACCTAACTTCCCAAAAGCATTTATTTTGGGGGCTGTGTGCCACAAAATGATGAGACTACTAGACAAAGGTTTGTTAATTAAGCCGAGTATCGAATATCAGAATGGACATGTTTCCAATAAAGGGATGAATTGGATTCCTGGGTTCTGTACTCGACTCTGCCTGTAACTCATGGGGTAAGTGAGTGAACCTCAATATGGACCCCTCTGTAAAACGGGGCTCATAATACATCCCTATCTTGGAGTGGCTTGGAAAATATTAGAGGGCTTCGCAAGCCATGGATAAAAGGTGTTCCATGCAAATGGCATGACATATAAAATCCATTGGTTGCTTTCATTTTTTGCATCTTTTTTTCCCCTCTAGACTATTCATAATGCTTACACATCATTTCCATAATAGTGCCTTTAACGATGCTTCTGACTGGGGCACCCAAAGGAATTGTTCAGCTAGGTGGAGCAGAGTGCAATCAAGGTGGAAGTTCTATCCTCTTAAGCCTTTTGGAGCTGACACTACACTTAGCTATAGGTTAGGATATCATATAAGTAACTGTATTACGCTGGGTCTGCTTCTCCTCCTACCAATTTCCCTGCTCCTTACTCTAACCTTCACTTAATAAAAATGTGTTCTAGCCACAGGCTACGAGTACTTCGGAGTCCTCGTGACTAGTAAAGTCAGGGACCTTTGCTATACAATAAAAAGGGGAGGAAATATTGTGATAAATAGCACTGCCTATGATTTCTCTTCCCTCCCCTTCCCCAGCACAACTCGAATCTCTACTTTGAAAAAAGAAATGCCTTGTAATTTAAACCACTTGTTTCTTAAATCAAGGACACTGTTAAATATTCTTAAATAAAATACTACTTAAAATGGGCAATCTTACACAAAGTGGGAGAGAGATAGCACAGGCACATACAGTATATCAGATGGAATTAGTTTTTCATGCTACAAGATGTAAACAAATCTATTTAATTAGAACACCTTGTTGTTATTACATCCAGAGTCATTTTTCATCAAGGCAGTCGGGGGTGGGGTGCGGGGGGGGGGGGGGTGGTAACTGTCTGCAGTGTTCCACAAAAGATCTAAAACTGGGTTATTTTTAAGTTGCCTTTAATTTCTGATTTCCATGTTTATTGCTGTTGTGCCAGGAGGCCCCAAATGACAGAGACACAGCTAAGTAAAGTGACTTGCTCAAGGGTGAATAGCAAGGCAGTGGCAGAACAAGAACCAAAACCCAAGTCTCCTGCCTCCCAGTCCAATCCCCTAGCCCCTAACACCTTCTTTTCTGAGCATATCACAGACATTTAATTTCATGAAAATATTCTATGCTAGGGATGTGTAGTGGAGTGTATAAACCTCACAATGACACATAAGAGGTTAAGGAGCAGTTCTGGTCCCAGGTGGTTCCTTTCTTCTGCTCTCACAGTGCCTGCTGCAGCTAGAGGAGGAGCTTAAAAGAGAGCCAGACAGCTCAAAAGAGAGCAGACAGGATAGGAGGATTCCCATCTTGGGAGCTCCTGAGTAAAGGTATAGCAGCAGTCTTGGCTGCAGAGGAGAGGTCTGAAAGCAGTAGGTACCCCGGGACCTAGGGGTATTTTCTTAGCCCTGAGGAACCCTTCATGCTAATGTTGGGTAGATCTTTTGCAAGGTTTTGACCACGCCTTGGGCTGGGCATGTAAGTGGTAGGAAACGACCCATGGGGGCAGCCTCAAAGCACTTTGGAGTATTTACTACCACTGCCTCTAACAAGGCCATGGTTTGGAGCCTAGTGGACTGAGCTCCTCTACCAACTCCCAATCCCCGGAGGGGGCACAAAGCCTCTTCCTCTGGAGATAAGAGTGGGGCAGGACAGAGACATTGTAAACCCTGATGAAAGGGTGTTGAACCATAAGGCCCAGAGGTGGGCTGAAGAACCTTTCTTTTTGGCAGACACTGGAGTTCATATATTGCATTGGACTCTTTTCCCCCAGAAGGGGGTGCACTTGATTGGTGACGTGGTTGGGGGCCCAAGTCACTACCTACTGAAAAACGCACCACCATAGCCTCAGAGTGATGTCTGGGAGGGGTTCTTCCCCAGTTCTTTCTCCGCTCATTGGCTAACAGGAGATAGGGAAGAGTTTAGTTGGGGATTGGTCCTGCTTTGAGCAGGGGGTTGGACTAGATACCTCCTGAGGTCCCTTCCAACCCTGATATTCTATGATTCTATGATTCTATGAGTTGGGACCCAGTGCCCAGCCACTAGCTTCTCCACCAGTGAGCCCAGCTTCATCACAGGAAATATTATTAGCCATGTTGAATAGGGGAAGTGAATTGCTGAGACTCACACAACAAGACTATAGCCACACCAGGAATTTAATCCATGTCTCCATACTACCTAGTCAACTGGGTCTTGACCATAACCCTATCCTTCCTTCATCTCCTTTAGTATCCATGAATGGTGTTCAATTAGCAGTCCTGGCATGGCTTGTTAGCTGCAACACAAGGCGTAGCACAAGCCTCCCAACCAACAGGCCTCAACTTGAGCTAGAAAAGCAATGCCTAGTCAATGAAAGGGTGGGATAATTCTTGATGGCCTATTTAGTCCTTGGCTTCTCTCTTCCATGGTTCTAAATTCTCAGCTTGGGTTCTGCTTCTCTTTCTTGACAGCACAAGACCAGCGATTGTACAGACCACATGATCTTCCTTGCTGATGCTTCCAAGTACTCAGGTAAAATTAATTTAAAACCAAAGGATGATTCAGCTGGCTAGACGGCATTGATATTGGGCAAAACTAGTTCTGGTTCACCCATCTCTAGGAGACATCCTGCCCTTTCCCATGAAAATCCTTGCATGCAGTTTGTGTCTACAACTATTAATAATAGGCCAGAGCTAAAGAGCTTAGAAGCCTTGGCATGGTGAAATAGTGGGGGCATGTCCCATACAGGAAGAACTTCACTTCCCCTAAAGACTAGATAGTATCTAGCAGACGCTATGCTATCATGGATAGGTTCTAATACCATGCTCATTATTGTAGTACCTGAGTGCCTTCCATTAGTGCAATAAGCAATATCCCTAACATATGCCTCGTGTGTGTCTATGTGTGCATGTGTGTATAAAAAAGAGATCTGCCCTCTTATAAGAACTTTTTTCCCATCATGCCTTTCTGTTAACTGGCCCTTTAAATCTCACAGACACACATAGTTGAAACCCTAAAGTGCCATTTTGCACCTGATTGCTGCTCTCCATCTTCTCTAGCTGCCGTGAATATTCTTAGCACTTTTTGTGTTTTCTTTTCTTCTTCCTTTGCCACAGTGTACTTCCATCGGTGCCTTTAGCTCTGGGATCTTGGTGATGATCCATCTCTGGTTGATATTCGTCAATAGCAAGAATATGGACTGTAAAGTAATTCTGAGCCAAATAATAGCAAAGCACCCTCGGGAAAACTGGCAGACTCCAGAGTATGATTCCTCCCCTGTAGGACTTTGCATGAAGCCTCTGTAATAAGGCAATTTGTTTAACAGAATTATTTTGATCATTAATAGTTTTCCTAGCTGGTGTATCTTTTTTTAAAAAAAAATGTAGATTGAAATGAATGAATGAAGTCAAGATTTGATAGTTGGCAATAGAGAATCTTTCCGGCGTCCTATTATTTAAGGGGAAAGAATGTCTGTGCCATTCAAAAATATTTTTTTTTATAATTTTTTATCTGGGCGTAATGAAAATATTGACTAGTCCTAGAACCAGGACTAACTGTAGCAGATCCCCATGAAATATTGCCCTTCCATTCTGAGAGTGACTCCTTGAGAGCTACTCTTTGAATATGATTTCACAACAAGCTGTGCACCCACCCACCTTATAGTAATTTCATCTAGACCACAATTCATTAGGTTGAGTATGAGACTGTCATGTGGGACTCTGTCAAAATCTTTACTAAAATCAGCATCTATCACATCTACAGCTTCTCCCCTATTCACTAGGCCAGTAACTCTGTCAAAGAAGGAAACAAGGTTGCTTTGGCATGATTTGTTTTTAAATGATGCATAATGGTTATTACTTATTATCCTCCAGGTGCTTACACATTGATTGTTTAATAATTTGTTCCAGTGTCTCTTCAGATATTGACATTAGGCTGACTGGTATTTAATTCCCTGGATCCTTTTTGAAGATAGGTAATAGGTTAGCCCTTCTCCAGTCCTCAGGAAGCTTACCCATCCCAAATGAATTCTCAAAGATAATCAAAGAGGATTCTTGCATTCACCATAAGGTGTCACTTTGCTTACTTACCTGATGCTGACACTGCATATCAGAGGTTCTTTGGAAGAGGATTGATCCGGAAGTCTAATGAGAATAAAATTTCCCACAAGATTCACATTGCTTCCATATTTGATTTAGGCAGGAAATGCCACAAGAATGTCCTCTTTATTTATCAAAATATTCTCCCACTTCCAGCCCATAGGGCTAGCTTGCTTTTATTCTATTCACTGCTTTGCATTATATTCTGCCTTTATTATATACAAGAGTAATGCAAGGAACCTACGGCCCTGTATCCTGTAAGGCATTAGCTTCAGCGAGCATAAAGTTGGAGGCCTGTGAATTTTGACACAGATAAATGGCCCAATGAAAACCCCAAGTATTTGGGAGCTGAAAATAGAGTGTTTAAGGGGAATTTTTGACCACAGGAATATGAATTCAACCACCAGAGGGCCATGGCAAGAAATTGACGTCTGTGATAGTAAGCTGAGATCATTAATATACTAACTTACAAGAGCAGGACACTCCAGTGTTAGTAAGGAGGAAATAGAGAGAAAATGCAGATAAGGAAGAAGGGAGAAACCCCACCTGGCTATGCATCAGTCACAGTGGCTATGCATCAGTGTAACATATTGTAAAAGTGGCATCCCGGCCTGTGGGCAGGAGGCGAGAGAGATATAGCCCTGGGGAGGTGCCAGAATGTTGTCCACTGGTGACAAGGGGGAAGGCGATGGTGATGAGGAAGATGATGACTAACATTTCAGGCTGTTCTGCAAGAGATGGCATGAATATATGGGTGTTCAAGTACAGAAAAGGTTGTTACAAGGAGGTGGGAGAAAAATTGTTCTTCTTAACCTCTGAGGATAGGACAAGAAACAATGGGCTTAAATTGCAGCAAGGGAAGTTTAGGCTGGACATTAGGAAAAACATCTTAATGGTCAAAGTGGTTAAGCACTGGAATAAATTGCCTAGGGAGGTTGTAGAATGTCCATCATTGGGGATTTTTAAGAGCAGGTTGGACCAACACCTGCCAGGGATGGTCTAGATAATACTTAGTCCTGCCTTAAGTGCAGGGGACTGGACTAGATGGCATCTAGAGGTCCCTTCCAGTTCTATGATTCTATGTTCTGATGTACATTCTATAGTATCTCTATTTACTTTACTGATTTGGAGTGTTTGTGACTGTGCTCATTGTATTAATAAGCTATTTGTAAATATAGAAGGGTTCTATAGTGTGCGCATTGCAGCTCTGCACATTGGGGTTCCCAAGTATATAATAATTTCAATAATACGGGGACCAATCTTGAGACAGGAACCTGTCAACCCTCAAAGTGATAACTGGGAATTCTTGAGTAATCGATATAATTAATACATAATCTATAGATCACGCTACAATATACAATCTGAACCCTGGGCTACACTGATGTGCTACTGACTCACTAGGCTAGATTTTCCACTCGTGTGAATTGACAAAGCTCCACTAAAGTTCATGGAGCTGTGCCGATTTATGTCAACTGGGAATCTGAGTATATTATTCAGGAACAAATGATAAACATTTTTCAACAAGTGCAATTAATGGAAGCCTGTTTTCCCAGGGGTTTTGCTTCTTTCCTTAGCTTTGGCCCTGAATAATTTTTTTTATTCAAGTGGAAAAACAAAGGCATAGATTTCAGTTCCTCACCCTTCTTTCTGTCAGTGTACACACCTCTACTATACTGGGTTTGTCTAAGGTACACCATTTGTGTGGGACACTTTTATTTAAAATATTTCAGCCCATCATTAAAATCAGTCTTATATCCAGATTTCGGTGAAAGCCTTGGGTTGATTCTTAACGAAACTAAGTTGATTCTCTTTCTACAATGCTTGAAACAAGGTACTTGTGTTTTCTCCACTTTTCTCAGTAGTCTAAGGATAGAACATGACTACAACCAGGTAAAAAAAAAAAGTTTAAGAATAAGAAATTTAAATTAGGTGTCTCTAGAGGTGATGAGAATTAATAGGGAAGAAGTTGCTTAAAAGTAAACATTTCTGCTCTATTTGAAATTCATATACTACTTGTTCTGCACAGAGGTGGTGCTTTTTTAAAAAAAAAAAAATGTTGTTTGTATGTATTTGCACTAAAAAATTAGCACAGGATTATCTATAGCCATCTGGAAACATTATTCTCTCTTTGTCTCAAGAGTAAGGGCAGCAAACAGGTTTTCAGAAAACAAGATCTTCCCTGAATCATTGTACCTCTCTGGAATGGAATGTGAATCAAACTCTGTAAGCTTCTGAAATGTTAAATCAAACTCACCGATTCATAGATTTTGAGGCCCGAAGGCACCATTAGGTAATCTAGCCTGACCTCCTGTGTAACACAGGCCAGAGAATTTCAACCAGTTACCTCTATATTGAGCCCAATAACTTGTTTGAATAAAGCATGTAGATATATGCTTTCTACTTCTGTGTTACAGATAGAACTGCAAGCACAAATGCCGGCATCCCCTGAGAATAGTTGATCTCCATAAGTTTCAAGACCAAGTTTTGAGATTTCAGAGGCTTGGGGAAAAGGAAGGATAATCTTGTAGTTTAGTTTAGTTTAGGAGTAAATCTCAGGAGATCTGGATTCTCTTCCTACCTCTACCTTATGCATACCAATGTAGACGTAACCTATTCTGGTATTTACCCATGTATACGCACATTTATGTACCCTATATTCATTCTGTGCTGGACATGGATACAAGTTGTATGTATGTGTACAAATGCATCCACACTGCCTGCCACTTTTTACTACATGTGTTTGGTGTTAGCCTTTCAGGGGTAGTAGGTATGCAAGAGTACTGTGCATCAGAGAAGACACTCTTAAAACCACCTTGCTGTATATTGTTAGTATTGTCTGCCACCGTCACACATTTATCTATATCCGTTTCGCTCACCCTTCTCTCCCACCCAGCTTGGTGGAAGAAATGGAACGAGTGACTGACATTGTCTGTGTGTGTTTCAGTATGCAACCAGTGAGAATCTTGGGTGAATAGATTTGGACTTTTTTCACAAGCTGACTATTAGTGACTGGGATGGTGACTGTTCCATTCCCTCTCCATGACCCAGAAATGCAGGAGACTGGCAATGTTATGACTGTATGTCCATGGGTGGATTGCCGCTTCTGAACAGGTGAACCTGTACAAGAAGGTGGAATTACATTATCTTGGAAGCCTGGAATGATGACCAGAGGCTGTAGAACTTCAAAGTGAGGAAGCCTTCTGGAGCTTTGTAAGGAGCCATACAGTGGCAGAACACTCATTTCTGTAGACCCATGCCACTGCAGAAATGGGTGGCTATTGCCCTCTGGAAACTGGCAACTCTGGACAGCATCTGGTCAGGGTGTGGAAGTCCATGGTTGGGTTCATGATGGTGTCAGTTTGGGATGCTGTCAACACTCTCATCTACCCAAAGGGGGTCATCATCACCAAAGTTCCGTAAATTCTGGCTGGGTTCTATACTATGGGGTTGACAAAATGTGGGAGGTCAATCAGTGGCACCCACAGCCCCATACTTAGACCATCAAAGGAGCGAGTGAGTACATCCATTTAAAAGCTTCGTATTCATCCCTTCTTTGAGCCTTAGTGCATCACAAAGACTGGCTCAGGACCACTAACATCGGACACGCAAGAAAAGTTCATGACGTCAAGGTGCTGAGAAGCTTGGGACTATACTTGAAACGGGAGGAGAGGACTTTATTCCCTTGAAATGAAATGGTTTTTTACCGTGTCTTTGTGCTCAGGGTTATTCTGGGCACACCACATACCTTCTCCAACTCTGGCTAATGAAACCCTACCCCGACATCAATGACCTGGCAAAAAAGAGAATAGAGCTTCAAACTAGATAGCTGCTGGATGGCAGTGGAATATCCCTTTGTGCGACTGAAGGCTCGTTGGTCATGCCTACATACCCAGCTGGATGCAAATGTGGCTAATGCCATCAGCATTATTGTCGAGTGCTGTGTGCTTTATATCATTTGTGACATTAAAGGTGAGAACTTTAGGGCAGAACGGGGACAGGATGGGCTTTCAGAACCTATATACAGACAGCCCGATCCAGTGATCGTTTACATTGGTGCTGGTTCACAGTGGACCAGCACCAATGGATATTGGGGTGTATTTTCTGTCTACATTGTGGTTGGAATAGTGAGCAGCCAGCGGGTGACTTCAGCCTGATCCCAAACAAAGCACTACACTGCACACGCCTGCTGTAAAAACACAACAGGGAACATTCCCACTCACTTGTGTTTCTAACACACAGTTGAGTTCCCCTCCTACCAGTGGTCATTAGCCGATTGGTTAGATTGTGACCCACTATGATAATTGAGGGAGATCGCCTCCATTGATATAATACCTTTTGTTTTGGTTTGGGTCTGCCCAGTTAAATTTCACATATTGTTCTTTTGTTTTGTGTTCACATTCACAACTGTTCGCCGGACCACAGTTTAGCGGGGGGATACACGGTATTTGTAGGACCTTAAGAACAGTTGAGATTTTTCACCTTGTGACTAGAGAGAATGTAAGAACCTTGAGCTGTGAGGAACCTGTCCTGTTATAGTCACACAATAAATAAAGCACTGGGTTTTGAACTTGCCACCAGTGCTGTGGGAGGACGATCTGCAGGACAGTCTGGACTTATACATAGAATGCTTCCGCCGATGTGCACAGGCAGAAATTGTGGGAAAACAACATCGCCTGCCTCACAACCTAAGTTGAGCAGAACGCAATGCTATCCACAGCCTCAGAAACAACCCTGACATCATAATCAAAGAGGCTGATAAAGGAGGTGCTGTTGTCATCATGGACAGGTCTGACTACCAAATGGAGGCTACCAGACAACTCTCCAACACCAATTTCTACAGGCCACTTCCCTCAGATCCCACTGAAGAATATACTAAGAAACTGCACCGTCTACTCAAGACACTCCCTACACTAACACAGGAACAAATTAACATACCCTTAGAACCCCGACCGGGGCTATTCTATCTTTTACCCAAGATCCACAAACCTGGAAATCCTGGATGCCCCATCATCTTGGGCACTGGCACTCTCACTGAAGAACTGTCTGGATATGTGGACACTGTACTCAGACCCTACGCCACCAGCACTCCCAGCTATCTCCATGACACCACCAACTTCCTGAGAAAACTACAATGCATTGGTGACCTTCCAGAAAACACCATCCTAGCCACCATGGATGTAGAGGCTCTCTACACAAACATCCCACACAAAGATGGAATACATGCTGTCAGGAATAGTATCCCTGATGATGCCACAGCACAAGTGGTTGCTGAGCTCTGTGACTTTATCCTCACACACAATTATTTCAAATTTGGTGACAATATATACCTCCAGACCAGTGGCACTGCTATGGGCACCCGCATGGCCCCACAGTATGCCAACATCTTTATGGCTGACCTGGAACAACGCTTCCTCAAATCTCGTTCACTCACGCCCTTCCTCTATCTACGCTACATTGATAACATCTTCATCATCTGGACCCATGGGAAAGAAACTCTGGAAGAATTCCACCATGATTTCAACAGATTCCACCCCACCATCCACCTCAGCCTGGACCAGTCTACACAGGAGGTCCACTTCCTGGACACCACGGTGCAAATTAATGACGGCCACATCAACACCACCCTATACCGAAAACCTACCGACAGCTATGCCTACCTTCATGCCACCAGCTTCCACTCCGGGCACACCACACGATCCATTGTCTACAGCCAAGCACTGAGGTACAATCGTATTTGCTCCAACCCCTCAGACAGAGACCAACACCTACAAGATCTCCACCAAGCTGTCTGAAAACTACAATACCCGCACAAGGAAATAAGGACACAGATCAACAGAGCCAGATGTGTACCCAGAAGCCTGCTGCTGCAAGACAAGCCCAAGAAAGAAAACAACAGAACACCACTGGCCATCACCTACAGTCCTCAGTTAAAGCCTCTCCAACGCATCATCAGTGATCTACAACCCATCCTGGACAACAATCCCTCACTTTCAGAGGCCTTGGGAGGCAGGCCAGTCCTGGCCTACAGACAACCTGCCAACCTCAAGCATATTCTCACCAGCAACAGCACACCGTGCCATAATAACTCTAACTCAGGAACCAATCCATGCAATAAACCTCGATGCCAACTCTGCCCACACATCTACACCAGCAACACCATCACAGGACCAAACCAGATCAGCCACACCATCACTGGTTCATTCACCTGCATATCTACCAATGTAATATACGCCATTATGTGCCAGCAATGTCCCTCTGCTATGTACGTCGGCCAGACTGGACAGTCCCTATGAAAAAGGATAAATGGACACAAATCAGATATCAGGAATGGCAATATTCAAAAACCTGTAGGAGAGCACTTCAACCTCACCGGACACACCATAGAAGATTTAAAGGTCAGCATTTTGCAGCAAAAAAACTTCAAGTCCAGACTGCAAAGAGAGACTGCAGAGCTGCAATTCATTTGCAAATTTGACACAATCAGTTTGGGACTGAATAGAGATTTTGAATGGCTAGCTAACTACAAAAGCAGCTTCTCTTCTCTTGCTATTAACACCTTCAGTTCAGCTGCTAGAGGAACACCTCACCCTCCCTGATTAGAGATAACAAGCTGGTTCAGCCTGATTGGACTAACCTTGTTATCTCCCACCTGGTTCTTGCCTACCTATATATACCTGCCCCTGGATACTTCCACTGCATGCATCTGACGAAGTTGGTATTAGCCCACGAAAGCTTATTCTCTAAAAAATTTTTAGTTAGTCTTTAAGGTGCCACAGGACTCTTTGTCACTTCTGCAATTCCAGACTAACACGGTTACCCCTCTGATTCTTGATCTGCAGGAAGGAATTCAGGGTTGAGGAAATTCCACCCATTGACAGTGTCTGACCAAATCTGAACTGCAAATTCAACATTTTATTGTATTACCACAAGCCACTATAAAACTTTCGACAGAAACTACAGAAGAGATTTTCAGTGAACTATCATATTTCCCTTGAGTCTGCGTTTGATGGCCAACAGGCTGACAGCAAGGGCAGGAGTGGTAAACTCTGTTTTGGGGACAAGACATTTGTATTAGATTAATGCTTCTCCAAAGTTACAGTTGTTTGCTGCTCCTTTCAGAAACACAAACTTTCAGTACAGTACCTCTACTGGTTCACCTTTATAAATGGGAGCTGTGCGGAAGATGTCATAAGTATGAAGTAGCCTAGAATTAGTGTTTACCTGTAAGGGGTTAAGCTAAAGGTAACCTGAGAGGTGGACAACTGACCAATGAGAAATTCCTCAGGAGACAAAGGATTTTGAGTTTCAGTTTCTCTCTGGGTCTCGCTCTGTTCAACTCGGCTATGGGATGAACCACACCTATTTCTTTTACTATAACTATAAACTTCCTATCCAGTAACAAGTAAGGTAGTCAAATAGTAAGTTTAATCTTGTTTTTTTTTATCACTTGGAGGGTTCTCAGGGGTGAGTGTTGGCTGGGTGCTTCTTGATATTGTAAGATTCAGCAGAGATATCAACAGTGGGAGAAAGTTGCCTTGGGGGAGAGATTTGGTTTCTTAATTCTTTTGTTGATTATGGTAGATGTTGTTCTATTGATGGTTATAAGGGATTTATTCCTTCCTTTTTTCTTTTATTAAAATCTTCCTTTTAAGAATCCGACTGCTTGTTTCCCATTGTGTAAAATCCTGGTTTTGGATCGGGCAGGTCTCACAGGATCAGGTGAGGCTTTTCTCTCAAGCTTCCCAGGGAGGGAATAAGTTTGGGGGGTTTGTAGAAAGAGAAAGAGGTGCTTCAAGTTGCCCATGTCCAATAGTTTTTTGAGACATTCTCACTTGATGGTGGCAGCATACCAGGTCCAGACACAGGAGAAGTTTGTGTTCTGAGGAAAAACATTTTAACCCAAGCTGGTAAAATAAGCTTGGGGGGTTATTTCTTTTTTCATGAGGGTCCCCACATCTGTACCCTAGAGTTCAGAGTGGGGAGGGAATCCTGACAGAGATATGGGGAGGGGATAGTTTCAGGGCTGGTTACGTACAGGAAGGAGAAGGGCCTTTGATTATCCAAGGAATGCAGCAGTGATCCTGTTTTCAAGCATTCCTGGTCCCAGGTGTCTGGGATCTCCCCACTCGGAGCTGTGTTGCAGAAGCCAGGAGAAAGGGGAGCGAGTGATGGACCTGCTCTGGAAGCTACACAAACCAAATCAGATGGGCTTTTTCAGTGAGATACAAGTGCTTTGGGATCTTCATCTGAAATGTAATGGAACAAAGTACAGTTGCTTTGTGATTCTCTCCCCCTGTTCCTTTCTTTGCCCTTCATTGGATGAAAGGGCCAGAACTTCCCTGATTTTGCAGGGGCTGGTTTGGGGACTGGTGGCCATTTATGATGGTTTTCTTCTCCCACTTTGCCACTGACCTGCTATCTCACCTTGGCCAACTCACTTTCCCTTTGTTTCCCCTCCCACCCTTTATCTCTTTTTCCTACTCGGATTGTAAACTTGATGGATCAAAGACTGTCTGTCTCTCTGTGTGTTTGTACAGTGCCTAGAACTGATAATAATATCTTGCTGTTCTGCAGCATTCATATAGAATCTGTAGCTGCCAATAATAATCTTGTAGTACAGTGTGAAATCATGTTGTTTTTTTCAAATATTGCATAAATAGAGTCAAGGAGAATAAAATAAAATATAAAGTAAAAATAAATGGCTCAGTCAACTCATCCTTAATGCTTTGCATCGTGACATCTATTTTGTCTAATGGCACACGACTTTCATACACCAACTGGAAACTTAAACTTGGCCACAAGTTATGATGTCCATTACAATACACTTTTATTATGTTACAGTATATTGTTGTTGTTTCTTTAATCTATTGCTAAGACCCTAACAGTATGTCTGCATCGATGAAACCCATCTGTCAAAAACACAGTGGGGACATTATTATGTAAATGTTTCTAGGTCCTCCTTTTGGGGGACAGGAATTTAATATACTATCCTAATATTCCAGCCAGAGGGGAAAATGTTTATGAAAAATTCTTTCTTTTCTACTAGGAAAAAGAGAAAGTCAAGCTGAATTTGGTTTTTTTTTTAAAAAATAAATCAGCTCTCTCTCCCCACCTTCTGCAATAATACCTTTTAATGCTAATGATTCTTTCTAATATTTTTTTTTTCACAAACCAGGAGCTAGGAAGCACAGCTATCTCTTTTATATTATACTCATATTTCAATAACCTAACTATTTTTAGCAGGTGCCATGTTGTATTATTTCTCTATTAGATTATGTTGTAAAATATGCAGAAAGGTATGTAGATTTTTGGGAGGATGGAAAGGGGAAATATTTATGGCAGGCTTTAAACCACAGACAAAATCCATGCATCTAAATTGTCTTGCCTTGGAGGTAAGTTGTCATTAGTTAAAAGAATGAAGCCATTTATCTGGGTACAAGCAAGTGGCTAAAATAAAAACAGACACTGTTTAAAGGAGGTTCCTGGACAATTCTCCATCAGGCAAAACTCCTGCCCAAAAGAACAAGGACTGCAAGATTTGGCACAATGGGATCAATAGAATCATGTGCTGCTCTCTCAAAAGGTAACTGTTCCTGGTGGCATTGATCTAGTTAAGATACTTACATGCCTCCTCCCATTATCATAGTATCTCAGCACCTGCACAATCTTTAATCTCTATTTATCCTCAACAGATCCATCTCAGGGAGGGCAGTGCCAACTACTATTCCTATCTTACAGATTGGGAACTAACGCATAAGGGTACATCTATACTACCCGCCGGACTGGCGGGTACTGTTTGATGGATCAGGAATTGATTTATCTCATCTCGTCAAGATGTGATAAATCGATCCCCGAATGGACGCCTGTACTCCACCTTGGCAGGAGGAGTAAGCGGAGTCAACGGGGAGCCGCCGCCATCGACTTGCCGCTGTGAGGACAGCCAGGTCGAACTAAGATACTTCGACTTCAGCTATGTGAATAGAGTAGCTGAAGTTGCGTATCTTAGTTCGACCCCCGCCCCAGTGTAGCCCAGCCCTAAGTGATTTGCCCACGGCCACTCAGGAAGCAGGAACTTGAACACTGGTCTTCTAAGTGCCCTACTGAGGGGGCATTCCTCCTGACAATCTAGCTGCTCATTTGAGGGGAGTTGAATCAGACTGTTGGATGCCATTCACTAGGAAAATTTAGTTTAATCTTGTGAATCTTCACTCATTTGAATAATCCATCTTGGGGCAAGTCGAATACCATTTGTATGTTCTAAGTATGGTCAGTGATTAAGTGTTATCAAGACTGAGCCCCTAGCAGAGGGCAGCTAGATTTCTGCTCCTGTTGAAGTCATGTTTGCTTTGTGATTGACATCTACAAGTAGCCGAAAGTGGCCTTCTTGATGAAGTCCTGTGGGATTGACTGTAGTGGCTGGCTACCTTTATATTTGGCTCAGCCTTAGGAAGTTATCCAAATATGTGATGGGAGAGGTGCAGAGTAAATGTAAAGAGAAGAATAATAGAGGAGAAAAAATGTACAACTAATGACGAGCCAACTACAACAGGTTCATAGGTTTTGTTTAGACTAGCACCCAAAAGTACAGGGAGGGTTGATCCTCAATCTTTAGATTGTCAAGTGGGCAGATACTACAATACTTTGTAATTATCAACACTGAATTTCATCTACCATTTTGGCGCCCAGTCTCCCAGTTTTATGAGAGTCCATTGTGACTCTTTGCCCTTTATTCCAGATGATTTCTGAATATGTTGAACAGCACAGGTGCCAGTAAAGATCCAGGGAACTCTGCTGTTTACCTCTCTCCACTTTGAAAACTAGCCATTTATTTCTACCCTTTGTTTCCTATTTTTAACCACTTATTGATCCGTGAGAGGACCTTCCTTTTTATCCCATGACAGTTTACTTTGCTTCAGACCCTTTGGTGAGGGACCTTGTCACGGGTTTTCTAAAATCTAAATGTGGCCTATATCCACTGGATCACCCTTGTCCACATGTTTGTTGATCTCCCTCAAGGAATTCTACTAGATTGGTGAGGCATAATTTCCCTTTACAAAAGCCATGTTGACTGTTCCCCAACATATCATGTTCATCTATGATAATTCTGTTCTTTACTATAATTGCAAATAGTTTTCCTAGTACTGAGGTTGGGCTTACCAGCCTGTAATTGTCAGGCACACCTCTGGAGCCTTTTAAAAAACTCAGTATTAAATTAGCTATCCTCCAGTCATTTGGTACAGAGGCTAATTTAAGTGGAAGGTTAAATGCCACATTTAGTAGATCTGCAATTTCATATATGAGTTCCTTCAGAACTCTTGGGTGAATGCCATCTGGTCCCGCTGACCTATTACTATTTAAATTGATCAGTTTTTTTCCATGACCTTCTCTACTGACACCAATTGGAACAGTTCCTCAGATTTCTCACCTAAAGAGAATGGCTCAGGGTGGGGGATTCTCCCTCTTATCCTCTACAGTGAATTCATCTAGCTTCTTCACAGCAGCGTGGTTTTCCTTGAGTGCTCCTTTAGCAACTTGGTCATCCAGTGGCCCCACTGATTTTTTGGGAGGCTTCCTGCTTCTGATGTATTTTTAAAAAATGCTTAGTTTTTGTGTCTTTTGTGAAGTGTTCTTCATATTCTTTTTGGCCTGCCTAGTTATACTTTGATCCGCTTCCTGTTTACTGTTTATTATTTATTTATTTATCATTTAGTGTATACTTTTATTTTGAACCTCTATTATGTGCTTTTTGAAAAGTTTCCATGCAGCTTGGAGGCATTTCACTCTCGTTACTGTTCCTTTTAATTTCTGTTTAACTAACATCCTCGGTTTTGTGTAGTTTTCCTTTTGGAAGTTAAAATGCTACTGTGGTAGGTTTCTTTCGTATTTCGCCCCCCACAAGGATGTTAAATTTAATTACATTATTGTTGCTATTACTAGTGGTTTAAATATATTAACCTCTTGGACCAGATGCTGTGCACCACTTAGGATTAAATCAAGAATTGCCTCTCCCATTGTGATTTCCAAGAAGTAGTCACTTACGGTGCCTATAAATTTTATGTCTTCATTCCATCCTGAGACGACATATGAACAGTCAATATGGGAATAGTTGAAACCCCTTCCCGCCCCCCCATGCCCCGTTATTGTAGAGTTTTCCATTTTTATAGCCTCTCTAATCTCCCGGGGGCATTTTACAATCACTGTTGCCATTCTGGTCAGGTTTTTTACACAACACACAGTCAACCTGTGGAATGACTTCCCAGAGGATGTTGTGAAGGAGAAGACTATAACAGATTCAAGAAAGAACTAGATAAGTTCATGGAGGATAGGTTCATCAAAGGCTATTACCCAGGATGGGCAGAGATATTGTCCCAATCCTGTTTGCCAGAATCTGGGAATGCGTGACATGGATGGATCATTTGATGATAACCTGTTCTGTTCATTCCCGCTGGGGCACCAGCCATTGGTCTCTACTGGAAGACAGGATACTGGTCTAGATGGGTCTTTGGTCGGACCCTGCATGGCCATTCTTATGTCTTATGGTCAGTAGTGTATGCCCACTCTCCAGTGTTATTATTCAAGCATGGAATTTCTATCCATAGATATTCTGTGTTACAGTTTGATTCATTTAAGAGCTTTACTATATTTGACTCTATGCTTTCTTTCATACTAGTTCACTCGTCCACCAGCACAACCTACTCTTTCATTCTTATATGTTTTATACTCTGGTATTGCCATGTTCCATAGATTATCATCATTCCACCAAGTTTCTGTGATGCCTTTGTATCAATATTCTTGTTTAATAGCAATCACTCGAATTCAACCACCTTAGCACTTAGACTTCCAGCATTTGTATTACAAGCCTTTATAAATGTTTTCAATATTTAGTTGTCTGCCTTAGATGATGGTGACACCTTATGTCCTAGTCAGGGTCTCATTGTGTGAGGAGCTGTACATGCACAAAGCAAGAGTGATCCCTATCCCCGAAGAGCTTGCACTCAAGATGGATACTCAGGAAAGAAAGGAAGAGTGAGGCACAGAGAGATGAACGGATTGTCCCGAGTCACACAGGAAATCTGTGAGGTTAAGAGACAGTGCAAAGAGCAGCCAGAGAAAGCCACTTGCAGAGCATAGCAAGCCTGATTGGTCCAACAAAAGCCAGGAACTATGTTACATAGTCTTGAGTGCCATCTACTGGTACCTTTTCTATTAACAAAATATTTACATATGTAAGTAAAAGCACTGCAGTATCTGAGCCTGCAACTGAACCTATCTCTTCTATGTCTTAGTCCAAGAACTTAGCCACAAAACCAGTCTTCCTCTCATTTAACACATCACCCTGAATCAGCCTTCAGGTGGACTTTCTGCTTGCAACTGGTTTTCCCCATATTGACAGCACTTCACTAGTGCCTCGTCATATAGATAGATAGATAGATGACAGAGTGCATTAGGGCTCTAGGTTGGATTGATGAGATACCAAGACAGAATCAACCAATCAGTTCTCCTAGATGCTTTTTCTAAGCCCAATCAATAGCTTGTCCGGCTTGAAGCATTACATCATCAGGACAAATTTTTATTGGCTTATTGTATTGTAAGCATCTGGCAATATTTCTAGCAGCTTCCACTGTTTTCAAACTGGCCCTTTTATGAGATCTGTTGGCTGTATAAGGTGCCTGTAACCCTACAAGGTGCTGAGCTGCCGGGAGCCCTTGGCTCCCCTTGAATTTAGGTAGAATCGGGGACAGCTAAATACTTTCAGGATCTGGCCCTATAACTGTCCCATGCACCTATCTTCTCTTTTTCTCTACCCTCAGTCACCTGCTCCTTCAGGAATTTCTTAGTCTTGGGAGAGGATGATCAGTCATTCCTTTCATCTCCAAAGCCATATGTGATATGAACGCCTCTGGATGGACTGGCTGGCTGTGGGGATTGAACCTAGGACCTCTGGCTAGGAAAAACTACATTGCTTTACTTCCTGAGTTGAAATATATTACTGCTGTTAGAACAGAAGCAGAGGGATAGCTCAGTGGTTTGAGCATTGGCCTGCTAAACTCTGGCTCATGAGCTCAATCCTTGAGGGGGTTGGTCTGGGGCAAAAAAATCTGTTAGGGGACAGTACTTGGTTCTGCTAGTGTAGGCAGGGGGCACTCAATGACCTTTTAAGGTCCTTCCAGTTCTATGAGATAGGCATATATATTAATTTTTTTAACAAATACTATAACTGATTTATAAACTGACACAAGGCCCATCCTCCAGCAGGGGACAGTCACCTCATACGCAGGTAAAGTTGAGTTGGCAGCTCCATTTTATGCCACGTGTGCTTAGCTTCAGAGGGCAAATGCATATGTCAGAGAAGAGAAAGGGTTATCAGCCCCTTAGTGAAGCCTTTCCATTGCAACCCAAGATCCTGTTAAACCTCACATGTAAACAGGTTGGACCTATTCAGGACTTGGGTGGGAGCTTTCCAAAGATAAAAACAAAGTAGTGTTAGTGAATGAAAAGGTGGAGATGGCATTCCCTCTGAGCCATACTCAAGCAAGTCAGAAAATTCAGATTTTTTTCCTGACAGTTTTGATGTTTCAATGAACACTCAACTATTGAAAATTCCAGCCCACAACAGAAACATGTTGATTCACAAATCCTGCCTTGGTGCCTCCTAGGAGCTGGTGTCCAGGTGTCTCATGATCGTATTCTCTTGTCAGTGCGACTCTCTGGTCAGCTACATCTCCCAGGATGCAGCATGGTCTCCCCTCTTGGAGAGGGGAAGCAATGCATCATGTGAATCTCTGACCATGGTTCATCAAGGGAAATGTAGCCTCTGGAGAAATGAGAACCTTCTGATTTGTTTTATGGCAAACATGACTCAGTTTCACCTCTCACCTTGTATGGTTACCTCTTGGGTATGAAGAGGTAACTGAGGAGGGGTCACCTAGCATGGATGAACTATGAGGAACTAATGTCACTGAGGGCAATGAATCCAAATCCCTAGATAGGTAAATATGTCTGGAGAAATACCACCTCCTAGGAGGAATTATAGACAGGTTTTGACCAGGTTCAGAGACCCAGAAAACAAAAAATGAGAGCTATATGAAGTGATCAGCCTGACACAGAGGCCACTGGATCCAAGAACAGATAAGAGACTGTGACTAAGAGGGACAGTCCCTGCAGAGAGGTGTTGGAGGACTTTGAAACCTACCAGGATCTCCCTGTGGAAAATGATAAGGCAGGGAAGCTTACAAGCTGGTTATTGGTTTCAACCTATGCATTCTCTGTAATGTTTTTGTTCTGAATAAATACTGCACTTTATGAAGATGGCAGATCACTGGTTAACCCTGTCATTCTCCTAAGAGAACAGGACAGCAGGTGCTGAAATAGCTAAGGTGATCACAGTGAATTGCAGAGGCAATGGAAGCCTATATCTCCGGACTGAAGGGAGAGGAATTCTGGTTGCCACACTGAGAAAGGTGACTGCTTGAATCCTGAGCAGGATGCTGCCAAAGAGGCCAGAGAGGCTGTTGCCTCTGAAACTGGGACATACTCCAATCAGGGAGTCTCCACACATAGAGGAGAATGGGGCAACCAGACTACAGATCCCATGATGCACTGCAGCCTCACATCCAAATTAAACTATTTCCAGTTTTGGAGAAAAGATTTCATTTTTCAGACATTTTATTTGATTTTTGACCAAAAAACCAACTTTCCACAGCAAATACATTTTGTGACAAATTTCATGTAGATGAAAACCCAATTTCCAATGGAACATTTTGGACCAGTCATCGTCAATACCTTCCCGGTGCCTCGGCATCATCTCCTGAGACACCAAGGTGCTTCCTTTCCGATGAGATGTAAAACCAAGGCAATATTAGCTCTTCCCTACCTCACAGAAGTGCTGTGAGGTGAAATACATGAAAGATTGTGAGGCTTTCAGGTACTGTAGTGATGGGAGCTATGTAAGTACCTCAGATAGAACAAACCTGTGGTGACAATGTCCTTGGGTCTTCTCAGGCTTCTGCTGTGTGTGGAGCTAGCCAGCCACATAAACCCTTTGTCATAGCAGAACTGGGTGGTGAATGTTGCCTCCTATGCATTCTGTTAGACACCTTTGCTGTGTGTAAGCTATTAAAGATGCTTCAGGACAACACACACCAGGGGGGTCAGCTTTTAGTAAGGTCAGCTGTACTCTGTGATTGGCAGGGCAGCATTTGCTGATCAATAGCTGCAAGAGATTATTGATCCACCCACCAATCTGAACTCTTAATTACTGACATTTAAATGTCAGAAAATTTAAGATAGTTTAAGTCACCTGACTTTAATTTCTTTTTCCAGAAGCCTGCACTGGCAAGTTCTCATCTGGGAGGATCAAAACCTCCTGCCGTTCGACTCTGATCTCTGCTTTGCCAATGTAAATCTGGAGTAACTCTATCAACTTCAGTGCGTTTCCTCTGGATTTGCACTGGTAGAACAGAGATTACAATCCGGTGCACTGTGTCCTTATACAGTGTGTCACTTAAAACTCTGGACGGATCAAAAGGAAAAGCTTTTTTCCCTCCCCTTGACATATTCCCTATTCATCATAAGTAAAGTCTCCAGGTTTGTCTACACCGTGCGGCAATGTCCACTAGAGGGGTGTGATTTCTAACGCATCCTAACATGTTACACATACCTGCCCAATGCAGGCCCCGCTGGCATGCACTAAAAGTTCCCTAGTGCACATTAGCATAGTACTGCTGGGCTTTAGGATTCTAAGTGAGGAAATCACTTTTGAAAATGATATTTAGGCTCTTACATGAGATGTTGCAACACTGAATGCAGCAGCCCCTAAATACTTCTGAAAATCTGGGCCTAAATGACTCGCCCAAGGTCACACAGGAAGCTTGTGACAGAACTGGGAACAGAGCCTTAACCACATGTCTCTTTCTTTTCTGTGGTTGTAAGTTGGTGGAGTTCTTCAACATGGCCCCACAGTAAGAGAAGAAGAGCTGTTTCCAGGTTACAAGAGAAAGAAACCACCACAAATGTGTTTATTAAGCTGTGCGGCCGCTCAGTACTCTCATCCTGGAGTGTACTTCTCTTAAACATATCCTGGAACTACCAGAGACCCTGCTCTGAAGAGTTGAAGGCAAAAAAGCTGAAGGTGGGGAGGCCAGGCATACTAATTTTAATTTTAAAAAGAAAGAATGTCACTTCAAAGAATCAAATATATTTCTGAGATTTTAAATGTCCAAGTGGAAGAGAGAACCCCCAATGCGTGTGGTGACTTAGACAGATATGGCACCAGTAAAGATATTCCTGGAAATACCATTTTTTCCCCTTGTATGTATGTACATGATGCTATCTGGAGCATCCAAAAATGTGTTTGTGTATGAAGTTACCATAATAGGATTTTGTGAATTGTTCTTATCTAGGCATTATATATGCATCCAGTGGGAAAACTTTACTTTAACCAGATACATTATCAGAAAATAACAATCTGGGACATAAACATCCCAAGTGTTCACCTTTTTAATATGTTGAACAGTTCAAACAAAACAGATTTTTCTCATTATTTGATGTTTGATTATAATATTTTTCATTATGATGCTGATGTTCAGCTGCCAGTGTTGGATTTGTACCTGGGCTATGTCTGTTACTTGAGGGCATTCCTCTACTCCAGGGGTCAGCAATCTTTCAGAAGTGGTGTGTCGAGTCTTCATTTATTCACTCTAATTAAGGTTTTGCGTGCCGGTAATACATTTTAACATTTTTGAAAGTCTCTTTCTATAGGTCTATAATATAGAACTAAACCATTGTCTATAAGTAAATAAGGTTTTAAAAATATTTAAGAAGCTTTATTTAAAATTAAATTAAAATGCAGAGCCCCCCAGACCGATGGCCAGGACCCGGACAGTGTAAATGCCACTGAAAATCAGCTTGGTGCTGCCTTTGGCACCTGTGCCATAGGTTTCCTACCTCTGCTCTACTCAAACAAACATGTTCTCATCAGAGTGCCCAACGGTGGAAGAAAGAAAGGGTGTAAGTCAGTGATGGTGGTTCTTGGAAAGGACTGTCTCTGTTATTTACACCTCTCAGGTGAGCTCTCTGCTGCTGCTGCAGTCTGGGGACAGTGAGGCCCAGTGGGGCTGCATGAACGGTGTCTTGGCACACAACGTTGAGAACTGAGGTGATAAAAGAACAGTGAATCTCCCGCCAGTATCAATTCTTTCTGCTAAACTCCATGGTCCTATGAACGTAGAATTCCAAGGAGGAGGAGAAAGGAGCACCAGCTGTGTGAATGTACTCTTGCGGAGCTGCAGGTTCTGGTACAGATAAGTAACCATTTTTTCTCCCCTCTTCTGAGGTGGCCTCCATAAACTCCCCATTGTGGTGAGCAGGAAGATGGGCTGAGTGAGTTCTGACTAAACAATTTTTGCAGAACTGCTCTCCCAAATCAAGCACTGGAGCAGGAAGCCAAGGTGACAGTTAGCAGGGCTGTGCCCATTGTATACAGAGAGTGGGACACTCTGTGCCTTGCCCGTCTGGTCCTGGATTAAGGATAGACACACAGGAGAGCTCAACTGATGGATATTTACAAGGAGCATGGAGTTCTCAGATTACAGAAGCTGGGACCTCCTCAGCGCAGTCTGGATACATTTGTGATAGCTACAGTTGAAAGAGATCAGGGGGTGTGAACTATGAAAGTAGAGGGGGCCTGGGGACCCATCTGTCCCGAAAATCTTGCTGTTCTGAAGGAGTTCAGCTCAGCAAATGTCCACAAACCCATGAGAAGGAAAGTGTTGGTTTGTACAGAGACCAGAATCACCTTGATGACAGATATGTTCCGGTTAAGGGTCAGGAGGGGTTCTCCTTAGTTTATCTTTAGACCGAGGGACAGAAACACGGTGCATATTCCCTCCACAGACTCTAAACCCTAACAAATCCATGCCCAAACCTGCCAGTCTTCCAGATTTGAGTATAGATGGGTACATTAATGACTTTGAGATACAGCCACTATGTCCAAGGACTCGCTAAACACTCTGATGCTTGGCTTTCATGGTGGTTAGATGCATTATAACACATTGAATAGAATAAGACTCTCAGTGCTGTAGGAAGACTTTTGTCTTGTACCAGCAGAAACATGGAGGCGCCCAAATTCCCATCCACTTCGCATGAAGTGGCAGGTGGAGGTTCAGTGGCATAGCCTTGGTCGGTATGTTAATGGGATCTCACAGCATGTTAATGGTCTCTCTGGCATATTGCACCCATATGCACTTACGCAGATTAACACAGATTGCCTCAAAATTACAAAGGCATCTATGAAGAATCTGTTGGAAAGTTTGAATTAGCAGAAAGCCATTGGGCTCAGGGATTCTCTGCTTTGAATGATAGATTTGTCTATCTACAAATATTTTTCACACTTAAGTGGCAATGGTTTGTATGCCCAGTTGCAAAGTAACACTTAATGGGGAATAACTCAGGTAGACTCCATCAGCGGTCACACAACAGGGCTTTACAATGGCCTGATTTTCAAAGGTACCTGCACCTGTAGCTTCCATTCAAGTTGTGCTGCGGTTGTGGGCATTGAACAGCTATGAAAATCCCCCCCTAAGTACAATCACATCTAACAAAGGCCTATAGTTAGTGTGTTTGTGTGTGTTCTGAAAACTGTAATTAATGCATCAGAATCAACCATTCCATTTCTCGGCTCTCTGTACAGTATGAATCCCAGCAGGTCTTTCTCGGAGTCCAGCTGGCGTATTTGTGAATTCGAGCTTCACTTCCAGCAGCTTCACTTCTGCCTGTTGGTAAATAAGCTGCACAATCAAAGCAGTTCTCATTCCAGGGAGTGACTGCTAGACAAAGGAAGGTAAGAAAGTAGGACACCAGGTTTTAAACTCCTAGCCTTCTGCAGTGTCCTATTTGGGATGCACCATGAAGCTGGTTCATACAGACAGCTGAGCAGTACCGTACCCTCCCCACACAATAACACAGACCACTGTGCAGGCTTGATGATAGCTGAAACCTAGTTCTTCAAGCCCTCGTGATCATCTAGTCCCAAGGCAAAGGAAAATGAAGGTCATTTATTTCTTCTTGTTGCTTTCTTTTCCTTAAGGGGAACTCTTATTCCCATACACCAGTTTCAGGCACCTACCACTTTTGCCTGCCCGAAGTAAGAGTTAACTTATCATGTGGTGCTGCACAGAGGTCCTGCAGCTAATGGGATGGACTGCAATCTGCAGGATGGTGATACATGGCACGTATCTCTAGCCAGGAGAGTAAAACCACCTTGAGTATTTCCACTGAATGTTAATGAGTCAGTAAAGCACTTCTGCTACCACAAGAGTAGATTCTGGCACCCACACATCTGGTGGGGTAGCATTTACTCACTCATCTCATTGATTTCAACAGGACTACTTGCCTGCCTACATGGTACTCAGTGTGAGTGAGGGTTGTAGAATCTGATCAGTGGACTTTGAAGCTACAGCATTAGGTGGCACTTGAACACTTTTTCGCATGGGGGTGTTGCCCCCACATCCCTGTCCACATCCCGCGCCACCCCCTAGAACTGGGGACAGGAGCCAGGAGGGGGGATGTGGATGGTGGATGGGGAATGGCCAAGGCTCAGGCCACAACGGGCATGGGGCTGGTATCCGGGACCCTGTGTGTGGGGCCAAGAGTGAATCCATGGGCGCAGGGCCAGCAGCTAGGACCCCACGTGCAAAGCCAGGAACAGAGCCCCAGGCCTGGGGCTGGCAGATGGTAAAATTCCATGGCGGGGAGGAGGAAGAAAAAAATGTAACAGAGATACCGACTTATTCCTGACATAATTTAAATAAAAAATATTCCACCAAATAATAGTACATTCTTCTGATATAGCGCTTTTCAACAATAGGTCTCAAAGCACTTCATGGTCTTTAATATATTTTTCCTTACAGTACCCTGTGAAGTAACATGTAGTTCAGTTGGAGTAGTGTGGAAAATAATCAGTCATCTTGGTTAAGGGTGGGGTTTCAGTTTCCTTAGGTGCTTTTGGAAGTCCCATCCTAAATGACATTTTCAATTTAGAGACTTTAATTTTTTTAGTCCAAAAAATAAACATATCGTTTAGAAAATATTTCCCTGAATAAAATAAAATAAAATAAAAATGAATTTTACTGCATTTCTTCCTTTGCTTGACTTTTCTTTTCTTCCACTTAATCTTTGACAACTTCTTTATTAAAAGTCCAGAGCTCAGAATTTCAGCCTGGCTAATCACCACTTAATCACTTGGCATCTGCAAAATGTATACCCCTGCCACACTGATTCCGCCCCAGACCCCATGCCAGAATACTGTTGTGATTAAGCAGCAGGCATTACCATTCCTTAGTATTGGCAACATTGATTTTCTGAGAGATGTCACAGAAAGGCATCCAACCTGACTGATGTTTATATCCCTTAAGTGAAGTACATTGTACAACAAAACCTTCTTTAAAAAAAAACCCTATTTTGGGAGGGAGGGGATGATTTCTGTCCAACAGACCCAATAATGAAATAACACTCTTTTAATTCTGTCATGAACAATGACACTTTGCACTTCCACACACAGGGCCAGAGTCTCACATGGTATAATTTGGCATACTCCACCGACAACTTGTACTTTTGCTAATCTGCTGTGCTAGCCCTGATTCTAGCAACCATGGGATTGCTCGTGTTGATGGACCTGCAGCATTTTGACGTTCATAAACTTGCTAAAAGCAATTCTGGATACCATGCTGCTAAAAATCATAGAATTATAGAATTGGAAGGGACCTCAAGAGGTTATCTAGTCCACTCCCCTGCACTCATGGCAGGACTAAGTATTATCTAGACCATCCCTGACAGGTGTTTGTCTAACCTGCTCTTAAAAATCTCCAATGAAGGCAGCAGCTGGACAACATTATTAGTCCCATAGGCATTAGCACTTTTTCTAAACTGAGGATTTTGTCCAATTCACTTACCAGTGCTATCTGGGATTTTTTTTACGTCAGAGACTAGAACCCAGCCCCCCTGGATGTGACTACTGTGCCTTCTTAATGAGTCAATGAGTCACTTCCTTCCTCTGTGAGTTGCAGAATCAAGTACAACACAGATAGTAGTGCAGATTTTCCATGGCCATGCTGAGACGTAGGAATTCTGCAAACAAAGATGGATGCTTGGCATGCTGATTTGCATGGCCACACCCAGAATGCTCTTCCATCTGACAAGTGTGGTTATTGCCTGAGCTCCGGGAGCAAACTGAAAGTTTAGGGCATTGCTTGTGACTGCACTTAGTTATTTTCCATCTGTTTTGCAACCCCTTACTGAAGAAGGCTTTTCACGCTTTTAGCCTTCAGACTTTTATTGAGTGTGGAAGAACAGTTTATAAATAGGCTGTGTTGTTGTTTTTTTTAAATGCCACTTAGATCTGGCTTTACGGAGTTTATAAACACGCTATGTTCAATTTTTATCTCTCTCTTTTTATTGGCTCAAGAAGACAGTTTGTCTGTCAGCTACTCCTGTTTACCCAGATTGTTTTATGGTGGGCTGTGCTCAGAGCTCCACTGTAGAGTGAAATAGCTGTCCTCCAAACAACAGTGTTTTAAGACAAATATATGTTGCCCCAAATTTGCTTATTTCACAAAGGGTGAAGTTTACACTTGGGGAGAGATCCGTCATGAGGTCTATGCACCTTTCAAAAGCCACCTACTTCCTATTTTAAGGGTGTAGGTTGGACTTCCCTATCTATAGCTACATTGCAGAAGTCATATGTTTGTGAATTTCAGCCATACCAAGTTAAGTGATTTCTTTCTTCAAAGAGCAGGAGACATTTGACTTGACTGTTAGCGAATAAAAAAACCAGGCCACAAAACTGTTCTAAGGAATTGTGTGCTATTTGATGGAGGTAGATATCAGATTGACAGAGCTGAATACCTACATCTTTTCTTCACCAATAGGAAAAACAGAGCTGGAGCGATGTCACATAGTAGGCGCACTGGCATTATAAACACTAATGTGTTTTAGCCCAGACATGGACACATCAACATCAGAGATAAGAGGAAAGTCTATCTCCCAGGCCACCCTCTGCTTCAAGGACTGGTGGTCGTTTCCTAATGTGGATGTCTGCACACTAGAACCTGGCCTGAGATGGTGTAACAGGGTCTGCTGCTCACCACTCAGCTGTGCCTCCTCATGGTTCCTCTGGGGAATTAGCTCTTCACTGTCCATGCCCTGTCCTGTTGTCCCTCAGTCCCTCATTTTGGGACCCCCTAAACAGGAGAGGCAGTGCCTCTCCTTCATGGCTTAGCCCTCCAGCTAAGTCATAATCCTCTCCCATTTCTGGGGTCTCATCAGAGTCTCCTCCCACAAAGTCCCAGGCAATCTCCATATCCGCGCTGACTGCACCACTCCCACAGTGACTGGCTGGGGAACCCAGGTCTTCCCTCTACTCCAGGCTCCAGTCCAGGGACCCTCGAACCAGCAGACTTTGCTGCTCCTCTCGGGGCTGCTTCCTACATGGCCTTCTTCACAGGCTCCTACTCTCCCCCTTGTATCAGGGAGTGTGACTGCAGGCTCACCTCACTGCAACCCCCCTACCTCCCATCTTCAGCTCCTGGGCTTCATAGAAGCCCCGCCTGTTCCTGAGCAGGTGAGCTTCATTCTCAATCAGTATCATTGCCCTCACCTGTTGCTGCCTTAACCCCTTCGGCACTGGTGTGGCATGAACACCGCATTGCAGATCATATTTATTTCATTGAGACCACACCGCAGCAATGACAATTTGGGCACGACGGGTCTGACTTCCACGTTTTTTACTCCTACTTTAGCGAGGTCACCAATTCCTTCACCAGAGCTTCCCCAATTCATATGCAGTATGGCCAGCACAGGTTTAAATCCATCCCTCTTCATGAGAGTCGCCAAGCACCTCTGCTTGAGTGCCATTGCCCCAAGCGCATGGTTAGGCACTCGTTTAAGTGCTGCCCTGAGCAGGAAAAGGGTCCTGAATTGAATTCTAAGGAGTGGGTAGAATCCAGGCCCCCTAGGAGACAAGGGCAAAACTCCCACTAACTGCGTGCGGCCAGGAGTTTGTTCGGACATAGCATTATTTGAGAAACAAAGTGAAAATAGCAAGGCCCGCTGGACTCAGCCCTCTAACACCTTAGAAATAATGTGTCTTTATTTACCCCATCTGTGGGCTTGCTCCAGGGATGTATTTGGCCCAGTGTTCTAATGATTAATATCTATATAGTGGAGAAGGGGGTGAAAAAGCCATTTTCTTTCAGAAGATGAACATACAATATTAAGGAAACTGAAAAGTACATTTCTAAAGTTGTTTCCATTTCAGCTTCCTCCTGACTACGGAGAATCAATACGCCAGAAGAGCATAGCCTTAAACATTAATATTGCAGAATAAAATTCATTTTTGATGGATTGATGGGCACATTTTCTTAAGGCCAAGCCATAATGAATATAAACTTTTTCTGATACTCTCTTGCCTTTTCCCTCTCCCCCACAGAGAACTTAGTGAATAATAGGACAGCACTAGCCAGTGCACAGAACCATCTATTATTAGGCACCAAGAGGTTTTGTCAGGACTCATGCCCTCACCCCTGTATATTCACTCATAATCACAAGGGGGAATCAGAGTAAGAGAAAGTGCTGTTGTTTACTCTGCAGTCCTGGCTCCCTAGTCAATCAAGAGAGGTTTGGCTGACGTGATGCTGGCTAATAATTCCCTGGGGAATTTCGCTGCCCTAACTCCATGGTCCCTAAATGCGCTGTGCTTAAAAGCAAATCCATGTATGCCCTAATTTTGACATGAAGTTTTACATCATGTCACACTTGCTTTTCTTTCCAAATCAGCAATGACCAGTTAGTGCTTCACGAGTAATTCTGTTCAGACACACGGGCTGGGTTTGAAAAATAATAATTCACTCCACCTCCTCCTGCAGCTGTCCTGGCCTTTGATGCATTTATTCGAAGGAGTGGGGCATGATCCCCATGTTCTTGTGAGCCCAAAAGTCTCATTGACTCTAACCAGAGTTATGTACGTGAAAAGCCTTCAGGATCTTCCCAGTGTCTCTGGGAAAGCTCTGAATTGCTTGCACTGGTTCTTTTTTCCTCTCTTTTATAGTTAGAGAGGCCCAAATCCTGATTTCACTGATGCTGGTGGCAAAACTCCCACTGAGAGCAGGATCTAGCATGCCAGGTTCATGAGGGATGGCAACTGATTGGTCAGCAAGATGGACTACAATGCTATTGAAAAGGGTTGAAAGGCCCACCACAGATTCTTCTGTTTCTTCTTTATTCTAGGAAGTTTGCAATCTAAATATTAATGTCATTATATGGTGCTTTGCAATTGCATAGATATTTGCACAACGTAATGTGGGCTAAGATAACATTATTGTTTTCTCTATCTATTCAATGATCATTTCAGGTAAGACTTCACAGTTTCCCGTGCATTTTATGCAGGGTCCTTGTACCTCTATTGAGTTGATTCATTCCTATTTATTCATCAGGTCTGGCAGCACTCAAAATGTGCCGGCTGATTTTCAAACAACGATACTAAGTGAAGAACTTTGAGATGCGCACAAGAACACACAATTAGTATTAATGTTTTATTTAAAAAGCAATATATGTATTGGGCCAGGTCCTTCAGCTAGGATAGAGTGGCATAATCCCATGGACTTCACTGGAACCACATCAGTTTACACCAAGGATTGCATGTTTCCAGCTGCGTTCAATTGCACGTGGTGGGAGTTGAGGTCTTTGTAGCTAACAGATTGTTTGATAAGTCTTTGGCTCCAGGTCTGCAGACAATTTCTGCTTTCATGTACACTGATATAGATGCACAGTGACTCCATTGTCTTTGGTGGAGTTACACCTGATTTAGATTAGACCCGAATTTGGCCCTCCAGCCTGCTCTTGCAGGGCTGTGAACTCTTTGTAGGACTTTTCAGTCTCTATTTTCACCCTGAAGCTCTCAAGGTCCAGACAGTGGTGGCTCTTGTTTGTCAGAAGCTCTATCCTTGGGAGACTTCATTCCCACCTCTGCTGGCTTAAAAAGCTGCTTTTGTTCATGAAGGAATCATGTCCTTTTTCAAGCTGTGTCAGGCTACACCGTATACCCATTTATTTTGTTGTTGCTCATTTTCTGTCACACTCACCATCCATTTTCTGTGCCATTCAATGCTAAAATGCAGGTAATTATTGCTTTGGAGTTTCCTGTGACCTGAACAAATTAGTTGATAAGAAGATCTTGTTCTAGATTTTTTTTTCTCAGAGATCCGTTGATGTAACTCTTTGTTCATTCGCAGGGCAACTCAGTTGACTTGGATGCACTTACAGCACATGTGAATTTGGCCCTTCTGGATTGGAAACACTTTTGCTTCTGTTTCACACCTATAATTACTTTCATTCTTTTTAATGAAAGAAAAAAAATATTGCCAAGGTGAATACCACAAAAAATAATTTCTCATGAAAGGGAAGGTTGATCTTGTGTTTAAAGCATAGGACTGGAAAACATTTGGTCTTGATTCTATCACCAGGACGTCTTGCGGGACCTTTGATAAATCACCTTTTGATGCCTCCGTTTCCCCTTCTGTGCGATTTAGAGGAATAATGGCATTCCTAACACTTCTGTACTTCACAGCATTGCGGAGAAACTTCCTGACCAGTTTTATGCAGGAGGGGTCGTATGAGCCGTCCTACTGATTTTAACAAAATACTCCCATGAGAAAGAGTTTGGCATTCATTATTTAATAGTTGTAAACCATTATGAGTGAAGACTGTGTTTATTTCAGAAGGTCTCCTCTCAGCTTTTGCTCCTAAATTTCCCCTGAAATCATGAAACTCTATCTGTGACACAGGATCATAGGACTGTACAGTTTTGTCATCAGGTAATGTGATCTTTTTCATTTTCTCTCTCTCTTTTTTTATTTGTTTGTTTGTTTTTTGCTTGTTTGTTTGTTTGTTTGTTTGCATGCAGATGACTTCTTGACAGCTGTTATATACCTGAGATTTTTGGATTCAGGCAAGGATCCAAGTTGACTGATACTTTATATCTAACAAACACTGTATCTCTGCAGACAACAAACCAGATCTGGCTCATACACATTTAGATAAATGGAATTTATAACACTCTGTAATAGTGACTTGCAATAATGTGACAAGGACCACCGTATATTGATCTGGATCTATCTTTTGAAATGGGATCTATCTTCTGAAATGAAATCATAATCATCTCTACAGCAAGAAGTTGTGATGTTCTAAACAGAGGATTAGTAGTGTGCACCATGGGGGAAAAAAAGCCAAGTGAGCAGGTAACACCACCACCGTTGTGAGTGAGGGAAGAATACAGGTTTATTCACATATGTTGCATTCACTTTTGCCCATTCACCATAGTTTTCACAATACAGTGACGAATCAGGCTATGCTGCTTATCATTCTGATGTTGTCTAGAAGTTCCCTAGTTTGTTTTATTCTTAATATTTGTTCCACTATTATAAGTTACACATAAGAAGTGATAATTGTCCAGATCGTTCTGTTCTTCTTTTTCAAAGACCATCAATACTACACTTGCTTTTTTCCAGTTTCTGGTTTTTTTCCTAGATTTTCAAATACATTTTTCAGAAATATTTCTCTTTTTGTAAAACTTGCCTGACTGTTAATTCTCCAGACACACAATGCTGCATATCCCATGGACTAGTTGAATTGTTGCATTCAGATTTTCTTTGAGCAGTCTTGCATGAACCAACGGTGGCTATTTATTGTTTCTTTAATTCTTCTTCAGAGGAACTATAAAGCTTAATTATGGTGTCTTAACTAGAGTTGAGCAGGAAATTTTTGATGGAGATTTTTGGTTGTTAGAAGAAGCCTATTTATCAAAACTGAAACTGTTTGTAGGAAAGCGTTGAGTTTGACAAATTTTCCAATTTGAAAAAATATTGGGGGAAAAAATATTCAAAATTATTTAATTTTTAAATCAAATTGAATTCATACTTAAAAAAGGTCAAATTCAAAACAAAATGTTTCAAAATTACCTATACAAAAGACTTTGATTGGCCCAAACTGTTTTTTTTTAAGTTTGCTGATTTGCAAAAAACCCCCAAATATTTTAACCTTTTGTCCCAAATCAGGATGGGAAATTTTACAAAATCTTGAAAAATCTTGATAAGTCTCATGGGATGGGAATTTTTTTTTCCACATTGGGGAGTTTTTAATACTTCTTTCAATCAGATTTACTTACTAGTACTGCTAGATTTCTTAATTCCTCAACATTTCCTTTCCTAGAATCAAAGGCTCCATCCAGCAAAGTCCTTAAGCTTGTGTTTAATTTTAAGCATGTGTAATCCTTGAAGTCAATAGTGCCGCATCACATGGTGAAAATTGAGCATGTGCTTAAGTGTTTTGCTAAATCTGGACTGAACACTTATGTCCTGCTGCATTACTTACCATAGTGAATTCAAAAGGCAATTCTCCACTCATAGTCTCAATTTTCTCACTTTTCCTTTACCTGGCATCTACACATTTCCAGTCATAGGGGGATCTGGGTTTCACACAAGAAAGCTCTTTCTTGAGCCATATTTGTTTGTAGTCATACCAAGGAATACATAGATCTCAGTTGCTAAATTTCTCCCCAGAAGAATGGTATCATGCAGTTTACACCAGCATTGCTGTTTGTGTTTGTTTGCTTCAGATGCAGCAGCAATTTTTAACAAAGCTCTTCAAGATGCAGGCAAAAGAAGAAAGGGAAAGGAAAAATAGGTCCAACTACATTTGAGCTTGAAAAATCTGTCCTGCATGTGGGAGGGGAAGGTAAGCATGGTCCTCAAATAACATTACAAAAATCCAGGAATCATATTGCCCTTAAGTAAAACCTCAAAGTTGAATCTCCTTCAACCTCAGCATTTAATGGAATCTTGTTTGGTCACTAAAGAATTCCACTGACTATCCTGAAGTCAGGCTCGATATTTTCCCTGTCATGAAGCTAATTAAAGGGCAAGGAATATTGTACGTTACACAGTTCCAATTTGGCTAAGCATTATGCATGATGCTTCTCTGTCTCTTTCTCGCCGACAGATACAAATCCCTTCATAAAGCTCATGTCTTCTAGGAGGTTTCTAAAGTAAAGCCTGTTATGCATTTGAACATCAATTAATTCAAGTCATTACTAAACGAAAAATGTGTTCAAGTTGCATGCGTTAGCCTTGCGAGTCAACATGGCCAAGTTCCTCAAAGGTATCTAGGTTCCCCCAAGGGAATTAGGCACCTAAATACCTTTGAGGATCTTGGCCCATGTAAACATAGAGGACCAGATTCTCAACTGGTGTAAAGGAAACAGCTCCATTGACTTCAGTGTCGCTGCTCCTGTTTACAACAGCTGAAGAGTTGAACTACAGTCTTCTCTCTTTCCACTCTCCTCCTTCTCCTTTCTGGTGTGTCTTCTCTCTACATTCGGCAGAAGGAGGAGTTGGCAGGAAGGGAATGGTTCTGTGATTCAAGCGGAAGGAAGGGGTTGACTGGTATGTGAGTCTCTCTCCCACAGGTTGTGGAAGAAAAGCAGCCTTGTGAGAAGGTGATAGGAGGAAGATGAGCTTGGGCTACAAGCAGGAGGAACTTAAGAAAGGAGTAGTGGAATGGAGCTGGGTATGTGACTCAGATTCAGAAGAAGCTTAGAGAAGACATCTTGGGACCTGAAATGAGGACAAGATGTGAGTTTCAGAGCCTGAGAATCAGCTCTGGTGGGAACTTCTTCATTGCTATTTTTAACCCTGGCAGCCTGAGTCAGTTGACCCAGCTCTCAGGCTTTGTTTTTTGGGTTTTGGGGTGTTTTTTTTTTTTTTGCAGTGTGTGCCACTCATGCTCACAGTCGGCTTCGGAAAGCTCAAGACACATTTTAGTAAAGACACAACCACCAACATGGCTGAAGAGAAGGAACCAGCTTCCACACAGCACTACAGGGATGTGGAATTCTGACTAATGTAAACCAGGCGGAACCCCTTCTCCTTCAGAAAGTGCTCTGGGATCCTTAATGTCCATATACAGCCACCAAGGCCTGGGATTTTACAGTCTCTTCTGAAAAAGTCAACTACAGGAAAGTGCATGGGACATCGACAAACATGGAGGGCTGACAGGCCCGGAAAAGCTGAACCTGGGATTACAGAGAGTCGAGATCTCTCTTGCTTAAAGCTTCAGCTATTAAGTCATGAAAACTCATTCCTAATCTGTCAGAATTTTCAGAGGCTGGATTTTATTATATTGATAATTGTATTTAATTTTCTAATTCTGTTTCACACGGAGATCTGGGAGTGAGGAGGAAGAGGATGATGGCAAAGGGGAGCATGCTTTATAAATAAAATAATTAATTACTATGAGTCTAGTTTTATTTATTTTTTTACGATTGATTTGTTTAATGCCTGTAGATGGTAATTGCATGATGGATAAAGAGCGATGACTAGCAGTGATTGGCAGGAATAAAACAGTCCTCCTGTACAGGGAAAGCAAACATTTTATTTAAGGAAATGGTAGTGAAACCCATCTTAATAAATAACTGAGCCACGTTGACTTAAGCACTTATAATGCCAGTGTCTGTGATAAGGAATGGAAACATTAATATAAAATGCTTCACCATAAGCGAGTATAGTGGAGTTCAGGATGATGTATTGCAGCACAGCAGTCTCTAGCATGGCTTGCTTTTAAAGTGATGTTTATGATCATTATTATTTTGGTAACAATGCTGGAGGGGTGGGGGGAAGAAAAGCAAAAATTGTTATCTGCTAAAGAGGAACTGCAACAGCAAGGTTTCCTGATAAGACCCTACATAAAGCTCTAGCCCCATTGGGAGAACACTGTGGTTGTTCCTAGTACATTTATGATCCCATAGTGGACAGAGTCTCATGAGCAAATTCAGCTTGGAAATTAGAAGATTTCCAACTGTCGGAGGGGTGAGGTTCTGGTACAGCTGCCTAATAGGAGCTGTGGGAGCAAACAACATCATTAGTTTGAAGAAAGCTGGACAAATTTCTAAGTGCAATTGTAGGACAGTGTTGCTTGTGAAAGCAGAGAGCAGGACTCAACAGTTTATGGATTATGTTTCTAAAGCTCATGCTTCAGGATTTCAGCTGGCCACCAGCAGGAAGGGATTTTTTTCTCCCAGGGTATTCTGGGAGGGTTTTTTTTTTTAAAAAAAAATCTCCTTCTTATGAAGCAGCAAGGATGGTTAGAGCTGGAGATGTGAGGATGGGCGGGGATGGCCAGAGCTCTGAGGTGGCACAGAGCATTCTCTCAGGTGCTTAGCTGACTGGGTCTTGCCCACTTGCTTAGGATCTAACTGATCACCATAGGTAGGGTCTGGAAGCAATTTACCCCAGATCAGATGTGGGGGGTTCACCCTCCTCTGCAGTGCATGGAAGTAGGTCACTTGCCAGGATTATCTGGGTATATCTCACTGAACCCTTTCGCTGCCACTGTGTGGGCCCCAACCACTGACACACCTGGGTCCCTCCTTTCTCTGCCTGTGGCACAGAACAGTCTAGTCTCCTACAGGCTGCCATATTTTGGTTTATTTCAGTAGCTGGATTTAGTGTGTGGATGCTGGATGGAGTTGGTAGCCCGTGATATGCACAAGGTCAGACCGATGTGTTAGCAGGCCCTTCTGGCATTAAACTCTATGACTCAGATACAAAGTTCCAAGTGCTGGATCTCTGCTCAGCCTTTCTGGGCTGTAATATGGTCAATGGAGTATAACATCGGACCTCCCAACATTTCAAGTGGATAAAGCAGGCGGCCCATCCATCCATTCAAGTCTGGCCCCTTTGCCCCCCTCATAGATGGAGATGCATGGGCCAAATTAGAGAGGTATGCTCCTCCTCCCACTCAATTTCAGCACCTCTAGTCTCCTTATACTGTAACCAAAGGGAAAAGGGAGAAGAGGGGAGAGCAACAGGCAGAGTGATTGGCTGCTATAGGTTGCCAGTCATCTGCCTGCAACAGCAAAGAAACTGGATAGAGTGGCAAGAATAGCAGTAATAGGACAAGCATCATCAAGGGAATGGGTTCTTCCCTCTTCCATGAAAGCGTGTCACGAACTCATGCTTTGAGTAACCCAGGGAGAGGGTTATGAGGAGTCACTAGATAGAGGTATTACTACATCTTACAAGGTGTGCTTCCCTGAACATATAGGCAGCTAGATCTTGGCAGAAATGGTGTTAGTGGTGCAGGTGTTATTTTTCACTGGGTCAGTCCACCTGAAGGCTTCCCCTATACCAAAAGCAGTGTTTTACAATTGGAACCTGCTCTAAGGGCCAACACATCCTCAGATATGAAGACACCTTCAAGGCCAACCTCACAGCATGCGAGATAGACATTAAAACCTGGGACCTCATTGCACTGAACAGACCCAGGTGGAGAGGTCTGTGCCAGGAGACTGTGTCCAGTTTTAAGGAATGACCTTTGAGGTCTTTCCAGGAGAAGAGAGCCCATTATAAGGCCAACTCCTCAAACCCTCCCCTCAACAATGGCTACATTTGCAGGACATGCAACCAGACTTGCAAATCCTGGATTGGACTCGCTTCCCATATGAGAAGCCATAAAAACAAATAAAACCAACAACTTAGATCAACACTAGCTGAACACTCATCCATCGGAATAAGAGGATCCATCATAGTTTTCCTCAACTTATTATGGTAATGTGTAAAGGCCTTAATCAGGTTGGGTGCCAGTGATACTAGGCACTATACAAACACAAGAGACCATTCTTACCCCCACTGAATCCTAGTTGGGCACATGGGACTTAACACCCAAACCTCATTGTACAATGAGGACCATAGTTTAATTCATGGGACCTGGGAATCATCAGTAACTCGCAGATGTGAACAATCTCGGGCACAACTAAAAGGTACGTAGCTTGTACTCATGTAGGCCTATAGTAATGGGAACAAAGCACCTTTTTAATTGTCAGCTGCAGTGTCTACACAAGGGAGTTATCGCACAGAATTCTAGTCTACCCTGCATTTCACACGCCCCTAATCTGAATTCTGGTTCCATGTGGACATAGTCTTAAAGTACAGCACTACAGGAAGATAAGAATTGCCGGACGGGTCAGACCCATGGTCTATTTAAGCCAGTGTCTTGTTTCAGGCAGTGAGTAACACCAAAAACTTGTGTAAGAATTCCACAGCAGCAGATGTACAATAATGTTCCCCCCACATTAGGACTTACCCTGATTTCTAGTAGCTAGAGATTGGCCAAAGCCCTGAAGCATGATGTGTATTATCCCGTGAACAACAAACATAATGATCTCTTATGATAACTCTGGATGTTCTCCTTGTGTTAAACTGGTCCTTAGGGCATGTTCTTTTACCCCATGGCTCTGAGATCATTCCACAGAAGGGATAGAATGATAACAACAGCTAGCCCCAGAGGAGGCAAACATGGTTGGTGGTAGTGGGAGATCTTCATTTGAACTGGGTAAGTTAGAGAAAGCGGGATCTGCAACCAAACTGTTGGATCATCTTTAATCTGCAAAAAGTAGTCTATGGACTGCATGAAAACTCATGTCAGGTTGCAATTTCAAAAGAACCTCCAGCCTGTTGAGAATTGACTGCTTAATTCCCTTACTCTCTTTGGAGAGTTTCCCAGCCTCTAAAATCACTTTATCTCAGACTCAGCTCCTCAGTCAGAACCCACACACGGGACTGGGAAAATTAAAGAAAAGGCAAAGGAAGTATTATTTTGCCCAACTCTCAGAATCACTGGTTTGTTCTTGGACTGACAAACTGGTCCTCTATCTGTGGGGTTAATCAATTAAACATGTTTTGGATTATTATGGACAGAGGCAAAGGGAGTAGTATGGGTTGTGGAAGGTGGTCCCAGAATCCATTTTTGTCAATGGTCTTTATATGACTCATCTTACCATAGCATCTGAGAACGCCATCATCTCTAACTTTTATCCTTACAACTTCCCTGTGAGGTAGGGCAATGCTATTATCCCCATTTTACAGATGGCAAACTGAGGCACAGAACAATTAGTTGACTTGCCAATGGTCACTCAAGAAGTCTGAGGCAAAGCAGAGCTCTGAAGATAGGTCTCCCAAGCTCCAAGTAGTACCCTAACATTCTGAGTGCTTGAACATGGTTATAGCACAACTTTAAACTGAGAGGCAGAAGGAGAAAGAATTATGTTACAACTTTAAATGGAAAGATGATGTGCCTCAAAATAAAGTAAAAATCTGACAACACAGAGAGCATGTTATCTGACAGTCATTATGTGTATTCCCAGCCTGCAGTAAAATGTAATTATAAATTTGAACTGAGCAGATGTATTATATGGAAGTGCTTAAAAATTATTAGGAACAGCTTTTAAATTAGTGGTAATAAAGCGATACCTGCAGTCCCAGCTTGTTTTTCCCAAGTTCAATAACAAAAAACCCTCTGTTTATGTTGGTTTTATTATATATATGTCCATCTGTCTGTCTGTGTCACCTATCTCTAATTTATTTTCATGTATACCTATATATCCCTCAGTGAGGAGAAAAAAACCCTACAATTCAAGGTTCTTACATTTGCGTCCTAGATAAGCACAATGCAGGAAATTGCAGTGTTGTGGTTGCTGGCACAACTTTACGTCTGTTTGTGCATCAAAATCCAGTTTTTAATTACATGATCATATACCCCTTCTCAAATAACACAATGGAGTAATCACCAGCTGCTGGAAGTGAACCTGGGACCTCTAGAGGTAAGCATACAAGCCTCTAACACTTGAGATAAAGGATTAATTCCTTCAATAGGAAATGCAATAGAAATGTAGCCTCTGTGAATCCGGCACAAAAAAGGGGACATGTATTACACGCTGAAGTAGGAATCACAATTAGAGCTGGTGAGTGAATGGAATCATATTCTATTGGACTGTGCAGTACTCTGGCATTCAAAATGCTCCATGAAATCAGATTGATTTCATTTTGGAAGAAAAGTGAAAAAAAAATTTCCCTGACACTGTTAAAATTGGACATTTTGATGTCTGTGAAATAAAACATTTTAAATTTTCATTTTGTAGTGTCTTCATTTTGACACCTTTCTATTTTGGATTATAAAGCACATTTTTTTTTAAAAAAAAAAAGCCAGTCTTGAAAAAAGCCATCGCAACTGACACACAGCAAAACAAACACTTGAGGTATTTCTTCATGGAGACTTTTGAAATTTTTCAGTTTCACTCTGATTCAGGACGAAGCCAATTTTTAAAATCGTGAAATCTTTTTCTGAAATGAACCTCCACCCTGTGCATTGCTCTTGTTACAAGAGCATACATTTTGGTTTCATACTGATTTGTATAACACCTTATAATGACATTTGAATTGGAAATTTAAACTAATTTTATTGTCATGCTTGTTTATTCCTGCCAGTTCGTGTTACTGATTTTTCTTTCTCCAACATGAAACTACATATTCTGTATGTATCACTCATTATTATACTTCTTATTCCTGTTATGTGTAAAGTATAATCCATAAGAAAAATGTGGAGAACTATCTATTGTAATTAAGCAGCCCTCATTCTTGTAGTGTTTGAGTTCTTCAAACTCTTTAATCTTGCAACAATCTTTTGAGGCAGGGGAATAGTAGTATCCTAGTGTTACAGAGGGGGAACTGAGGCACAGAGAGGCTAAGTGACTTGCCCATGATCACTTAGGGAGTCTGCGGCAGAGAAGGGAAATTAAGTCACGTCTCCTCAGGCTACTGCTGTAACCACTGGACAGTTCTTCTCTAGAAGCAGAAGACCCACTAGACTTGTGGGAAGAGGACAAAGTGATCAGGGCTAGGATTCTTGTCTCAACAAATTGACCTTAGTCCGTAGTTGGGTGAAATCCAGCTACAAAACCGTAGAATACTGCAATATGACAACAGGGGCTACTCTGACATGCTCACAGCAGGGCCAAGTGTGGTGCTCCAATCACTCCCGGCCTTACTCGTTGGAGCACAGCAGCCGGTGCTGTAAGCCTGGTGGCAATCACTATACAATTAACTAATGATAACACCTTAAACAAGCAAACAAAACCCAAAGGCAAGCAATTCGCTGCAGCTCTTGAGGGTAAGGCCCTCCGCTAGCACCGAGGCGTTCCATCTCCATCCCAGCCTCACCTCACACTGCTCTGAGGAAAAGCAGGCAAAGCCTTCTTAACTGGTCTGCTGACCCCTGATTGATCATTTTTTCTTCCTGGCCGTTTAGGCCTCTGGAGGACTAAAGGTGTTTTTGTTTGGTTGGTTTTAGGTTTTTTGGTAGTCTGGGTGGGTTTTCCCTTGACCAGAGAGGTGTCAGGGCAGTAATAGCTTCAGTTGCGGGCAAGTGCGGGAAGTGGCAGAGTAGACCTGATAGACCCTATCACATGCAGAAAGGAACGATTGAAAAAAAAAATGGGCTTGTTTAGTCTGAAGAAGAGAAGACTGAGAGGGGACTTGATAACAGTTTTCAAGTACATAAAAAGTTGCTAAAGGAAGATGGAGAAAAATTGTTCTTCTGAACCTGTGATGATAGGACAAGATGCAATGGGCTTAAATTGCAACCAAGGAGATTTAGGTTGGACATTAGAAAAAAAATTCCTAACTTTCAGGGTGGTTAAGCACTGGCAGAAATTGCCTAGAGATGTTGTGGAATCTCCATCGTTGGAGATTTTTAAGAGCACGTTAGAAAAAAACCTGTCAGGGATGGTGTAGGTAATACTTAGTCCTGCCATGAGTTCAGGGGACTGGGCTAGATGACCTCTTAAGGTCCCTTCTAGTCTTATGATTCTATGAAAATAATTTTGGTGGAACCACTTCCAGACGGAGTAAGCCAAATCCCATGGAAGTCAATGGAAGTCTTTCAACTGACGTCCTTGGTCTATAGATTGCCCCCTTAGTAACTGAAGAGAATAAAAGTTTACTTCCCTTTCCATAATGTTGTCCCTGTAACAGAGAAAATAAAAGGTGCTTTTAAAGAGAGTCATTGTCAGAAATAAATAAGTGGCATGTATTGGCATATCTAAGGAATGGCATTCAGTGGAAAAATGAGGAGATATTTATCTGATCTTTATTGCAGAGAGGGTTTATTTCCTGAGAGAATGCTTAGGAGTTAAGCGTCCATGAAACAGCCTTGGAGTAAATAAAAAGACATATTAACTGCAGCCGGGAAAGCAAAAGCTGTGCTAAGCCTGGCTGAGTTAGGGGGCTGATTTCAACATAGGATGTGGGTTTCATTCTCTCTTAAATTGAATTTAGGGGGTGAATTTACTGCTAATGATAGAGCTGTACCAGAGGCTAGGGGTAGGTGTAAACCACAATGCTTGTTTCCTAAGATGCCTCTCTTCTTTAATTATTTGTAGTGCAGGTAAAAGGTGTTCAGTTCGAAGCATCAGCTTCCTAGCCCTTCTATTTATTCAAGGTGGAATTCACTCCACACATCTAAAGCTTAAGTGTCCAGGTGGAACATGGGACAGTGGTATAGGTCCAACATAGCCCTCAAATCAGGGACAACATGAGGGATGCCCTCTCCTAACGATGGCTGGTAAACAACTGGTTGGCAGGTTTGTTTTTTGTTCACTAGCAGTCTCAAAAAACCAGAAGAAAACAAAAATCAGTTTGGATTTAACTGAATCTGGATATTGTGCAAAAGGTTGGCAAATCTGAAAAATCAGTCGTGGGTAAAATGAAACATAGTGTTCGACATGCAACAAAACATTCTGCAGGTTTATAAGAGCTACATTCATGAAATGGCCAGGAGGAGGCCATAGTATTGGCCTGGTAACTTTTAGTCCTGTGGTTAGGGCACTCACTCTGGCTGCGTGAGACGAAGGTTCACTTCTCCCCTCTTCCTGGAGAAGGGGTTTTAAACTGGGAGAAAAGGGTCCATTGCAGGAGAGTAGAAATGGGTGGTATTGGATTTTTCAGTTCACTCACAATTCCCCCAAAATGGGGATAAAATTATTTCAAATCAAACTAAAATGGAAACATTTCTAAATTTTCAGGGAATCAAAAAAGTGGGTTATAATAAAACATTTCATTCTGATCTTGACCCAACTCAATGTTTTGTTTGTTTTGAGTTTAGGCATTTTGGCAAAAGCACAGGGAAGACTAGAACCCCAAAACTGGTGTGGAGGAGGGAAGAAAGCCACCTCTCTTTCACCTAGTGATTAGGGTACTTTTCTGAGAAGTAGGGATTCCTGGTTCAATTACCCCGCTATCTGGTGCAGAGAAGAGATTTGAACTTGGGGGGTCCATGCTGCAGGAAAAGAGCCTAGCTAGTGAGCTCTATGGGAATCTCTGAGGCGGGGTCTTTGTCTGAATCTTCCATGTTGAAGCTATTCTATTGTTAGGGCTCTACCAAATTCACGGCCATGAAAAAACGCATTACAAATCGTGAAATCTGGTCTCCCTCCATGGAATCTGGTCTTTAGTGTGCTTTTACCCTATACTATATAGATTTCACGGGGGACAGCAGTGTTTCTCAAACGGGGGAGGGAGGTTGAGAAATAGTCAAATAGTCATAGTCAAAATAGAAATAGCCAAATAGTCATTGGAGCAGTGACTTGCACCCAAGTCTTCCACATGGTAGGTGAGTGTCCTACTTAAAAGGCTAGAGAGTCATCCTCATTTTTTTCCTAGCCCACGATTACTGGTTGCCATTCATAGTGGCAATTCATGATGCCAGTGACTAGTTGTCTATAGCATCTCTTTGCTTTTGGACATCCTTCAATATATTTGTCACATCTAGACCTTATATTTCTACAGCACCTTTCTGCCTGAAAGATTCTAAATCTCTTTATAAACTGGGGTGTGTGTGGGGGAAACTATATGCAGGAATTGTTTCACCTAACACTGAAATGTACCCACCTGTATGGTGGGTTATGGTCGCTTTTTAACTACTCATAGCAACTCCACTCAACAACACAGAACATGAAGTGAAACAATTGAAGTTGGTATCTAGTAATTAGATACTATACGGCCATTTGAAGCATCAGTGAAACCAGATGAGAGAACAAGGAGTAATGGTCTCACATTGCAGTGGAGGAGGTTTAGGTTGGATATTAGGAAAACCCTTTTCACTAGGACGGTGGTGAAGCACTGGAATGGGTTACCTAGGGAGGTGGTAGAATCTCCTTCCTTAGAGGTTTTTAAGGTCAGGCTTGACAAAGCCTTGGCTGGGATGACTTAGTTGGGGATTGGTCCTGCTTTGAGCAGGGGGATGGACTAGATGACCTTCCGAGGTCCCTTTCAACTCTGATATTCTATGATTCTAAGATTCTATACATAGGCAGAACATAATCACCCAAGCCAGACTTTGTCTGGTACCCTGTGGTTAACAACATAACCCTTGGAAAAAGAGCCCTGGGACTTATGTGGACCAAAAGGGAACTATTCCACTTCTTTAATGACTTGTATATCATTAGCACGGAGACACCCCATTTAGGATCAGGGCACTGTACAAACATCTTGTAAAATACAGTCCTTGTGCCAAAGAACTGACACCCACTCCTTGTATTAAGTTAACCTGTAACCAAGAAGTGGCGTGAATGGTGGAGGGAGGCCTGGGTCAGTCCGTGCAGAAACCGTGATGGGAATGGTCAGGCCTAGTGGTCAGAACCATAATCAATAGTCCAGAGTAGGGGTAGAATGACGCCAGCGTAAAAGAAAGGTGGGAACAGGAGAGGAGCAAGGTCAAGGTGTGAACAGGCCAAGGCTTGGGTAGTTCTGTTGCCACTATCAAACAGGAGAGAGTTCCAAGTTGTGAGATGACACTGAATAGCCTGGGCTCTGTTCCTACTGTGCAGTTTATATGCCTGCCCTGGGAGTCACCTGATAAGTTCCTGACTTGGGGATTGGCTACAGCATAGTACAGGAGTGATTCATCACCTTATGTCTAATATGTACTCTTTTCAGCAGGACTCTGCACCACACACCTCTTGCTGCAAGAGTGGCTGGATGAGTGGCTGGTGTTAGCCCACTAAAAAGGGAGAGATTTTGGCTCCAACTCAATAGAATATTTAAGCACATGATTAAATCCCTGTGTAGTCAGTGGGGCTACTCACATCCTTCAAACTAGCTACATGGTTCGATATCTGATTGTCAGGGACACAAAGGAAAAGTGCATGGCATCCTATAAATCTCCCTGAGTCAGTAGCAACTTTTTAACTCGGTAAATAAAATGATTTAAAATTCCAGCAGAAAAGCACCATGACCCTACCGGTGACCCCAACCTTCCATCTTTGTGGGATGCTGCATTAACCAATAATGTTACTTCTTTCCTTTGGAATTTACTGCAGACTAGCAGCAAGAGTTCCTGATCATAATCAGTTACACAAGAAATGGTTTATTGCTTACAAAAAAATCACTTAAACGAAGGGAATTATAAAATCATTTTTACACTAGTCTTTGGATAATAAATTTCAGCGTCTTAAATATGAGTAGATTCTTTTATCTGAGTTTATCTTGTCGAGATGTATCAGAATGCTGTAATCAATCACTCAGCTTAGCCATAAAACGGTTCCCTCATACATGTGTATTCTCTTAGAAATAAAGTTGTAACATTTGCAAATAACAACTTATTGGGTTTCAAGGTTACCCTGGCTCCACGTTCAATATTATCTGACATTTTATTGGCTACCGCACAAACTTTTGCCTAATGCAGTCATTTTACTTAGAAAAATTAATTGAAGAGTTGACTGTAATAAAGTAAATTTAGGGGGAAAATAGTAGGAGGACAGAGATAAAAATATGTTGAAACGAAGAAATGGCTAAGGAAACAAGCTGTGGAAGGAGAGAGAGGAACAAGGAAACACTATTAATCTAAAGGAAAGTGTCACAGTGTGAGGTGGTCTTTTAAAGGCTCAACTGTGCCCTGTTTGATCAACCTTCCCAGGTGAAGGGAATAAATCCTGGAGCCACATGGTAGATGCTGGGAACTCAGAGCCACAGCTGCTGGGATGGAGAGGACAGCCTGAATCCAGAGAGTAGGCTAGAGATAGAGAGCAAGCAAAGGTGTTTTCTTTATACTCTAAGGCCTGGGCTACACTGGGAAGCGGGGGTCGAACTAAGATATGCAACTTCAACTACATGAACAGAGTAGCTGAAGTCGGGGTATCTTAGAGGACTTACCTGGCCGTCCACAGACCTTATGCAGAGGTGGAGTTCCGGAGTCAACAGGGAGTGTGCTCGGGGATCGATTTATTGCATTTACAGTAGATGTGATCAATTGATCCCTGATAGATTGACCACTGCTCGCTGATCTGGCGGGTAGTGAAGACGTACCCTAAGGCAGACAGCTGGCCTGGGAGCACAGGCGCTGAAACTGGGGGTGATGTTGCACCCCCTGGCTTGAAGTGGTTTCCCTGATAGAGAGAGTTTACTATTTGGGTCAATGGCTGCCAGCACCCCCACTATACAAATTGTTCCAGCCCCCTTGCCTGGGAGTGGAAGGCTGCCAGGAGCAGGCTAGAAGCCAATCTACCAGAGGAGAGCCTCGGCAGACGGGAATAGAAGCACTCTCTAACTCCCAGGTAGAGGACCTGGGGAGCGAGCTATGCAGGAAGTAGCTAGGAGACCTCCAGGCCAGGGAAAAGCAGAGAGGTGACATGGGGAGCTTGTGTTGAACTGTATCACTGTGAAGAAATAAAATTCAGGCCCTGAAGAGTTTCTTGATGTACTTGCCAGGAACTATAGGCTTAACTTCACCCACCTGAGGCTGGGGTTAGCTGGCTCAGCCCACCTGCCATTTATTGAGCTCAGCCAAGCTAGGGCAGAATTGCCTGACTGCCTGCCCACCTGACTGACTCCAAGCAGCCACAAGTTTTGCATTTAAGGTCAGCAATGGCAGGTCACCAATAGCTCAGCACCCAGGTCTGTGGTTGCTGTTGCACCTGCCTCATTCCCAGCCCTGCTCCTCCCTAGTTCCTGTCCTGCTCCCAATTGTTCTAGCCCTGCTCCCTTGCCTGGCTTCTGAATTCATTTCTGACCATTGGTGTGGGCTGCTGTCTTTAACCACTAGGTCAGACTGCCTACAGGCTGGGCCCTAAACTGGGAGGAGTGGTAGATACACTGGAGGGTAGACATAGGCTACAGAGGGACCTAGACAAATTAGAGGATTGGGCCAAAAGAAATCTGATGAGGTTCAACAAGGATAAGTGCAGAGTCCTGCACTTAGGATGGAAGAATCCTATGTACTGCTACAGACTGGGGACTGAATGGCTAGGCAGCAGTTCTGCCGAAAAGGACCTAGGTGTTACAGTTGACGAGAAGCTGGACATGAGTCAACAGTGTGCCCTTGTTGCCAAGAAGGCTAACAGCATTTTGGGTTGTATAAGTAGGGGCATTGACAGCAGATTGAGGGATGTGATCATTCCCCTCTATTCAGCATTGGTGAGGCCTCATCTGGACTACTGTGTCCAGTTTTGAGGCCCACACTACAAGAAGGATGTGGAAAAATTGAAAAGAGTTCAGCAGAGGGCAACAAAAATGATTAGGGGGCTGGAGCACATGAGTTACGAGGAGAGGCTGAAGGAACTGGGATTGTTTAGTCTGCAGAAGAGAAGAAGCATGAAAGGGGGTTCCGAAGAGTATGAAACTAGACTGTTCTCTGTGATAGCAGATGACAGAACAAGGAGTAATGGTCCTGTTTAGTTTAGTTTAGTTGGGGATTGGTCCTGCTTTGAGCTGATGATGGGACTAGATAACCTCCTGAGGTCTCTTCCAACCCTGATAGGCTATGATTCTAGGACAGCACAGCCAGGCTAGTGAATGGGCTCACAGGGGAATACATAATAATTTAGCAAGTGGGAATCATGATAACCAATGTTTTGACAAGCAATTATCGATTGTGAAAGTCTCCGTTTGTGGGTGTCCAAGGTGAGAAACTTTAAAGGAGCCTTGTTATTAGAAACTGCTATGCGTCCATTCTGTGAAAATCAAAATCCAATAGGAGACAACACAAATTGCTAGCTAATTGTGGAAATTGTAAGCCTATAGCATTGATTCAAACCCACTGACCCAACCTGGGAGCAATTAGGACACATTTGCCAATAAAGGAGCCTAGGGGAAAAAATGAAGTATTGGGTGTTCTGAAAATTAATGAAAGTCAAAAAATGGGTGCCCGAAGTCAGGGTCCCGAGTCCATATTTAGGCACTTGAGTTCCAGAGGTGCCAAGTATCCAGCAGGTCAGAAATCCCCCAGCAGAATTCTTTTCTGGTAGAGGATGCCGGTTTGTTTAAGTGTCTTACTGAGATGGTTTGATTTTTGGCAAAGTTGCCATAGAATCTTGCCTGGTTTTCTGCCAGCATTCCCGGCTGCTCAGCAACCACCTGGCAAATTGGTAGGGAGTTGGGAAGCTCAGGTCTGCCATTATCCCAGCTCCTCTACAGCTTGCCTGGCTGCACGGTCAGGCTCCTGTTTCCCCATTAGCCTGCCAGGGGGGCTGCTGAGGAACTGGGTGCATGAGACCCCTGGTTTCCAAGCTCTGAGACTGCTCAATCAACTGGGACTTCCAGCTCCCAGGTTCATGGCCGTTTGAGGCAAAGATTTACATATATGCTTAACTTTATGCAGTGGGAGTCATTCCAATTGACTTTAGTGGGGCTACTCATGTACGCATGCATAACTCTTTCCCAGATCAAAGACTAAGTGAACAGGCTGTGCGTTAAAGCAACCTAGATTGTTTTGTTTGATCTAATCCAATAGATTCCCCCTCTCCCCCAAGCTAATCCATTTCTCATCCTGTCATGGCAAATATTTTTTTTTCTCTGATGCTTGACCAAAAGAACATGAAACTGATTCATTTCCATAACAATGACTTTCACTAAATACAAATGGTGCTTTGTTGCAGAGAGTTCAAAGCAAATATGATATTTTTTAATGACACAAACATTTATTCCCTCATCCTCAGAGAGACAAAAATAAGACAGCATGTCAATTAAAACCACAGAGTTCTCTCCTGGAATCATACTTGGTTCTCTTATACTATCATCCATCTCCAGACTTCCATCCAAGGATCTTAAAGCCCTGATGAACATCAGGTGGTGAGGTTTGATTACATACTGCTGACTGGGTAACAACTTTGTACATCCTGTGAGTTTTATGACTCCATCTCTACCCCACCTCTTCCACCACTTGTTATACATTTGACACACCTTGGAGCAGGGATGGTCACATATTATATGTTTGTACAGGACCTGCTGCAATTGGACTCCAAATCTTTTGACTTCTAAGGTCCACTGCAATGTAAATGTTAAATCTTACCATCCTGGTAAAGTAGACACATGTTACACACAGTTTAAATAGAGAGAAACTGGGGTATATGGAGGTTAGGCAAATAGCCCACGATCACCTCAGTTAGTGGCAAACAAATAAATCTCTACTCTCCTGATTCCCAGTCATCTTTAGACTACCCTTTAGGCAAAGGCCTCTATCAGAGACAGGATACTGGGCAAGATGGATAATGGTTTGACCCCCTATGGCAACTCTTATGTTCATCTTCCAAATCTCAGTTTCATTCTCCTGGGGCAAGAGGAAAAGGGTGGATGTGACAGAATCATCAAAGTGTCCTCAGGGAACAGTTGTCCTTGTCTGAAAGACCCAACAGAATTTCTGGAAATTTGTCAGTGTCTGCTCAAAAGTATTGCAGGGCTGAATAAGGAGGAGGATACTGCCAAAGATCAGGAGAGAGTCATAGAGACATACTGATGTGGGTCCCATAGTGGACTAATAAAGGGTCATGAGGTTAAGGTGCCCCCAATCTGTCTGAAGGAAATGCTTTTGATAGCATAAAAATTGATGTAAACAAATAATATTGCACCACGAACAGGCAAGGAAATAGAGCTGGTGGAAATTTCCCCAGATTTAAATTGGATGAAAAAAAATGTCACAAATCTTAATAAAAAACTGTAAACTTGGGAGAGTTTCTGCCAGGTCTAGCAAGGAACATTTTATACATAAAGAAACAAATGGGTCCCTAACAAGCCTGCAATCTCCATAGAACAAAACATAAGTAAGAGAAGACACAGGGCAACCATTCAGAAGAGGGAGAATGCATGAGACAAGCACAGATGATTTTTGAGGAGAACAAAGAGGAGTGCTCCACGGGTCAGGACATGGACTATTCATTGTATAGTGGGGCAACATTTTGGGGGCAAAACTTTTTCTCTGAAAAATGCAGATTTGGTGACACAACCATTTTATGAATTCATGTCTATTTTGCTGACTTGCTTGTTTAGGAAAAAAAGCTCTGAACTATTCAAAGCATTTTTGCTTTGACACTTTTGAAATGAAACTTTTGGCTTTTCAGTTGAACCAAAGTTCTGTCTCTAATTTTCTTCCACTTTATTTTTTTGAAAAAAAGTCAAAAATGGTCAGAATGAACAAAAATGAAGCAATTTTCCTGGAACAAAATACTTAGTTCAACTCAAACCAAACTTTGTTCGACTTTTCAGCTTACCCAAAATGTTTTTTGGTCTTAACCAAAATGATTGTTTTTTGTTCTCAATTTTTGAAAATGCCAACAGACCACACAACCTGTTATTTGCCCAGCTCGTGCTCCATGTACAGGTGGTAATCTCATGGACATTACAGAGGCAAGAGGGAATAAAAGAAGGCATACGGGACAGGATGGCAGGGAAGTAAGTGTGGTATAAGGGGAAATAAAAGCAGAGATGTAGGCAGTGGAAAGGTGTTTTGGGGATGAGGAGCTAAAGGAGGTCTAGGGCTCTACTTGGAGTGTGGGCTGGTATGGGCCGGGAGTGAGAGGATAAGGAAATAAGGTTTTTACTCCAAGCTACTTGCATTTTTAGCAACAAAAGTTTGACTCCAGCTGAAAACAAAAAAAAAAGTTAAAAATCTGCAGGAGTATTCTGAAAAATGTTACTTTAAAAAAGGTTAATTTTTGATGTTTCATCCAACTTTGTGTGTGTGTGTGTGTGTGTGTGCTTGCGCGCGCGTGCGTGTGTGTGTGTGCATGTTTCAAATAAATCCCACACTTTTTGTTATTTTGGGGGAGTTTCCATCAAAACCCAATTTTTTCAACTAAAAAAATTCACTGACATAGCTAAATAAGGTAAAGTTTGACCATCTTTAATTCTGAGCCCATTTTGTGATTGCAGAGCATAATGGGGAATCCTCATGTTCTCTAGGGTTTTCTAGTTTTATTCTGAATATTTTCAACAGGCTCACTGATCCCCTTCAAGGCAAACAAACACACAAAAACTATGGGCCTGGTTTCTCAGCTGGTATAAATCACTGTAGCTCTACTGATACTAATGAAGATAAGCTGATTGACACAGCTGAAAAGCTCATCAGAGCAAAACTAGAAGCCAACTTGTCTGCTCTCCCCCTCCTTGCCCCATCCTCAGTAGAATATAGAGCATAGCTCCTGTATTTTGCGACTAAGTACTATGGTGATAGTTACAATGCAGATTAGATTAGGGAGAATAATAGGAAAGAGGGAGAGAAAGGCGATGAGGATGGGCAGACAGATATGAAAACAGTCAGTCTCTCTCTACGATGAGGTTTAATTAATCTTCAAAAAGATTTTTGAGATCCCTGAATAAAAGAGGCCATCTGTGGTCAGAACATTCTTCTACCTGTTTTATCATTATTACATATTTGTATTATTGTAGCAGCTAGGAACCCTAGTTTTGACCAGGACCATATTGCGTTAGGCACTGTACAAACACAGATGATCCTACCCCAAAGAGCTTACCATCTAGATAGACCAAGCAGACACAGGTTGAGCAGGATGAGCAATGTAACTGAGGCAAGTGTCTTGCTAGTTCCCTGATATTTTTTGGTGAGGGTGAGGAGTGGTGGGAGGGGTCAGCTAAATGGGAAGGGAAGAGTCTAACGGGGAGAGGGCAACGGGGAAGAAGGTAAGAGGGCCAGGCCCAGAGTGAATCTGGGGTGTATTAAGTGAACAGCAGTTTCTTAAACACTTGAAAAAAAGTTTGATTTTCAGAATGCTGGGGGTTGTTTCCCGCATCAAATACAATTTAAATATTAATGAGGGAGCCTTTTTCTTTTTCCACCTACAATTTTTTTCTTCTTCCCGGCAACAAATATAAATGGCTCAGGGTGAGAAGAGGATTGAACCCTGTGTGGTGTTTTGCTTCATTAGAATGTTCCCCAAAACGATGTCTCTGGGTGATGGGAAAGTGTAAATGAATGTCGCAGTAAGTTGGCTCCCATTGTGGGACCCACCACAGAGCAGGCAATCTTCTGACTGTGGAGGATGACTGCCGTGTGAGTGCCAGCTGGCAAAAAGATTCAGTCCCCTTTGGTCTCCGTAGGGATACAGTGTGTTGGCTGATTTTTCAGGGGCCTGAATCCTATGTTCAATACGGTATCCTGAGATCAAGTGAAAATAAGACCCTCGCTATCCTTGAATGCCATTAAGGAAATAGAAAGAGGAAGAAGTTGGAGGTGGTATATGGAGGCTTGTAGGTCCAAATCCAACTGAAGGACAAGATTGTACCTTTACCCACAGCAGCCCTGAGCAAGCCCAAGTGATTCTGAGGCACCATTCCTTCCTGCTTGCTCCAGTAGGAAGAGTATTAATTTGCTGCTGGCCTATGCCTGCTATGCTGGCCAGTGGGTGAAGATGTTGGAGCCAGGACTCTGCCCATTCCCTGTCCACCTGCTCCGAATTAGATATAAAAGATCAGTCAGTGCCTTCTTACTCCTGTGCACTAGTTGCAAGCTTTAGGTAGCCCAAGCATAGCATGTAAGAGGCACTCTTACTCACCCTTGAATGGGCATGTGGGCTAAGTCACTATCTAGCCCTAAGTCAAGTAATTAGAAGTCATTACCATAACCTACTTGTTAGGAGTTGAACTGTGGGCAGCAACTGGACAAAAATCACCCATCCAAAGTGTACACCTAGTCTCCTTGATGGGAGTCTTAGCAGAGGAAACACCCACTGCCAAGAATTATAATCATTCTCTTTTATTATTTGGATTACAAAGGCAAAATCATGTCTCAGGGCCACAGGGCGCTTGATGCTGTATAGATAAATCACAAAGGAGAGAGTCCTTGCCCTCAGAGAGCTCACAGTCTAGATATCAGACAGGTCGACAAAGCAGGGGGAGAGAGGAAACAATGCCTAGAGTTCAGCAGAAAAACAGTGGGCTTAGAGAGCTGGTCACCCATCCAATGGGGCTGCAGATGCTGACCCATCATCATCTGAGGCCATTTGAGCTGATGGCACGGCAGAGAAGAATCTTGTACTGTAGATAAATGGATAAGTAAAGTTACCAGGGCTGGCAATCTGGTGCATTTCATCAAGTCTAAATTTACCCAAAAGAAAAAAAAAGGAGGGAAAACCCCCACAAAATGTAAAGCGGGAGGGGTTGTTTTAGTGGGATGGAAATGCAAGCAGCCTGAATTTAAGCCTAAACCATAGGAGATAATTTCTAGCGTGAACAAACAGAAGATTTAGAGCTGAGGTGCCTTCTCAAAGTGACTTTACAAAAGCTTTCTTCTCCCCATCCCTCTCCCCGCCACTACAGCCTCCTTGAGATCTCATGTATCATTGTTTTGTGCACACCACTTTCCATGAGAGGAGTTTAATGGCATTATAAAAGTCACATTGTGCACAAATTGGGAACTTCAGTGCCTCAAAACTGCTCTGATGCATACACACTTTCAAAGTTTTCAAAGCAGAAATGTAGAAGGCACTTCAAGGCACAAAAACAGCCTTGGCTAAATTACTTCCTATTAGTATGTCACATATTTCTTATATACGACTGTGGTTTCATGAAGTGACAGCCGTGCTTGACAATAAAACTTTGTACTCTTTTTTATTTATATTTTTCCTGATTTTTTTATTCCTTCCTACATTATATAATGTCTGACACTAACCTACACATATTTCTGCTACCAGTGAGACCAGTGCTGCTTGCTTTGCTTACCAATAAGCTGTGCTATTCTCTCGATTCAACCTAAGAAATCAGATGCCTGAAATGCTAAGTAGTTATAACAGTTGACAGTTATCACACAGAGCAGAAGGAAACAAGAACAATGTAACACGCATGGAGGTTCTAACTCCCATGACTCGTTTAATGCTAAAGGTGGAGACCCTTGAGAGAAAAAAAAATGTATCCAAAACCACATTTGCTGGCCTTTGTAAATTACACCTTAGATCAGTGAACCTCAGTCGTTTCCCTAATATGACCACTCCAATTCAATACACACAGAAAAGCACAGTTTCTCCCATCTATATGGAAATAGAAGGTAGTTTTGACCCCCTGAAACCTATTTTCAATTTTCCCTGCTTCTCCCCTTTATCATGACCCAAGTTTAGAACCCACACTTTAGTTTATTGAAAGGAAGAATCCAATTTGCTCCTCACTATTATTTTACTCCGTGTGTGTTGGTTGGACTTTGAAATTAGAAAGTATTTGAAAATACTTTGTGTTTACAGTCACTTTCCACTTTCTGGTTCTGTTATATACAAAGTGTTCTATGGTTGAGTTCAAGACATTCTACGGAGATATTTAAATTCTCAAATTCTGTGTATTTTTCAATGCTCTCTCTCTAGCTCTCTGTTTCATGGAATGGGGAAATTATTTACATTGTTAGAGAACATTTTTGTTTATCATACTTATATTCTGAACCTAAATTAAGGCTGAAGGACCTATATCCTTATATGTTAGCATATAAAAAGCTAATGAGCCTATCAGAAGGAAGCTATGCATACAACATCACCCTTTGGAATAACGAGTTAAACCTAGAAATTAGTCGACTTGCAGTGGTCTAAAACTGTAAAAAAAATGTACTATATCTCCAGAAAAAAATAGACACTTGTACAAATCCTGATCTTTATCATCCTCAGAAGCTTTATTTCTCCAGGGTTTCTTTTTTTTTGACAGGATATGCAATAAAGAACACAATGTTTGTGATGAACATCAATTGCTCGAAGCATCCTATTATAATATGGTCATGTGAGCTAATACAAAGTTCATGGGGAACAGGAATACATGCAATAAAGGACATGGTGTAAAGTGTTGTTCCGAAATACCACAACTGTAAATCCTTGCTGACTTGTGTGGGTGTGTGCAGGCTGCCATGCCTGATCCAAAGGATACATGTTTGTTGGCACACCCCTTATACAGTCTGTCTCTTTAGCTCAAACCCCAACTCCTGATGCCTTTAGCTCTGGACATCCCCAGTTCAATTTTGATGTCAACCAAGTTGTTATAAAAGTTCTATTTCTTTTATCCCTGAAGGCACAGATGAATCCAGCAGGACCACAATGGAACCTGTAGCTCAACCTTACCACAGTAAATGTGGTTTTCCCAAGGAGAGCTCCATTAGAACGGTATAACCCATCCATAGTCCTTGAAGTCAAATCAAATTCCTCATCCTGCAAACTACACATCACAGACCAGGGGCACTGTTTTCCTCTGTGGTCCAGTGTTCAGTCCAATAAAGTAGCACTGGTACAAATGAGAGGAATTCACACCCCAGATATTTACTTATTAAATCAAGAAAAACAGGAACATTCTCCCATGCTCTGGTTATTCTGTTCATCCTTTTACTTTAGCAAACATGTTTATGGTGATTCCTCAACTTTCTCATCTGTAATATTCAAGTTTTCATGCCATCCTTGTTACATGGTATCTTAGCAACTTCCAATAGCAAAGTGACTTGCAACAGTTGTGCAGTTCTTTCTTCTTCTTCTCCCTTCTTAGGTGAAAGTTGTATAGTGGATTTTTTTTTAATTTAAAGCACAATATGTACACTGTGTACGTGTCTATATGAAGAAAGGGTAAAGAATTGTGCCTTTGGAGATGAAAGTGATGAGGTTTGTGATGGTCTTTAGTTCCTCCAGGAATTTGTTCCATGCTTTGGATCAGCTCCCGAGACAGCTCTGTCTCCTCCACCAATGAGCTTTATCCTTGTAGTGGACAATTTTGCCCTGCCTGAGGTGTGGAGCTGTTGACTGCAGTCCTCAGCCTGGAGCTTTTGGTAATCCTTTAGGTACCTTCAGCCTAAACCTTTGAACACCTTGAATAGAAGGATTGAGACCTTGAACTTCACTTCATATTCTATGGAAACCAGAGTACAGAGCAGAAGATGGGTTGGCAAGGGAATAGATGATTTCATGGAAGTCTTTATGCAGAGGAAGTAACTGATCATAAAGGACCTGGATTTTTGCTGTAGAAACATAAAGCTGGGTTCTGGTGCGCCATCTTCCTCATGGTGCACCATCTTCCACAAAGGGGACCACTGACTCAGTGAGTAATGGACTATTCAGTGTGAGTGGGGGCATCAAAATATAGGCCATAATCTCCTAGCAAAAATGAATAGAAATAAAGTTGCCCTTAATCCAAAGCGTGCCATATTCCAGCACAATCCACTTCTGAATGTGGTCCAGCCACATCCTTGGACCTAGGGGAATCCAGCCCTTTTCTCTTCTAACTGCTTGGACTCTACCAATGTAGGTTTACCATTTTAATGACATTTCCCAGCATGCTCTTCAAGTAGCTGCTCCTTTAAATCTAGACAAGACAACTAGCTGAAGCTCTACGATAACCTTTTTTTGCCACACAGTAATGGATGCCCTAGTGGTAAAGAGGTAAAATATTTATAAAAACCTGGATAAGTCGCTCACTCCTTTCTAGTTAGCAAGTATTTTAATCTTGTGGTTATCCTGGTTTTCCCTTTTTTCTTATTCCTGCAGAAGTAGGATCTGTGTTAGGATATACAGAGAACAATGCCGGCCATACATCCAATTCTTACCTTTGCAAAGATTAGGCAAGGTAGCATAATCATAGTATGGAGCAAGGAGTGATTTGATCAGAAAAAGACTTATGTTGGTCACCTTACTTATTATGGAAAAATATACCATAAACATAAAACAATAATATCAATCTTGTTTTTATGTTCACACACACACACACACACACACACAAAGAAAAGGAAACAAGGTAAATTTGGGATCAGTTTACATAGATGGATAATAAGACTTTCAATTATTATTGCATTATTTGTAAGTACGTGGATAAAAAATAGGGTGACAATAAGCAAAATATATTTTCTGCATATTATAATATTTAGTAATGTCATTTGATTTTTATATGTTTCATTAAATTGTTTTGTGGCTTTATTATCTACCCAGATGCACAGCTCAGAAATACAATTATTCAGATTTAGAAGCAATAAAATTTGGCATGCATTTACTTGTATTCAGAATTCCTGCATGTTAAAGAGAAATTACTGCATTCTCCCCACATAGCTCTATTCTCATGCCTTTGCTGAACCATTCATTAGATGGAGCACATTATAGAAAATACACCATTTATGTTAAGGAGCCCTCTGATAACAGATGTATTTGTACAAAGCAAATATTTCAATATATCATAGCCTTTTGATCATGACTGTAATAGAGGCAAACCTATACACATTTTCTATAATGCGTATCACTGTTATATGGCTATTGAGAAAAAAATGAGTGCTATATATTATGTGTTGTACGGAAAGGTACCTGCAGCCATAGTTGCAGCTGTTGACAATCCTTTGAAAACATTACTGAAAGCAATACAAATTGTTCTGCTTTGTAATGAATGTCTTAAATCCGCTTTTAAAAGCATGTCTCCCAGTAGAAGCGCAGGGAGTTCTCTGATGGCATCTTTAGCATGTCCTTTCAGCTGGCTCCGTGAATCAAGTTCTCAAACATATACACACAAAGGGTCCAGTCCTGTCCCAGTCCCACTGTGGTTATGACTGGTCCAGTGGCAACAGGGGCTAGTGTAGGGAATGTGTATGTCCAGGGACAGGGAAGAACGTGCAGCGCTTGAACAGAGATGTCTATGGATCCCCGTCCATATTAATGTGGAGGACTGCCTCATGGCCAATGGATCCATACCAGGGCCTGCAGTAATGGCCACAGGATGTGGTCTGGGGGAAAAGGATCACACCTAGTGTGGAGCATCTCTGCTCAAAGACCATGTGGGCTTTGTAGCAGAGATAGGATTTAGCCCTAAATATTTGCAAGCACTCACACACATACTGCAAACACACAGGAGTTACTACATTTCACTGCTGTCCCTGCTTGTAGGATCTGAATGCATCCCAATCACTAACACATTTATCCTTACAACACCCCTGTGACATAGGGCAGTGCTGCTATCCCCATTTTGCAGACCGAGTCCCGAGACACAGAGGAACTTGCCCCAATCAATCTGGGAAGCCAGTGGCAGAAGTTGAGAATTGAACTTATGTGACTTGGGTACCAGTCTACCTCCTTAACCATAAGTCCATCTTTCCAGAAGAGTTGATTGGGCCTAAATTCTACTCTGCTTTATACTAGTGTCACTCCACTGAATAATGCCAGTTTAAGAAAGAGCCGAATTTGGTCTCTGAGCAACAGAATGAATTATTTAAACATAGCCTAGCAAGTTCTTCAAAATGAATAATTCTTCTGCATCTGGTGTAAGTCCATTGTTCCTTATTTACCCCCCAGTATGAGGACAGAATGTGTGGGCCTTAATATTTGAATCAACACATTTTATGAAGTTTTGGGGTGCTCTTTTATTTTTAATAAAAAGAAAAGCTCTGAGCTCACATTCAGTAGATTCAGACCAACTTCATGTTGCGGTGTGACATTTAAACAGATTGTAGAGGAATAAGAGCTTCCAGATTTCCAATGTGAGAACTTCTCTACTGATGTATTCTGTCTTTCAGGGACCGCAGCTGCCTTATGACGTAAGTGTTCATTGAGTTCCATCCACCCTATTTTATTCTCCATCAGGAAAGAAATGTTAGTCATCGCCCTATCAGCTACATAAAAAATGGCTAAAATAAATACAGGGCCTAGTATATATCAGCTGCTGTTATTCTTGAAAGTCAAAAGAATACCATTTCCACCAAGTTTACCCCAACTTGAGCTGTAATAATGCTTGCGGGCTGAGCAATACAGCTGGGATTTTCAAAGAGGGAGAGGGGTTTAAACATGGAGTTATGCCCCATAACTTGGAATAGAATGGGTTATAAGAATACATATGGCTTTTTCAAGCCTACTCATTGGTTCTTATCCTGTGCCATCTTTGTACTCCCCACCCCCCACCCTTGAACGAGTGGTGTGATGGTGGTAATTCAAATGAAGACTGGCTGCCTTTCCAATAGTTATGCATTAATTCAACCATGAGTTTCTGGGACTAGGCTGGGTGCAGTTCTTTGGCCTCTGTTGTTCAAGGAGTCAGACTAGATGATCATGCCTAAAAATTCTGGGACAACCAGCATCATTTTCTGCACTGGAAATGACTGCTCCCTCTTTGCACTTATTGCTTCTCCACCCAAAGCTCATGGAGCCATGGCCTCTGCTCTTCCTTTCCATGCATTTCAGAGCTTTCCCCCTTGCGTTTGGCTCCTCGCAGGGTGTTAGTGAAACTCATGGATCTATCCACCCTCCCATGTGCATGGGTCTTCTACTACTGTTAGGGGGAATCACAGATAAATAGGCCCCCAAATGACCAGTGGCCAAATTCTACTCTTGAGCACGTATGTGCAGCTGCCTCTAGCTTCAATGTGACTGCCCATGAGCATCTGACGGGAGACTGCTCCTAGGAGGCACAGGCAGGGTGTCCTTCCTGCTGTGCTCCCACCTATCCCTTACACAGACCAATATGAGGGAATAAGACCCCACCAAGTTATCCTCATACCCAGCTGGGGAAGCTCCAGCTGTCTGGAATAGCAGCATGCCTCCTTAGCCCCAGGATATCAGCACTGTCCCTGGGCTCCTGTAAAGGGTATTGACTGACTCTGGGGGCAATAAGAGCATTTGGACATAGGGAGAGGAGCAAGGGGTAAATCCAGAGCTTCCTGTGTTCCTTTTTTCATTATATTAAAACCAGCATGGATTATATGACATAAGAATATTAGGGGCATTGCCACAGATCAAGGGATGTGATCATTCTCCTCTATTCGGCATTAGTGAGGCCTCATCTGGAGTATTGTGTCCAGTTTTGGGCCCCACTACTACAGAGGGAAAAATTGGAAAGAGTCCAGAGGAGGGCAACAAAAATGATTAGGGAGCTGGAGCACATAACTTATGAGGAGAGGCTGAGGGAACTGGGATTGTTTAGTCTGCAGAAGAGAAGAACGAGGCGGGTGGGTTTAATAGCTGCTTTCAACTTCTGGAAAGGGGACTCCAAAAAGGATGGATCTAGATTGTTCTCAGTGGTACCAGATGACAGAACAAGGAGAAATGGTCTCAAGTTGCAGTGGGGAAGGTTTAGGTTGAATATTAGGAAAATCTTTTTCACTAGGAGAGTGGTGAAGCACTGGAATGGGTTACCTAGGGAGGTGGTGGAATCTTTTTCTTTAGAGGTTTGAAAGGTCAGGCTTGACAAAGTCCTGGCTGGGATGACTTAGTTGGGGATTGGTCCTGTTTTGAGAAGGGGTTGGACTAGATGACCTCCTGAGGTCCCTTCCAAGCTTGATATTCTATGATTCTAAGAAGGGCCATAATGGGGCAGACCATGGTTTAGATAGGCCAGTATCCTGCCTACCAATAGTGGCCAGTGCTGGATGCTTCTGAGGGAATGAACAGAACACGGCAATTTCAAGTGATGCATCCCCTGACATCCAGGCCCAACGTCTGGCAGTTGAAGGTTTAAGAATACCCTGAACATGGGGTTAAATCCAAGACCATCTTGACTAATAGCCACTGATGGACCTATTCTCCATTAATTTATTTAGTTCTTTTTTAATCCAGTTACACCTTTCGGCTTTCATAATATCCCCTGGCAATGAGTTCCACAGGTTGTCTGCATTGTGTAAGGAGGTACTGCCTCATGTTTGTTTTAAACCTGATGCCTATTAATTGTAACGACCCCTAGTTCAGGCATTCTAGCATCTACTGAAGGATGGCCTGGTAGCTGGGGTTTAACCTTGGTTTCTAGAAACCTAGGTTCATTTCCCTACTGTGCCATGGACTCCCTGTGGTATGTTAAGCAATCTTCATTGAAAATTAAAGGGACTTAAGCTCCATAGCAGCTTTTGAAAATGAGACTTAATTGTCTAAGACCCAGATCCACCAATATATTTAGGCTCCTAATTTCCATTGAACTCTGTGGAAGGAAGGAGCCTAAATCTCTTGTGGATTTGGATATGTCTACACTACCCCCCGGATCGGGGGGTAGTGATCGATCTGTCGGGGATCAATTTATCACGTCTAGTGTAGATGTGATAAATCAATCCCCAAGGGCTCTCCTCATCGACTCCAGAACTCCACCTCTGAGACAGGCGAAAGTGGAGTTGACGGGGACCATCAGCGGTTGACTTGCCACCATGTGGACGACCAGGTAAGTTGAACTAAGATACGTCGACTTCAGCTACACTATTCACATAGCTGAAGTTCCCTACCTTAGGTCGGCCCTCTCCTGCCAATGTAGACCAGGCCTTTGACCTTGCAAAGCTAAACAGAGCAATACCTGAATATATTCAAAATCTGGGCACAGTATCTCTCTGCCTCAGTTCTCCATCCGCAAAATGGAGATGATAGCACTTCCCTACCTCACAGGGATGTTGTGAGGATAAATGCATTGAAGACTGTCAGTTGCTCAGATGCCTTAGTGGAGGGGCCATGTACACACCACAGGAAGATAATGTATTTTGTCTACAGCTTGTTAAAATTTAAAAAAAAAATAATTCTGAAATAACAAAAAAAGGAAAGACTTTGACTGCATTTTTATGACACTCCTCCCTCACTCATTGGTTTTCAGCTGGCTGACCAGCTGTGTCATTAATTGGTCTATTTCAAAATGTGAATGAAACATTACATTTTTAGAGGAAAAAAATAAACAGGGAGGAAAACTCTGCAAATACCTCCCAGTCCCTCAACACACATACACACACACACACACACACTTTTCCACTCACCAGCTCCAATTCGTTTTCTGGTAAACGGTTTTATGACAGTGGCATGGGGAGGTGGGGCTGCACACTGCTCTGAAAATGCTCCATCAGGGTGTTATCCTGACCTCTTCAGGTAGGAATTCCACAGGCTGTTCCACCTCAATCACTCTGCCCTAGGCTCTGTCAGATGCAGTGTCTGTGGAACACAGCTGTCTTCTCTGTGGGCTAGGAATGGAGGGTCAATCTGAACCACAAACAGGTCATAGCCTTCTCTGGCTCTCATAGACTAGGGCTTTTAATTGGATCTGGAAACATATGGGGAGGCAGTGGAGAGTACACGTTTTCAAGTAGCGACAAAGAGTCCTGTGGCACCTTAAAGAGTAACAAACATATTGGAGCATAAGCTTTCGTGGGCTAATACCCACTTCATTGGATGCAACGATGAAGTGGGTATTAGCCCACAAAAGCTTATGCTTCAATACTTAAGTTAGTCTTTAAGGTGCCACAGGACTCTTTGTCACTTCTGCAGATCCAGACTAACACGGCTACCTCTCTGATTCTTGACATTTTCAAGTGTGTTTTAAACTCATCAAGTCTGTTCTTGTCTTGTCCCTCTAGGAGGTGTAATCTAGACGGAAGAGCCCAGATAGCTGAGGTTCAAAGGTACATCCACCTCGGTACATCAGTAGTAGGTAGAGCGTATCCTTTTAGGGGATTACTATGGGGGATGGGATACTTTGCCAGTGGGTTTTCCCTATAGGAGTATTCTCTAGGAGGCACAGACTCTTCTGCCTCTCCATTCCCCTAAGCATGACCCTTTGTACTTCACCCCGACCTGTCCCCGTCCAAATCCTGCCTCTTCCTCATCCTAAGCTCTTCACTTCAGTCTCACTCTCTTCATCTTGCAAGTCCCAGCCTCTTCTCATCCCGACTCCAGCCTCCTCACCTAACACATTCTGCTCTCATCCCTCCTGACTCCATGTCCCAATTCCAAGTCTCAACCCCAGTCCCAGTATCCTTGGCCAGCATTCCCAGTCCCCACCCTTGGCTCATAGTAATAGTCTCCTCGCCCAACCAGTCTGAGTCTCCCCACCCCACCACCCAGTCACAACTTCCCTCTCCCTCTGCCCCTCCAGCCTCCAGGTTCAGTCTCCCCGCATCCCAGGCTCCTTGTTCCAATCTATTTCTACCACCCCCATAAGTTTGGGTCTTGTCCCCTCTGTGTTTGAATCAGGCAGCATCCTCTTCTATTTTGCCTGGGCCCAGAAGGCGGGTCACGGAGAGAACAGAGAGTATGTCAGCACTGCAATTAAAAACCTACAGCTGAGTCAGGCTAAGAGGCTTGGGCTAAGGGGCTGTTTAATTATGGTGTAGACGTCCAGGCTTGGCTGGCAGCGTGAGTTCTAAGACCCTCCCACCTCTTCAGTTCCTAGAACCCGGCTCCAGTCCAAGCCCAAATGTCTACACCACAGTTAAACAGCCCCATAGCCCAAGCCCTGTGTGCCTGAGTCAGCTGGCATGGGCCAGCTGCCAGTGTCTGAAGACAGTGTGGACACACCCATGGAAACAGTCTCTCAGCTTTCCGTTCAGGTTTCCTGCAGAATCATGGCCTGCAGTCGCAGGGAATGTCTCCCTTGGCCCTGCGCTGGAACACGCTCATGATGGATGGAATCTTTGGGCATTTCAGGAGAAGGTCTCCGGTGCATTCTGGCGCTGACTAGATGAACCATTAGGGATTTGCCTTTTGCTGTCCCTGTGAAAATCTGTCCACATTTTGCCCAGTTATAAGCTGTTGAGTAACAACAATAGAGACTTAGATTCCCATGTCGCCAATGGGCAGCCATGTAGTGCCCCATCCAGGAGCACTGTGGAGATCACATACCACAGGAATTACCGCCCAAATAATCCAGAGTGACAGCACCCTATGGACTTCTGATTGGCCCAGGCTCACTATTTAAAATGAGGTTGGCCCAGGAAGTTGTCTGGGCAACCACACAGACTTCTGGCTTGCTGTGATGCCACACCCCCCTTTGCTTGCTGATCTCTAGCTTCTGACCCTGACTCCAGCCTTGTAACCACCTCTCGTCTTTGACCCTGGCTCTTGCCTATTGATTCTGGCTCTAGCGATTATTCTGATCCCTGCCTGTTGACTGCCACCATATGACTGTCCTTGATTCAATGACACAATGGCAGCTGTGACTGCTAGGCCAGACTGCCTAAATCCCAATCCCTTAGAGTTGGGGACGCCCACTAAAAGGTTCCTAGTTCACATTACCATGGACTCCTTCAAACAGGACTACATTAATGCAAACTAGGAACCTTTTAGTTTGTGCCCACATGGTGGAGTAACTGCCCTTGGGTGCTCATTGCTAGGTGCACCCTTGTAGTCCAAACTGCAGGGCAGCAAAGTCATAGACTGTGTCACTCAACCACGGAGCAAGGGATTGAACCCAATGTTTCCTCAGTTGCTGACTAGCACCGTAACCACCAGCACTTCTCCATCCACTAATCTACAGGTGCACCCAGACAGATGCACCCATGCAGAGCCCAAATGCAGTCAGTGGCTCTCCATGTGGCCACAGCAGTCTGCTTGCCAGTTGGACAACGTCAGACTGGGGCCCAAGGTTGCCATCTCTATCATGGAGAGGCTAATACCTCTGCATTGTAAACATAAATATCTGCAGAGCTAGGTCTAGACCCCTGGACGTATAGCTCCAGAACACGATCTTCTCCTAGCTCCAGAATTAAAGGAAGGACTGTGAGCTGTCACCTATGGAAAGACCATTGCAATAAATAATTAATAATAGTAAAATATGTCTATTCTAAGCTGCAACCAACCAGTAGAGGGCAAGATATTCATTCACTAATAGGTATTGCTTAATCTTGCTTCCATTGAAATCGATGGTAACATGGCTCCCACTGACTTGACTAAGTGCAGGATTGGGCTAGTAACGGGGATTTCAAGAAGCTTTCAGACTTTTTTTGTTTTTTGTTTTTCTTTACTTTAACGAAACAGTCAACATTTCCCCCACGTTTTTGACTTTCTGAAACTCTGAATTGTGAAATTCAAGAAATAGAAAAAGGATTTTTGTCCCCAAAATGGTTAGCATAATGTTGTTTACTTGGTTTTGTTTCTAACTACCTCTAATTGAAATCAATGAGAACACGATTGGGCCCAAATTATCCACCACAAAAATCATTAATTACTTTGTTTAATTATAATCTGTGTTCCTCAGATGTAGTGCATGAGGTTTCCAGGAGACTTAGTTGTCTGATAAGTTTGAAGGGATAGTAACAAGATGGTTTTTAACCAGAAAGAGAAAAAGAAATGTTAGAAAAAAGTCAAAATTTCAAATCAGGGTCATTTTCTTTAATGACATGTTACTAAAAAAAAATACATGGGTGAATTTTCTTCTAACTGTATTAGAAGGTCAGAATATTTTGACAATAAATCTGGTATATTTTAGAGCAATTGTCAAGGCTAAATTATGCTGAAACAGGGCTTTAAATGATTTCAGTTGGTGAAATGATTGAAGATACAACTTCACTAAGAAATTTTTACTCAAGATGACGAACACGTGGTAACTAACAAAAGGTAAACATCTAGTGAAGAAAAGGCAACTGATAGTTTTAACTTGAAATAATAGATTGACATAAAGACTATGGGTAGTCTGGACAGAATTTTTTTTTTATGGTTTCGTAATTTTTATGTTTATTTTTAGGCATTTTTTTTCAATTTTTATCTATTTTAATGTTCACGGTTGCAGGAAATTATGGAAAAGGTCAGAAAATAGGGGGTCAGACAATTATTTAATGACTGGGGATGCTCAATTGCAAAAAATTGAAGCTTTTTAGCTCTTAAAACATAAATTGTCACCATCACATGTCAAAATATACAAAATAAACACCCTTCACTCAAACTCTAATAAGTTCTCCAGCAACATTTTTCTTCCTTTGCCTATCTGAAATTTTGATTATTGTGGATGGAAATATTTATTATCAGCTTGTGTGTGCACATTGAATGCAATGTTTACGTGCATTTACAAATACAAATTGAGTCCTTTCAAGTCTAACAAGGTGGGGAATCTACGGTTTATGTAGATCTGCCTAGAGTTGACTAGGAATTTACCTTGTTTTAGTTCTTAGCTAATGTTGGTTCAGAACACACCTTTTCCTTCTAGTGAAGACAAGGCCTAGCTCATCATAATATGCAGTCTCGGGGGTTGGGAATATTGAGGAAACCAGAAGAGATAGTTGCTCTGCAACAAATGTGAAGGACATTAGCTAGTTACATGATGAGCCTTTTAGGGGGAGTATGGTTAGGAGCTATTATTCACCCGAGTATGGGCAGAGAAAGAAAATAAAACAGCCTGTTACAAATGATAAAATAACGTGCTAAAGTGGAGGCCTAATTTGGAAAATATTCATAAGGCTTCCTAGGCTGGTATATTTGAGACAAAAATAGCATTTTTTCTCGTCAATGATGTATAAGATTGCTTTAGAGAGACACGACAGAACATACGCAGTGAGACAATGAGCAAAAACACTCTTAATTGTAGATGTGGTGCAGTTTAGGGAGTAGCAACACTCCTTGCACTGCTGGCTTTTGTAGCAGCATTTCCATGATCAGCACAGATCTGGCCTTTGGGGGCTGGTGAAGTAGATAGCCTGAGGTCCTCCCTGAATTTTGAGAGCTAGAAATGCCACGGTTAATCTCAGCTTCCATTTATAAAATAGGTTTCTAGCCCTTCTTGCAAAAGTAACCTTGAAAATATACACTGACCAATGGGGCCGACAATTTGGCATCCATTTCCCCTAAATCCTAAATGGTTAGGATTATCAAAAGTGATTTGGGTCCCACAAGTCCCCCTAAAAGTCAATGGGATTTGTGCTTTTAAGACTGTGCTTTTGAAAATCCTACCCAATGAGTTATTGAGTCTCTTCTCACATGCCCCAAGAGAGAGGGAGCTGTTGTAAATTGTCTTTGCCATAGGACTTCCAGTTTTTGAGAAGACAACAAATCAAAACATAAGTGGCGGAGGCAACACCCTCTAGGCTTCCATAGACGTACTCGGCACCATAATCACCCCTCACCTGGCTGTTTGTAACTCAGCCAGGTCTTCTGCTTTGCAGCCAATATGACCTCTCGATAGAGAGACAGCTAGTGATAGAGACAACAGTGTAGGGGTCTGACGGTGGTATTGGAAGCAAGTGATTTTGGCAAGCTGTGACCCTAACATCTTGATTGGGCTTTGTCAAGCCATTAAACCATTGTGACTTTAGGCCCATCCAGCCTCTAATGAAGTCAACAGGTATCTTTATGAGTCAAGCTAGGCCCAGAGTTCTCCCATCTCTACAAAGGCAACAATAAGGCCTGCCTCTGTGGGGGTGGAGTGCATGGCTGTGGGGATGACATTCACTTTTCATTAGCTGGAGGCCTAGCCGCTCTCAGAATCCTGCCTGATGTGGTCAATAGCCCCTTTCTTCTAGATATGAAATGAGTCAACTGCATTCTGCTATAACCCAGGATCACCTTGCTAACCCTCACCAGAATCCTCCAGCAGGCCCGAAGTAGGACAATGTGACCAGCTTCCGCAGTGCCTGTGGAGCAATCATCTGGTTGGAGTCTGTCATAATCATACAGAAGGGTAGCCTAGAATTCCTCCTTATCTGTAAGAGGTTAAGAAGCTCAGATAACCTGGTTGGCATCTGACCAAAAGAACCAATGGGGACAAAAGATACTTTCAAATCTGGAGCGGGGAAGGAGAGGCTTTGTTTGGGCTCTTTGTTTGTGCGTTCGTTCGCTCTTGGGACTGAGAGGGACCAGACAGCAATCCATTTCCTCTAAATAATTCTAAACCGTCTCTCATATTACAGAGATTGTAAGTACAGCCAGATAAGGCATGTTAGCTTATCTTTGTTTCCTCAATTGGTGATTTTTTTCCTTTGCTAGAGGGAGGTTTATCTCTGTTTTGTTTTCCTGTAACTTTGAAACTAAAGCTAGAGGGGGATCCTCTGTATTTTTGCATCTTTTGTTACTCTGTAAAGTTATCTACCATCCTGATTTTATGGAGGTGATTCTTTACCTTTTCTTTAAATAAAATCCTTCTTTTAAGAATCTGACTGATTTTTTCCATTGTTTTAGAGATCCAGGAGTTTGGATCTGGCTCACCAGTAACAATTGGTGAGGGTATTATTCTCAGTACTCCCAGAAAAGGGGTGGGTAGAGCTTGGGGGGATATTTTGGGGAGAATAGGAACTTCAAGTGGTCCTTTCCTTGATTCTTACCCTAAATCACTTGGTGGTGGCAGCGACCATCCAAGGACAAAAGGATTTGTGCCTTGGGGAAGTTTTTAACCTAAGCTGGTAAAAATAAGCTTAGGGGGGTCTTTCATGTGGATCCCCACATCTGTACCCTAGAGTTCAGAGTGGGGAGGGAACCCTGACAGGGGCTCTGACTCCCACCTCACTGCTCCCCTTACTGGATCTGAGACAGGTAGTGGTAGCCAGGGAGAGCAGGTGGTGGCAACTTAACGGCAGCTGTAGGGAAAGATGAAGGGGATCAGGACTGGTCTGTTACAGGGTGGGTTACCGCAGGGGCTGGAGAGGCTGGTACTAAGCCAGCCTGGTTACAGAATGGGCCCTGACTGAGGGGATTAGGCTAATTCTCCAGAAAGAACAGAAGGTGGTTGCAGTATAGGGAAAGAGAGCCAGACTTAAGTGGCGATAAATGCTAGCTGAGGAAAGCTCTGGAGGTAGACAGAGGGCCAGGAACAGGGAGCTACCTAGTTCAGAGAGTAAGGTAAGTTCTCCAGGCAGGGAGAGACCCTGATTAAGCAGGGAAGAGAATGAGGAGACCCAGAATGGAACTTAAGAGGCTGGGTAGGATGTAGCACAAGGAAAACTTCAGCACAGGTAAAGCAGCAGACTTAGTTGTTCAGTACAAGGCCTTGCGCTGGAGCCCAGAATAGAGGCTGTATTGGGTTTCCCTACTGGCCCCCTAGACGGGGGCTTACAAGTTTACCCAAAGAGTTATTAAGTCCAGCACTGGTCTTCATTGCAGAAGATGTGAGTCTGAGTCCCACCCATGAGCCATTCCTTTCGGGTGACAAATCCGAAGAACTGTCCCAGAGAGAGGTGTCAATAGAGGCAGTTTTTAAACAAATTGATAGGTTAAGCAGTAATAAGTCACCAGGACCAGACAATATTCACCCAAGAGTTAGGAGGAAACTCATATATGGAATTGCAGAACTATTAGCTATACAATGTAACCCATCAGTTAAGTCAGCTTCTGTACCAGATAACTGGAGAATAGCTAATGTGAAACCAATTTTTAAAAAAGGATCCATATGTGATCCTGGAAATTAAAGACCAGTAGCCTAACTTTAGTACCAGGCAAATTGTTTGAAACTATAGAACAAGGGTTCCCAAACTTGTTCCGTGGCTTGGCCAGGGTAAGCCCCTGGCTGCCCGCAAGATGTTTTGTTTACCGAGTGGCCGTAAGTTAGGCTGCTTGCAGCTCCCACTGGCCGCAGTTCACCATTCCTGGTCAATGGGAGCTGTAGGAAGCTGCACAGGCCAGGTCACTGCTTCCTACAGCTCCCATTGGCCGGGAATGGCAAACCGTGGCCAGTGGGAGCTGAGAACAGCCGAACCTACGGCCACTCAGGTAAACAAAACATCTTGCAGCCAGCCAGGGTCTTACCCTGGCCAAGCCATGGAACAAATTTGGGAACCCCTGCTATAGAAGACAAGAATTATCAGAGACATAGATGAACATGGTTTGTTGGAGAAGAATCAACACTGCTTTTGTAAAGGGAAATCACGCCTTACCAGTCTACTAAAATTTTGTGAGGAGGAGGTCAACAGATATGTGGATAAGGATGATTCGATGCATATAGTGTACATGGACTTTCAGAAAGCATTTGACAAGCTCCCTTACAAAAGGCTCTTAAGCAAAGTAAGCAGTCAGGGGATAGGAGGGAAGGTCCTTTTATGGATCAGTAACTGTTAAAAGACCAACCCCCACCCTCAAAGGGTAGGAATAAATGGTCAGTTTGCAGAATGGAGAGAGATAAATAGCAGTGTCCCCTAGGAATCTGTAAGGGGACCATATTGTTCAACGCATTCAGAAGTGAGCTGGAAAACGGAATAAACTGTGAGGTGCCAAAGCTTGCAGATAGTCAAGTCCAAAGCTGCAAAGAGTTACAAAGGGATCTCACAAAACTAGGTGACTGGCAACAGAAATGGCAGCTGAAATTCAATGATGATAAATGCAAAGTAATGCACATTGGCAAACATAATCTCAACTATATGAGGGGGTCTTAATAGGATGTTACCGCTTGAGAGAAAAATCTTGGAGTCATCATGGATAGTTCTCTGAAAACATCAGCTCAATGTGCAGTGACAGTCAAAAAAGCGAACAATATGTTAGGAACCATTAGGAAAGGGATAGATAATAAGACAGAAAATATTATAATGCCACTATATAAACCCATGATACACCCACACCTTGAACGCTGCATGCAGTTCTGATCACCCCATCTCAAATAAGATGTATTAGATTTGGAAAAGGTACAGAGAAGGGCAACAAAAATGATTAGGGGTATGGAACAGCTTCCATACAAGGCAAGATTAAATAGACTGGGAAAAGAGGCAGCTAAGAGGGGATGACAGAGGTCTATAAAATCATGAATGTAGTGCAGATAGCGAATAAGGAAATGTTATTTACCCCTTCACATAACACAAGAACCAGGACTCACCCAGTGAAATGAATAAGTAGCAGGTTTATAACAAACAAAAGTAAATACTTCTTCACACAACGCACAGTCAACTATGGAACTCCTTGCCAGGGGATGTTGTGAAGATGAAAACTATAACTGAATTCAAGAAAAAAATTATTAGATAATTTCATGGAGGATAGGTCCATCAGTGGCTATTTGACTAGGTGGTCAAGGATACAACTCCACGCTCTGGGCGTCCCTAAGTCTCTGACTACCAGATGCCAAGACTGGATGACAGGGGACGGATTACTCAATAATTGCCCTGTTCTGTTCATTTCCTTTGACCCATTTGGCATTGGCCACTGTCAGAAGACAGGATACTGGGCTAGATGGACCATTGGTCTGACTGAGTATGGTCATTAAGCCAGAGTGTTCTCTTGCCATACTTCCTATCTTTCCTGTGCAGTGACATCTAATTCATATTTGTAGAGTGGTTTGAGATTCTTGCGTAAATGTCCATATACATACCAAAGCTTAGGAGGTTGAATTGTCCTTTGCCTGCTGTCAAACACAAGCAAGAAGTGGCACATGACTGGGGGTTCGAAAGATAAGCTGGTAAGGAGACAAGATAACCAGATTAGGGCAAATAGGATATAGCTGATAATGAGGGAAATTGAGAGGCCTGAAAAGCAGACAGAGATAACAGGATTTATTGGGGAAGGTAAATGTTGGTTGACAAGGTTTGGGGATACTCAGTGGGAGAGAAAAAAAAAAGCGGTAAGCAAAATAATAATCCAAGGACCTGGGAGAAGAGAGAGGAATGATTGTAAGTGAATATAACACAATAGAAAAGACAAATTACCTAGAAGTGGACTGGGAACAGGAGCAGTGGATGAAATGAGATAAGGTAAAATGACAGGAGCTAAGGGTTGCGAATGAAACCGTATATATTTTCTTAACCAGGGACTTAAAGAATAAAGTCTAGAGCTGTGGTTAATTCAACTCCTTTTTCTGTAAAGTCTATTTCATTGTTCTTCCTGTTTTCACTCCCGGTAATAAATGCCAGAAAAGCAACACATGCAGGCTTTACATCTGAAGAATGTGTCCAATCTTTCAGCTCTTTGGCCCCGCACCAGTGAATCCTGCTTGGATCAACCAGGTCCATTGGCTCTGAAAAGAGAATTACACCAATGGCAACTTAATGCACCAAGTAACTTAGAAGCTGAGAGAAGATGGCAGATGCAATGTAAGTGTGTGTGTGTGTGTGTGTGTGAAACCCTCATTTATCTTTATGGTAGTTGTCAGGATTGCCTCCTCACTCTGAACTCTAGGGTACAGATGTGGGGACCCGCACGAAAAAAAGAAATAACCCCCCCCCCAGCTTATTTTACCAGCTTGGGTTAAAATGTTTTTCCCCAGAACACAACTTCTTCTGTATCTGGACCTGGTACACTGCCACCACCAAACTAGGTCTAGGCTAGTTTGGGGACCCTTCTTTCCCTTTCCACTAACCCCCCAAACTTCTTCCTTCCCTGGGAAGCTTGAGAGAAAAAAAAAAAAACCCAAACCTCGCCTGATCCTGCGAGACGTGCCCGATCCAAAACCAGGATATTACACAATGAAAAACAAGCAGTCAGCTTCTTAAAAGAAAGATTTTAATAAAAGAAAAAAGAAAGGAATAAATCCCTTATAACCATCAATAGAACAGCATCTACCATAATCAACAAAAGGATTCAGAAACCAAACATCTCCCCCGAGGCAATTTTCTCCCACAGTTGATATCTCTGCTGAAGCTTACAATATCAAGAAGCACCCAGCCAACACTCACCACTGAGAACCCTCCAAGTGATAAAAAGAAGGTAAACTTACTAACTACAGTACTTGATAGAAACTTATAGTTACAGTGAAAGACATAGCTGTGTTCATCCCATAGCCGAGGTGAACAGAGAGAGACCCAGAGAGAAACTGAAACTTAAAATCCTTTGTCTCCTGAGGAATTTCTCATTGGTCAGTTGTCCACCTCTCAGGTTACCTTTAGCTTAACCCCTTACAGGTAAACACTAATTCTAGGCTACTTCACACTTATGACAGTAGTTGTTCAGGTTTTTTTTTATCCCCTCCACAGCGTGATAGTGAATCGTGAAAGACCGGTTAATATGGGACTCCGTCCTGCAGCCTAGAAATCAATGGAAGCTTTGTTGTTGACTTCAACGGGTGCAGGATCAAGCCTGTAGTGAGATAGTAAATGGCAGGTATTAGAGGGTCAAAGAGATTAGAGAGGAAGGATGATCCAATGGTTAGAGCACTGACTTTGGAGATGCAAAATCAATTCCCTGCTTCACCACAGACTACGTCAGCAAGTCACTTAGCCTCTCTGGGCCTTGGTTCCCCATCTGTAGAATGGGGCACAGAGCTTTCCACCCTGACAGGGGTGTTGAGGATAAATATATTAAAGAACTGTGGGAGAGTCTGATACTACAGTAATGGGAGCCATGTAAGTATAGATAGACAGTGGAGGAAACAATTTTCTCTGTGTGTGTGAGAGATGAAATACTGGGCAAATGCAAATGATCGCTGCCCCTGATTAGCCAAGGAATTGATTCCACCTCTCTCCACAGCAGAGCGGGAGAGTCTGGGATAGTTGAGACATGCAGTCAAGTTGTGTTGACCTCAAATTTATTTTGGGAGGCAGGGAGACTAAAAATGAGTAGAAATGTTTTCCTGATTTTTTTTAAAAAAAGAAATGTTCATTTAAAGGATAGTTTGGTGTCTGATTCTCCTCTCAGCTTTACACCAGCGTGTGTCTACATTAATTTCGGCAGAGTCACTCCTGATTTACACAAAGCGAGAAGAGAACCTGGCCAGTAATCATGCCTCAGAAGTGTTACAAACCTAGACCCTAAAGTATCCAGCACCAGGAAGTGAAATGTCTAAAAACAAGGGTGACATTGATCAGGCCAGTTTAGAATAGAACCGTAGAATCATAGATTAGGGTTGGAAGAGATGTCAGGAGATCAACTAGTCCAATTCCCTGCTCATAGAAGGACCAACACCAACTAAATCATCCCAGCCAGGGCTTTGTCAAGTTTCATCATTTGCGCTCAGTGAAATTCAAAGTAAACTACTGACACAACTCTAAGTCATCAGAGTGAATCCAACACAGTGGCTGCAGTTGTTCAGTGGCCTTCAGGACACAGGTCTGGTGGTCTCTGTCCAAATCCTCGTGCACAAATGTCTGCACTAGTAAAAGCTCTCCCAGGACTGGTAGTAACTTCGCTGCCAGTCTCTCCACTAAAGGTGGTCCCTGCAGGTCAATGTAAATTGATGGAGGCAGTTTTAGGAGGCTTGAAGGACTATTGCCATGTGGTGGGTGGTGCTAACCTGTAGATCTCACAGCACTAAGGACGGTAAGTCTCATGATTCCCATTTTACAGAGCTTGAAACCGAGGCACAGAGAAGTGACTTGCTGAAGACCATAGCCAAGAAGAGAACCCAGATCCCTTTACACTGTGTGCCTGTAGTGGGGCAGTTACCCCACTCCAGGAAAATTGGCTTAAAACAGCCCAGGAAAGGATTGTGGCTGGGAGCAAGGAAGCTCCCAGGCTGACTGGGAAAGCAGCCACAGTTGGGGCCAGACCCAGTTATGAGGCAGCTGGCCCTTATAAAGGGCTGCTGGTTTAGCGCACATAGACAGCATCTCCTCTGTCTGTGGAGGCAGACAGGCCTGGCTGCTGGGGAGCTTGACAGGGTACCTAGAGTGGAGCAGGGCTGGGGCAAGGCAAGAGGAGCTGGGGAAGCTCTGGCCGGGAAACCACCAGGCTGCAGGGCCTAGGGGGCGGCCCAACAAGGGGTACTGGAGTTGCAGGGGGCAGCCCATGGCTACAGAGGTAGCAGGCCAAACCCTCCTTGCTGGTGATGAGTGGCAATTATACTGCAGTCTGCCCCAGTGAACGGGGGTAAGTGGTGACTGGCAGTTGCCTAGACTGAGGCAAGGTCGGGGATAGGGGGTGGGAGTTCCCCAGGGAGGGGAGACTCTGAGACTGTGGGGGTACTGCAGGGGTGCAGCACCCTAGGGAAGAGGGCACCAGGGTCCAGGGAGGGACACGGGGCAAGCGGGACATTGTCCTGCAGAGGGCGCTCCGGACGCTGGCAAGAGCTAATTTCCCGGATGGACCAGCAGGAGGCGCTGCAGGGTGAGTCGCTGCTCTGCTACCGTGCCCAATCCGCTGGACCGTGCTGCCTTTCAAAAAGGGAGGACTTCAGTCCACAGGGCTGTTCATGTGGTAGATCTCACCAGCACTACAGTCACAGGAAAAAGGGTGACAGACAGCATAAATGGTGGGAACATCAATAAGATTTTGGAGGTTTTGCTCAGTTTTAATAATCTAACGTGTTTATGAATAGGAGAGCACGCGTGTGAGAGAGACAGAGTCGAATCCTGACAATGTCTCTAATTATCTAGGGAGAAGGTGTTCATTACACATACAGTAGAGGGGAACCATTCAGCAGGACGGCAATAGAAAATTTCAAGAGACGAAAGACATGAATGGATTTTTTTTATTCTTTCTTTCGTCTTCTATTATGAAGCATTTCTGAAGAATCCTTTTACAGATAGATAATCACGTATGTACTTACTGGGTAACCCAGAAGGGAAGCGGGCACGGTATACACAGAAGAGAGGAACAAAATGAAAGCCGCTTTGACCTAGCTCAGGGGGCAGACCTGGGCATAGAGAAGAATTTGGTTTTATAAATTGAACTTCTTTTCATGCCCAATGGGTCCCCAAATGCTTTACATACAGTACAATGAGCATGGGGAGGGTAGTGCAGAGGCTGTGTAGGCAAACACCGCAGTCATTGTAGGCTCAGAAATAGCTTGCACAGAGCATTATGTATTAGAATCAGCTTTAGTGAGAATGAGAGAGAATGTTGGCCTTGAGATCGACATGAACCCTGCCTCCTTTCTGAAGGCGCCGGAGGATCCTGGACTCCCATCTGGGCTGTGACCGGAGAGGAACACAAAGGGAATGAATCAGTACAGCAGAATCCTGCCTTTCACCATCATTAGCAAGACACTGCTGTCACCTGGCCCTGGCCTACATCCTTCCCTCCTGCTGCCTAAATGATTCCCTGGCCTCCCTTCTGTCTGGACTGTTCCTGTGCTCTATTTCCATTTTTCTTGGCTTTGGGACAACCCTATGCCCATTGGAGTCAATGTTTTTTTTGACACACAAGGTTTTTTACAAGCAAAACTTCTGCAAGCAGAGTACCACTGAAATAATGATTCCAATAGAACATGCTCAGCTGCTTGGGCCTGGGCCGGGTGTCTGCACCTCACCACGCTGCACCGGAAGAATCGTGGTACGCTGTGTGTGTTATTTATTATTTGTATGATTGTAGTGCTTGGGCCCCAGTCCTGGCCCAAGAACCCATCACAGAATCATAGAATATTAGGGTTGGAAGGGACCTCAGGAGATATCTAGTCCCACCCCCTGCTCAAAGCAGGACCAACACCAGCAATCTTGCTAGAGTCGTCCCTGACTGCCCCGCAAAAGCTTACAAGCTAAGTAGGCATCCCAGTATCCTCTGCACCACATTCTGGCGCACTGCCTTGTGGGAAATTGTTGCTGTGTGTTATGGTATGTCTGCATGCCTCTGGTAGAATTGTAAGGGGTTGGGGTCTAATGCCCACAATTGCTTCTGTTCTAGCCTGAAATCAGCCATTCTTATGCACCATCTGCGAATTTACTGCTGGAGTCTTTCTACTGACTGCCATAGATGTTGAATCAGCAGCTGCTTCTGCTTGTCTGTACGACACTTTCCTGTCTCTTCCTCCGAGTCCATCTTCAACCTCCATTTCTTCCATGGATCCTTCCTCGCTCGATCCCACCAATAATCTTTTCCTTACCTTGTCCTTGTTTGTTAATTCCTTTTTAGGCTGCCATCCTTTTATACAGAAAACTGGGCTTACCCCACGTCTGTTATACAGACTGGTGTGATGAAGTTTATCCATTTCTCATTCTATGCCCCTGTGCAGCATTGCTGTGTACTGTTAAACAGCTGCTCTGTGCCTCTTCAGAGGTGACTGCATTTCCATGGTGGGGGAAGTGACTTTAGTATGGATACAATATCAGAATATAAAGTTGCTTGGGGCTGTGAAAGTTACAGCATAAGGTGACAAAACACTGTGGGTGTGGTAGAGTGTTTAATTACACTTGGCATTTCCAAGTTTAACTGGCAGGCATCATCTTGCTGGAGGGTGCTGGGGGAGAAGTGTAAGAATTTATAACCCCGTTTCCTTCCTGCATTGAAATAGTATTTAAAACAAGAAGAGCTGATGAAACGTTGAGCGTCCGATGTTCTCATTCAAGTCAACAGCAGGTCTCCCATTGAGTTCAATGGGAACAGAGTCACACCCTCCATTAAAAAATCCACAGCCAGTGTCCAATTTAACTGGAACTTGGGTTGCCATCTGGGCTATAATAGCTTTCCTTACAATTTGTATCCCAAGTGATGCCAGAAGACAAGGGAATGGAATCGAGGCCACGTTCTCCACTCTTCCGATGGTTTTCCAATTATGTAACTCCACTGTCTTCAGTGGGATCACTCCAACATTTCCCCTGGTGTGTGAGTGCTCAGAATTAGGACCATCATGTTTAAAAAATGAATTTGGTCTAGAAGGAATGACTCCCGCGCATTGACGAATGCTCACTCACACAAGCAGGGCGGCGTGAGGAAGTGTTCGTCGGAGGGAGTAAAGATTCTACAGCTGTATCCCGGGACGCCGAGGGACAAACCCTGAAATGTTGGGGTGCTCAAAAAAAGGGCTTGTGAAATCTAAATAGTTTGAGTACGTGTGCAGCGGGATGGTTACCCACTCCAATCCGGAAGGGGTTAAAACAGCCCTGCTGAGGGCTGTGGCTGGGGACAAGCACTCCCAGGCTGATTGGGGAAGCAGACTCAGCTGGGGCTGTGCCCCAAACAGACCGTAGCTGGCTCTTATAAAAGGGATGTGAGCCAGGCACTCAGGCAGTCTCTCTCCAGGCTGGGAGAGGGCAGGGCCTGGCTGAATGCATGACAGGGGACTGAGGATGGAGCAGTGCTGGGGAAGGGGCAGGCTGAGCCGGGGAGCTCAGGCCTGGTGACCTCCCAGGCTGCAGGTCTGATAACAAGGCCTAGAAAGGTACTGGGGTTAGGCAGAAGCAGCTGGTCTGAACCCTGCTTGCCTGTGATGAGTGTCTTTGACACTTCAGTTTGCCCCAGGGGTGCGGGGGCTTGATGATGACTGGCAGTAGCCCAGACTGAGGCAAGGTGAGGATTAGAGGGTTGGGGGTTCCCCAGACAGGGGAGGCCCTGAGAGACTGTAGGGGTATTATCAGGGGAGAACACCCCAGGTAAAAGGGCACCAGGGTCCAGGGAGGGACATGGGGCCAGCGGACAGCGAGACACCAGCCTGCAGAGGGCACTCATGTTGGAAAGAGCTAATTCCCGGACGACCAGCAGGAGGCGTAGCAGGGATGAGTCAGGCACTACTACAACGTGACACCCATTGGAGAAGGATGACCTTGCACATAAAGCATCGGTGTGTGATTTAGTAGATCTGAGTTAAATTCCCAGCTTTGCCACAGATTCTCTGTGTAAACTTGGGCATGTCACTTCATCACTTTCTGCAGGTGCTGTTCTGGATGTAAGGCTAATGTTGCATGTTTGTCTAAATCTGTGATGTCACTTGAAGACTGCTTTCAGAGAACCTCAGAATATTTTACACACAACACTATATTAAGAGCTGGCTGGAAATTTTCAAAAGAAAATGGGTTTTGTTTGCGGGGTGGGGGGGAAGATCTGTCTTGGCAGGAAAATTCTAACTCATCAAAGCTAAAATTTTTCACAAGAATGGACTAGTTGTGATTGCATTTTCATGGAAAAAGTTTTTCAGGGCAAGGATAGACTGTCTGGATAAAAGCAGAGCAAAGCAGACCACAAAATAACCAAGTGTTTAGGACTCTCACAGAAGATGTGGGAAGACCCAGGTTCAAGTCTTTAAACAGACTGTTGGCTCTTCTGGAGTGGGTGTCAGAACCCAAAGCAGGAGAAACTTAAGTGTTTCTCTCCAAGTGGTGTCAGGAATAAATCAATGGGAACACAGCGCTTCCATCTGATAAATGATTGATACAAGCAAGCATGCTCTTATCTAAAGCTATTATTTATGAGATATTAAGCACATACACACATATGCAATAGGTTTAGAACAGCTCAGATATAGTTACTCACACTCTGACATGGTTTCAAGTGATTGCCAGCCAGGCTTCCAGAGGCCCTCTTTCCATCCAGCTGATGGGGAGTTTAAATGTCAGCTCCTTGCCAGAAGAACTGCTCCCTCAGAATGCTCTGAGGTATTTATTTTTACCTAATCTTTTATAGCGAACTCTAATGAAGGACTTAAACTATAGTGACACTACTGGGTCACTGTAGTGGGGCGACTGCCCCACTCCATGAGAAAAAGTGCTAGAGCAAACCAGAGAGGCTGTGCAGACCAGCAGCCAATCAGCAACGGCCTGTTGAGAGCCAATCGGCAAAGGAAGAGGCAGCCAATCAGGGCTGGCTAGGCCCTATAAAAGACTGCCTAGCAGTAGCAAAAGGACTTTCTTCCTGATTAGCAAGAAAGAAGAACTGTCTCCTGAGGTAAGAAGATAGGCACGTTGGCCAGAGCACTGGTGGGCGGGTGGGCTCGGGGGAGCAGAGGACAGCTTCAGCCCATTACCTGCCAGGCTGCGGCCCCTGTCTAAGAAGAGCCAAGATGGTGCACAAGGCCAAAGGGGAAATGGCCCAGGGAGGATAGTATGACAAGGGGAGAGAAGGAGGGCAGAGAGGCTGCTGCTAGAGGGTCCCACCAGAGTAGCAGGTGGGCCGAGTCCCCCCGTTCTCCCTTGTACTGCGCCTGGCTGCAGAAGAGTGACTGAGGCAGACTGCAACATGCAGTCTGAGGTGAGGGGCTAGACTTTGGGGTTGTGATTGGCCACTGAGGGAGGTGTAAGTCAACGGACTGTTGTTACACCCCACTCCCTGGAAGGGATTGAGAATGGAGCAGGGGGCACTGCCAGAGGGCAGTGTCCTGAAGCGGATGCCACCGAGCAGGGAGCAATGCAGGTCCCAAGCCAGCAGAGCAGACAGCGGGTGAGATGCCACGTGCAGAGGATGCTCCATGGCTGGCAAGAGCTAATTCCTGTACAGACCATCAGGAGGCGTCACAGTGGTGAGTCTCGACTCCGTTACAGTCACCAATTCTCCTAATTTAATCACGCTACTCATTACCTCAACACATTTCTAGTGTTTCTAGCCGTAACAACACTATGTCAGATGGCACCCAAAACAAAGGCTGCTGTTCACTCACTCTCCTCCATAACTTTCTGTCCCATCCTCCCATTCTGATTAACAGCCTGCAAGCCTGCAGTTGTCTCACAAAAGCCAAAGATTATTCCTAGCAACGTGATGTTTGGTTTTCAGCTGGCGGTGGCTGACTGCATACAAAATGGCTGACCGTAGTACTGTCAAGCTCTGGGGTACATGCACGGATGTCAAGCTGCGGGGTAGCTGTCAGCCATGGAGCGCCCTCTGTGTGTGGCGTCTCACCCGCTGTCTGCTCTGCTGGCTTGGGACCTGCATTGCTCCCTGCTCGGTGGCATCCGCTTCAGGACACTGCCCTCTGGCAGTGCCCCCTGCTCCATTCTCACTCCTTTCCAGGGAGTGGGGTGTAACAACAGTCCTTTGACTTACACCTACCTAAGTGGCCAATCACAACCCCAAATCTAGCCCCTCACCTCAGAGTATGTTGCAGTCTGCCTCAGTCACTCTTCTGCAGCCAGGCGGAGTACAAGGGAGAACGGGGGGACCCGGCCCACCTGCTACTCTGATGGGGCCCTCTAGCAGCAGCCTCTCTGCCCTCCTTCTCTCCCCTTGTCATACTATCCTCTATAATAATACTATATTAAATATTTAAATATTCATTAGGCCAGAGAGAGGGAGTGACTGTACAGTCCTGTGGTTAGGGTTATCCCGTGTTCTTTCTCCGTCTCTGTTTCTTATTTTCCCCACAAACATCAAAAAGTATCCATTTGTTCATGCTGTGGCATAGGAAAAATAAATAAATCTCAAACATTTTTGTGAGATGGGAAGACTGTTTCCCGCCCAGCTCTATTACCAATACTGCTGCACTGAGTACTACTCAGTCCAGTTCACAGAGAGGGAAACTGAGGCACTGAATGCATCAGTGACTTGCCCATGGCTACCTGGTGAATCAGTGGCGGATTTGGAAATGGGAATCCAAATCTCCTGATTCACAGCCTTGTCTTTTTGTCACATGATCATCCTTCCCCTTTTTGACAAAATAACAATTCCAGCTTCAGGAATGTTTTGGGTTATTCAGAGCAAAGCAAAAAACACCCAACCTAGGTATAATACCCAACCCAACTCACCTAGGTCCTGATCAGCAACAACTGAAGTCAGTTGATGGACACTCTATTCACTCCAATGGGGTTTGGAGTGGGCCCGAATACAACTGGGTGCTCTGTTCCGAAATAAGTTTAGGGCCTAACTCTGAGCTGTTTTTTACCCAGGGTTAAACCCATTGATGATAACAGACTACTCCCAGGTTTAAGTAAGACAAAAATCTGTCCCTTCCAGTCTAGGTTTAGAAAGATGGAGAGTCAAAGGCAGCACATGGCAAAAATATGTCCCAGAATATTAAGGCCATTCCCTGGCTATTGGGAAATAAACAGAGACTGTTAAATTGATGAATTGGTTCATGCAGTGGCACACTGGCCTTCCCCAACCTCCCTTCCCTTATTGACTTCTGATTTTCAAAACTACAAAGTGCTATATTGCAAGAATAGCAAAATCAATGAGACACGATAGCTGGGGATAATGTGGTGTATAATCTATCATTGACCGAGTCAAGCACTTTGAAAAGGGGTCGAGGGGAGTTTCACCAACCGGTTAAAATCCTTTTTTAAAAGAATAAAATAAAAATGTCTCAGGGAGACTTTATAAAAAAAAAACTCCTTGGAAAACTTTCAACACCTATAAACATTTGAGGCGAACTTTATGAATCAAAACAAAGGTTTTGGGCAGTGAGATAAGCTCACTGAAGAGGACTGAGTGTTTTGAGGTTTGGGCTGTGTGTTTTTCCCCCTTAGGTCCTCATAGAATTATAACCAGGAAAGTACCTGGCTGTGGGGTTTATTAAGCAGCAGCTGTGTGGAAGTCAAGGACAAAGCCTCAGATGGCAAATGAGGACAATTTACAGCAGCAGAGGTTCTGTCTTCTTAGCTGCTCTAGCGTTAGCTGCAGAAGTTGTCTGCTACAACATTAGCTGTAAGGAACTGTTCTCTTCAGCTTCGTATATTCGGTAATTACATTTGGCCTCTCTGTCCCACTCAGGAGTCACAAATGTGTGGGGAACTGACCGCAGCTGGACAGAAGAACATTCTCCTCCCAGAGAGAAAGAGATCACTTGATCATTACCTGTTAGGTTCACTCACTCCAGGGCACCTGGCATTGGCCACTGTTGGTAGACAGGATACCGGGCTGGATGGACCTTTGGTCTGAGCCAGTATGACCATTCTTATGGTCTTATGTTATGTGCAAGTGTGCCAGCACTGAGCCCTGTGTCTGCTCTTCCTACGTCTCAGCTTATTGAGATGAGACTGAACAGAGAGAGGCATGGCACAGTCTATGCTCTCTGCACCTAGAGTCCATTAAGGACCCTGTGTACATGAGTTGGAGGCTCCCGGAAGCCCAGGCCTGCCTGAGAAAGGTAACTCTGTTTCACACAGGCTTTTCAGATTGTGACATTGGATTTTAGTTGGGGGGAAAAAAAAATACAAATTCTCTACGAAAGGAAACAGAGCTGCAGAGATGGGGCAGCCCAAATAATGGGCTGTTCCTGAACTTTGGAAGCCCTGGGGTACCCAACTCCAAGACAGTCTGCCTGGATGGCCACCCCAGAGCTGGATGGGTGAGTTGCAGGAAAGGAGGAAGGTTTCGGAATAGGCCTGGCAGACAGAATTCCTGGGTTCTATTAGACATTTGTTGAAATCCAACGCAGGTCACAGAACAATCTGGCTTTGGAAAAATTAGTTACAGGGATTAAAAATAAAAGTATTAACATACTTTTTTGACCCACCCCAGTCATTTCTGAGAATTATTATGGAACTGGTCCCCTGACAGTCATCCCAGCTGCGCTGATTTCAGGCACCGGGGAGAAACAACCCCTTTGACTCCAAACTCAGACCCCTCTCTTGCTCATACAGACCTAGGCCTGATTCTGCAACATTTGTGCTGAATTGTACTTACATGTGTTGTCCCATGCAACTCAGGCCTATGCAGTGGCAGAATCACAGCATGTGCATGTGGGTGGAGCATCAGACTGGGATCCAGGAGCTCATTAGTTACAAGCCTGACCCTGCAACTGACTCCATCTATGGACTTGGGGAAGTTATCTGATTTCTCCATAGGCTTGACCCTTTTTGCCATTGAAATCAATAGTTTTTCCAGTGCTTTCAATGGGAGGAGGTTTAAGGCCCTGGGCCTCATTTTCCTCAGCCAATGGGGCTGAGTTAAATTAGTACAGGTTACCTTAAATTTGGCTTTTCCTAACTTTTGAGAGCTTGATTTTTATAACCTTAATATTATTCCCTTAACTGTGTGTGTGTGTAATTTCCTAAGTATTTTTTAAGTGAACTTAAAAAAAAAATCAAATTCGACCATATGGCATTGCATGGTTATCCACATGGCTCCTGGAGCCCTTAAGACTGCCCCACTGACCTCTGTCCCTTGAGCCAATGAAATAACTAATACCCTTGGAATGTTTCTGTCATTCTCTATGGAGTCCAGTACTAGAGGGGGATGTAGGATGATCACACAGCGAGTGTAAAAAATTGGGAGGGGTAATAAGAGTCTATATAAGAGAGAGAGTCAAAAATCAGGACTGTCCCTATAAAATCGGGACATCTGGTCACCCTAGGGGGACGTGACACTTTGAAAGTGGGTTTCATAGTTATTTGCTGACACCAGAGGACTGGTGAGACTTGGGAATCTTGGGTTCCACACCAAACTCTGGAGAGGAATGTGATCTCACGGGCCCAGCTTCTCCTCAAGTAGTGACCCCTTCTGCTCTGTCCCTTCCAAACTGTTCCTGTCCTGCAACTTCCTGATGCCTGAATCCCTGGCCCTGTGTTCTCATCTAGACACCCTATGTTCTAATCAAGCAGCTCTCCCCTGGGCCCAGCATGCAGCTCACTGACAGCACAGGAGAGACACTTTCCTGGCACACTGGATGGCAACCCAGATGTGTCATTGCAGGAAAAGTCAGCTCAGTCCCAGGTGGAGCAAGACTGTGACAAAATGTAACTTACTTGCTAAAATCTAAGTCTCTACCGAGCATATGTGAACCACAATGTTTCAATGGCTTATACATAGGCCCAATTTAAGCATATTTTCACAGAGGAGTCACTAGGCATATTCCTGACACAAACGTCACCTCTCTTTCTCAGAAAGAGCTGAACCATTTTTGCTTTGAAAGTCTCCCACAAACGGCAGCCTGAGCTAGACACCTGGCATAGACAATGTTAGCATTTGGCAAAGTTCTAAGCAACTGAAAAAGGGTCTTATAATGGGAAATGTTGGGCAACCTTCATAATAGGTGGTGCTCCCAGCCCTTCCTATAAGAGACAGGTAGGCTAGCTGAGGATGGAAGGGCGAAGAGCAGAGCAGACCAGAATTGGTTTTGCACAGAGATAGAGAAATATATAAAGATTATCTAGTAGATAGATATATAATATATTAACTGATGGTAAGTGGTGTTTAATTTAGTCTCTGCACTGGGATGAAGTTTACCCTTAACTCCTTAAAGCAATGATCTATTATATTTTCAGCATGTTTTACCTCTTCCACAGCCTTGCATTAGTTAATGGCACCATATAATTAGAGATGATTGCTCCAGATGTAGAATTTGGGAATGGATATTGAGTGTCCCATTGGGGGCACCTACATTCATGGTTTGGCTTCGATTTGTTGTAAGGAGGGAAGCCATTTCCAAATGTATTCTCTGACTTGTGATATAGGAGATCAGACTAAATCATCTGCTGGTTCCTTCTGGCCTTAAAATTATGACATGGGTCAGGGTTTGGATTTTAAACCTCTGTAAAGATGGAGAGTGTTCAGCTATATGCATTTGATTTGGTCAAATAATAATGATGACTCATTAGCTGGTTGTCAAACTGGGGGGATTTATTTAGTGAAGTCCCACAGAGATTCAGTCTAAAGTCAGTATTTTCATTAATGACTTGGATAATAGAGTGCAGCGCGTGCTTATGTGGATGAAACCAAGCTGGGAGGGGTTGCCAGCACTTCCTGAGGGCAGGATTAGAATTAAAATGAGATTGATCCATTAGAGAATTGGTCTGAAATCGACAAAAGGAAAGGCAATAAAGACAAGTTCAAAATACTGCCCTTAGAAAGGAAAAATCAAATGCACCAATACACTCTGGAGAATAGCTAGCTAGGCAGTACTATTGCTACAAAGGAGCTAGGAGTTACAGTGGATCATACATTTACTACGAGTCAGCAATCTGATGCAGTTCCAGAAAAGACTAATCATTCTAGGATGTAATAGCAGTGTCACATTTAAGACAAGTTGTATAAACACCAGTCATGAATGTATGACGTTCTCCTGGTATTATCCAGACTGGTGATCTGCTAGGCCACTCCAATCCTTGGCTCTGGGAGGAAGCCTTACCCTGCTCTGCTGTGAGATCCCCAACACATGAGCCTTCCAAAGACACCCAACATGACAAACTTTGCGTTGGATACCACAGAATCATGTTATAAGGATGAACATGGTGGTGGAGGGTGTTCCCACGAGGTACAGAACATCACAGAATGTTCTAGGTATACTTGGACCTGCTTCGACTGTCGGGGAGAGGAGTGGACTAAATGATTTCCTGAGGTCCCTTCCAGCCCTACATTGAGAATCCTCAACGGTCCATCACATTGCTCCTGTGGTCTTGACCATGTTGTAAATCCTTGCATTATGCTTTTTCTTTGCTTACTAGTTTCCATCTGCCTTCAAAAGACTCACCCAATGATCATTCACATTTCTTATGTTGGAGAGGAATGGACAGGATTTCTGGGGAGTGAGAAATGAAGATATAAGGCTTGATCCAAAGTCCATGAAAGTCAAAGGGAAGAGTCTTATGAATTTCAGAAGACTTTGAATCAGGCCCATAAATACTAGAAGGGATTTAGGGGTCAGAACTCGTTTGTAATACTGGATAAACTAATGCAGTGGTCAGACAACATGGTGCAGAGTCTGATGATAAATAGATAATCCAGGAAACAATTTTTAAAAGGCACATGGTTTAACTTTTATTTAACAATACAACTAGATGTTAAAATGAAACTACGTTTGTAGGAAACATTTTTGAAGGTTGGCCGTAGCCTCGCTTTTCATCTCTGTCTACAGTATTTATATACACAAACGCACTTTCAACACTTAGTAATCTGCCATACAACTGCACTAGAATGAGGGTATATAAAGTCAACAGTGTTAATCTCCATCTTTATTTGGTATCACAATCTGAAAGCAGAAGAGTAAAAGAGAAACGTGAATGGGTCTTGCAAGGTGAACATTGCATTCATGTAAATATACCTGCAATTGAGGATGTGCTCATTACATTGATAAAGTAATGTCAGAGGCATATGGCCTAGTAGAGGAAGCAAGGCACGGGATACTGGGAAGTCCTGAGTATTCATAGTGGCTCTTCTGTTTCACTTGAGGCTTTGAGCCAACATTTTCAAAAGTGAACATTGATCATTGGAAGACACCTTCAGATATTTAAGGTTTGATTTTTAAAGCTATTGAATACCAGTAGTGACCATTGACATTATAACCTGATTAAAGTGGGCATCCAAAAATGGACTCATTCTCGAGAAGTGAAATTTGTCCCTTTGTATTTCTGTGCCTCAGTTTCCCCACCAGTAAAATAAAGATCGTTACACACAAAAAACACATTAAAAAACTATTATTAAGGTTGCAGAATCAAGCAATCAAAAACTAGGAAATGCCGGTATGGCATTTACCTGTGAAATTTTTATTCAGCCCCTTTCTACAGATGCATTTGATTAGAGCTGGCCAATTTATTAAATTTCAGGTCAGGAGCTAAACTAAAAAAAAATGAATAACAATATGGTCTGTTCAAAATGGAACTGATTTTTTCCCTCATCAAAACAAAAAATACATTTTGGATCAAGCAAAAGGTTTTGCTGAACCCAAAATTATTTTTCCCCAATTTTTCATTTTATTTTGAGTTGTGTGACAAAGCTCCAAGTTTGTACTTGTGGGTCCTGTGCTTCCTGGCAGATTTAGGGGCCTCAGAAACTCATCTAGGCCTCAGAGTGACCTCCCTTTCTCAGTATAATTGGCAAGAGTCACCGACTAGTGAGTTACCTTCATCACAGGCCAGTATGGAAGATGGAAAAGTGGGGAGCCCGGGCCCACCCTCTACTTCGGGCTCCAGCCCAGGGACCCTAATAGTATCAGCTGAGCTGGCTGACCTTTTAGGCACAAAACACAATACAATTCCCTGGGCTACTTCCCCACAGCAGTCCCTGCTTCTTCAAACTCCACTTCACCCGTACCTCAGGGCCTCCTTCCTTCAGTATGATATGTTGTCCACCCCTCAGTCTCACCAACAGCACAACTTCCTTCCACAGCTCCTGACACCCACACCCACCTGACTAACTGGGAGGTTTTTAACTGGTTTCAGCCAGTCCCTGATTGGCTTCAGGTGTCCCAATCAGACTAGCTGTTTCTACTCCTTTCTAGAAGATACTTAATTGGCCCCAGGTGTCTTGATTGGCCTGGAGTAGCCTTTGTTTGGCTATCCAGGGAACAGGGACCTGCACATCCTGAGACTAATGTACCTGCCTTCCAGCACTCTCCTATATCCTTCTGGTCTGACTCCGTCACAGTTGTTTTAGATGGTTGTTCACATTTAATTGGCTAAATGTCTAAGCTAAATTGTGGCTTGAACTGACAAGCCAAAACAAAACACTTTAAAATGGCTGAAACAAACATTTAGACTTTTCAATTATTTTTTTCAGCCAAAACTATTTGCCAGAATTGATTCAAATTCATGAATAGTTTCAGCCACCCCCCAATTCAAGTTTCAGCCCCACTTACTATTTGCTGAAAAAAGTCACCCAGTCCTAATTATAGTGTAGGCTTTAATTATATGATCACACTTGTTTTTCACAGAACCCAGGCCTCATTCTGGGCATACAATGGATGACGCTCACTTAATGATATTTGCTGACAGCAGAGGAATGATGCAGCTTGGGGATCTTGGGTTCCATTCCAGGAACTGAATTCTTCTAACCTCAGGTTGCTCAAATGAGCTTTTGCCCAGCAAGGCCTAGTCTTACCACCTTGAACTTCTCCTCATCACAGTCTCAGTCTCTCTCCCATTCGCAGTCACAGTGTCCTTGCCCAGCCAGTCCCAGTTCTCCCCTTTCTGGATTTAATTTCTGGGGCCAGTCCTGGACTCTGATATGGTCTTTCCAGATCTCTTATTGCTAGGATTGTTCTACTCATGCCAGGTGTGGAGCATGCTAGTGTGGATGGGATATTCAGGGAATGTAGGTGCTCGAATGGATTTACACAGGGAAACAAAAGGCCCATCCCTGACATAAGGGCCATGGCCCTGCCAGATGTCAGTTTCCAGCCCCAAAACATAAAGGCACTAGAGCTTTTCAAGAACCAAGGTCACCACAATTTTTTTAACATGGGGAAAACAACACATTTTCTCATATCATTATTCTCAGAACAGCTTGATAATTTTGCTGCAAATGAAAGGAAAAAAAACCCAAACCCTGAGGCATACACCCACCATGGAAGATGTCAAACCAAGCGATTAAAGTATGACAAAATTATTATAAGTAACTGAAAACAGGGTCTTATAATGAGCAATGACATGCAACCTTAATAGCAGGCTCCTGCTACACTAATTTTTCCCTATCTCACTGGAGTACTGTGAGCATTAATCTGCTAAAGATTGCACACTGACTTTGTGATGAAAAGTGTAGTAGGAATCTGAAGTATCATTGTTCGTACAATGCAGCCTTGCCTGCTTTCATTACTGATTATGTACAGAGAAATTGTGGCAGAACATATGACGGAAAAAGGATGAGGAGATAATCTACTTGATATCCACCTTCAAAGGGCTAAAACAACATGTTTACACTGGATGCTGCATAGATAATGGCAATACCTGGGAGATGGTTATTTAATAGAATTCACTGTGTGGAATTTAGTCTGTGTGTGTGTGTACAAATCCCTATGCATACACACATACACACACACACTTTCTCTCTCTCCCAGTTTTCAACCACTAGTAAGAGACTAACACAGTTTTATTACCTAAAGATCACCATTCCTAGTTGAATAAGAAAAGGCCAAGCTAAGAAACGCTCCCTTTTATTGTGATGAGAATTTTTGCTGCCTGCCCTTGGACTGCAGGACAGAGCCCAGTCCAAAGACCGTTCAGTCGCAGATATTTCTCATTCCTCCCCTCAGCCACTCCTTGCTAGCCTTACAAAATGCAGAAAAGCCGTGATTCCCGTATTCATTCAGGGCTCAGCATTGCAAACACTCATGTGAATAATCCTTCCTCACATGAATAATCCATCTGATCTCAATGGACCAACTCCCAAGAATGCTGATTACTGCCATCAGTATGGGGGTGCATGATTGGGCCCGTAACCAGGTGCACACATTCTTGCCTGATTTAGGAAGACGCAATCTCTTCTCATTTTGTGACACGTTCAAGGGCCAAGATGCAGCTACCATTGATTTTATCTGAATGAAAATAGGGCTGGAAATTCCTTACCCAGTGTAGTGAATGCTACTGTAGGTATCCCCACTTAGTTTGGTAGGTGCTGCAGAAGTGGGCCCTTCCATTATAACTGGGGGTATATCGGTTTGGTCTGAGATTTGGCTTGATTTTTTTTTAAAGTGATCTCATTGTTTGGAAATAGATCAGGAAAATAATCAGGTAAACAATCTGTGAATATGTGTGTTGAATTATCAGCCCAGATTTCTAGCTGGGTGAAAGCTTATTTTTTAAAAAAATGTGTATTTGTCAATTAATTTATCAGACATTGTTAAATTTGTCAAATAAATTATTTGACAAATACCCATTCTATTTATAAATTCTCCCTCCATTAACCCTTAATTGTTATTCCTTTAGTTCTTCTCTACCGGCTAGTGCGAGCTTTTATACTGGATGTAGGGGGTGGGGACTTGGATTTTACTTTTTCTTTGTCAGATGTTGTTCTATGACAACATGTTCACTTCAAGGGCCTGATCTCGCCATGTCTCCCTGCTCCACCCCCCGCTCCCCACGTCAATGGAAAGCCTCCCACTGACTTCATGAATATTAGGATTATTCTTGGCTCCCCCCCACATGTAGTTTAAGGCTTAATACTGCAAAAATACTTCCGCATGTAAGTACCTTTACTTATGGGAGTAATGTTATTACTGTCAATGGGTCTTCTCAAGCGATTAAAGTTGCCCACAGGCCTAAGAGTTCGCTGAATTGGGCCCATTGAAAGGAAAATGAAAAATGAAGTAGCATTCCCAAACAAAGGCTTGATCCTGCAAACCTTTGCACACACGAGCAGTGCTCACCGGTGCGAGTGGTTCCATTGATTTTTGTTTATCCGCTGACTTCAGTGGCATTGCATTATGGGTCAGATTCTGTCACCCTTTGGTTGAGCAGAGCCTTATTCTATGAGGACCCATAATGAAGTGAACGGGGTTACTCACAGAGTAAAATGCTGCTGGCCATGAGAAAGGGGAGACAACTGGACCATAAAGGTTTATTTGAAAGTAGACCATAGAAACGTTAATAATAATTAATAATATTTGGATTTAGTTTCTATTCCTTTCATTTCTATGTTCTGAGCAGCGATTTCTTTCCACTCCCTATAAGCAATTGTAGCTTGTTATTGAAGACTGAAGTCAGGCTAAACTCTCATGGACTGCAGGGACAGTTTTGTCTGGTTAAGGACTTGAAAAGAGGGCTTACTGCATTACCTTGGGGATCACCTGGGAACTGTTCTTACCTAGGAACTGTGGACTAGGCTCAGTCTATACCTAGTTTTTGCTGACCTTTAATTATAATGATTTTTAAAACAATGTAGTTATAGTAGTAAAACTCTTTATATTGGTAAAAAGAAGTTTATGGGGGTATCCATTATTTCCATACATTTAATATGCTATATTGCTATAAGCACCTTTTAACTGGTATATCAGCAGCAACAACATTCTAGGCATCTATACTGCCACCCATCACCATGGTATCTGAACTCTAGGGGGGTTTGTCACTTTATATCTGCTTCTAAGCCACTACAGGTATAGACATACAAAAACTATATATGAACCAGCCCCCGGTAGAAAACTGCAAAAGGGACACCCTGGCTAAGCAGTAAAATTATTCTTTCCACTAGCCTGTTTTTGTTGTTTGTTTTTTAATTGACATGCATTTGGAATAGTAGTTGTCTGCACCCGGGCTTGCCACATGTAAAATGTGTTAACAGATCTGTCCCCTGAACAGGTCAATGTTGGAATGTGTTTCACCTTTAACTTTGGTGGATGTTTATTCTTTTATCGGGGTTTAACAAGTATTAATTCAAAAGGCCTTCCTGGCCCCTTGGCATATATTTGATTTAAACCACAATCTTTCCCCAGATCTCTTCCTTCAGGTATTCTTTTCAGTGAGCGCTCTTGTGTGTTACACACAGCCTCAGATATGGACAGCAGGCAGCAGTAGAAGGCAAGCAGGGCTTAATTTGTAAGGGAAGAGGTGCAAGGGCTAAAGCAATTTCTTTTTACATTCATAACTGATGCAGCAAGCCTGGGGCTATAAACGGCCAAGCCCAGAAGTGTCTGGGCTCAGCCCTGGCAAGGCCTGGCCCAAATTAAGCACCGAAGGTGAGTGCTTCAAGGGAAATGCAGCTGGGGAAGGGAGAAATCTTAGCCTGGTCAGTTTCCCAAAGGGTTGGATGCAGTCCCTGTGTACACCTTGCATTGCCTTGTGAAATTCTCTAGGAAAGGAAGGCAAACTTTCACACACACACCCCACACACCAAAAAATAGCACTACACCATTTAAGTGAGGTACTAAACTGGGATGCCATCCACCAGACCCCTGGAGTGCTCTGAAAGAAAGCTCCTTCTCCTGACCACTGTGAAATATTTAAAGAGCAATAGAAGAGAAAGGCCTGGCACAGGCCTTGTAATGCGTGTCCTAGTGACCCCGGGGAAGGATGATACAAGGGAGAAGCTGCCCGGTTCTGCTCCCACCCTCTCCTGCACCTGCTACCCACTGTGGGGGTGCTTGTGTGGACAATGTATTGTCATGTTGCCCCCCCTGCAGAGCGGAGTGTGGGAGCAAGTGAGATCTCAGGGGATTTTTGGGAGAAAGGAACTGATCCTCCCCCCACTCCCAGAAGTGAATAAGAGCCGAGGCTGAGTCCTGCTTCACTACTCCCTTGGCTGGCCCTGAGTTTCCCAAATCAAAGGGATCTCCCAGGAAGGCAGGATCGGGCCCCTGTCTCTCGCTGCGTGCTATGCAGCGCCGGCTAATTTATTGCGTCAAACAAACCTAAGGACAGTTTCATTTAACGTTGTTTTGCTTGGTTGGTTGGTTTAAAGGCAAGAGATCAAAAAAGTCCCCCCCCCCCCGGCCAAATAAAAATCCTCAACCACGCTGGGAGAACAGCACTGTCAAAAGCCGTTTAGAAACGCTAAAAAAATTTAAAGGAATAGCCTCCTCACTCCTCTCCCTTCTGTTTATAATAACACGTGTGTGTCCCCCCCGCACGATACACACACACCCTGTCTCCAGACTGGAGCGGATGTACAATGCCGTTGCCTAACTGCTGTGGTTTTCTGTGCCCCTCACTGTTGCTCCCTGAAATGATGGGGTGGCCTGGGCTGGGTGGGAGGGGAATAACGTAAAACTCTCACAGCTCCCTTCCCTGCTTCAAATTTGAGTCCAGGCAAGATGAAGATTCGCTGACGGATGAATGGCCCGGTTCTGAGAGGAAGGAATAATAGTTTTGTGTACACACACAGAGAGAGAGAGAGAGAGAGAGAACACACACACAAACAGACACACACAGAGAGAAACACAGAGACACACAGAAAAACACACACAGAGAGAAAGAGAGAGAGAAAAAAAACACACCGAGAGAAACACACACAGAAACACAGAGACCGAGACAGAGAAAGAGAACACACAGAGAAACATACACACACAGAGAAAGAGAGAGAGAAACACACACACACACACACAGAGCAAAATCATCCAAAAAGGTCCCTTTCTTTTTCGGGCCAGGTAACTTGAAGTCTACAAAGCAGCTTTCCTCTCTCCTCCCAACGTTTCCCTTTCCGTGCCTGTAGCATCAGCCCCACCAGCGAGCCTCACCAGATTTCATTGGATTCTAAGAAAAAAAAAGGCTTTGAACACGGGTAATACCCTTATTTTATTTTTTTTTAAAAAAAAACACACAACAACTTGTGCTTATGGGGGTTTGATCTGGGTTTTTTGCCCCCTTCGAACGACAGGAAATGAGCTCTTATTTATTGAATAGAGTGCAAGGTAATTGTCTATCATGCATTGTTCGGACAAGCATCTCTCAGCCCTGATGAGAACCAAATACGTTTAATGTTTCCATCAGAGAGAGAGAGAGAGAGAGACCGACTAGTCGGCTGGTTTGTGAGTCGAACACGGAAGTCTTATCTAAGCCGCCTCTTCCCCAGTACGGAGAGTCCCTTACAGCGCACTCCCGGCACTGATTGTATGGAAAATAAGTATCCTCATCAGCAGTAGACCTATAGCTTCCCCCTTCCTCTCCAAAGACCTACAGTAATACAGCCCCCCACGCCTCACTGGATGGCATAATAACATAACTAAAGAGCAAGCAGGGAATTTTTTTTTTCAGATGCAACAAGATCAGAGAGAGAGAGAGAGAGAGAAAGAGAGAGAGAGCGATTATCCAGCCACTACAGTAAGAGCAGCCTGTGATTCTGAGGCTTCCTCCTTCTCTGAGCTGCTTTTCTGATCAATTTCATCACCCTCCTCATCCTATTTCATCGAATACTGAAGCCAGAACACCTTGGGGTGCCCCCCACCTCCCCCCCGGCAAAAGGCAGCTTTCCGGGCGTTGGCTGAAATTAAAACACGCCGGCGATTGATCGGGAGGCTCGCAAAGGGAAAGGGAAGGTGGGGAAAAAAATCATCATCATTGCTCCTAAAAATGCAATCGCTCCCCTTTGCTCACTTGGCACAATAGAAATTGACTCGCTCTCCAATAGCCATGCGCCTGATGCTATTTATAGCCAGGGGCTGGGTTGGAAGGTACCATTGAGCTTCTCCCAGGCAGGCAGACGGGGGATGGAGGGGGGGGGGGGCGGCAGGGGAGGAGGAGGGGGTTTAGCCAGGGTAGAGGCAACAGCAGAAACCCCCTCCCTCCGCCCCCCAGTCCCTCCCCTGCCCCTCCACAAGCGCGCCACCCCCTAGTCTGGCTGGGAATTTGAACCGCTCCAGCCTGTTTAAACGGAAAGGACACAGATCCTCAATGTACAAAAAAAATAATAAAACCCCCCCTAGACCCAGGGAGCGAGGCGGAGAGGGAGGAGTGTGTGTGTGAGTGTGTGTATGTGTGTGTGTGTGTGAACGCGGGAGAGAGAGAGAGAGAGAGAAGCGAGGGTGGGGGGAAAAGGCAAAGAAGATTTTCTCTATGTATATAAAGATGGCCACGTTAGCAAACGGACAAGCAGACAATACCAGCCTGAGTAGCAATCACACCAACCCCAGCACCAACGGGCACATGAACGGATTAACCCACAGTCCCGGAAACCCGGCCACCATCCCCATGAAGGACCACGATGCCATCAAGCTCTTCATTGGGCAGATCCCCCGCAACTTGGACGAGAAGGACCTCAAGCCGCTCTTCGAGGAGTTCGGGAAGATCTACGAACTGACGGTGCTGAAGGACAGGTTCACCGGCATGCACAAAGGTGAGCTCCCCTTTTCCAACTTTCCCGGGAGAGCCGGGGAGTTTGGGGGGAGGGGGGCGGCCAGACCCTCCTGGACAGAGACGCAGAGAGAGAGAAGGGGGGTGTGGGGGGGGAACATCGCACGCGGTTTATTATTATTATTGTTGTTTCATGCCTTGCCAAGCTTTTGCTTTTGCTTTCCGCTGCGACGCGATCGCTGGAGCCCGCCGGAGAGCACCGGGAGGGAAGCGGGGCTGGCCAGAGGCAGCTGTCCACAGACTGGTGGTGCTGAAACCACGGAGAGGGCTTATTTATTTATCTTTGGTAGCGGCACATTTACACCCAAGGGGGGAGGGGTATTTTACAGCTCTTCCTTATGAGATCCAGGATCTCAAAAGACAGGGATGGGGGGAGGTTGAGTTAATTTTTTTTAAGGGTGGGAGAAAAAAAAACAAACGATACGAGAAATCCCAGGCAGGGTTCTATACAATTGCAAAGAAGATGGGGGGGCTCATTAAAACGGGGGGCTCATGAAACACGACGGGCCCCCCATTAAAAAGCGGAGGCATTCGACTCTCCCGAGCAAACGTAGCATTCACACACAGACACTTTTTTTTTTTTTTTGAGCGTGGATGGTAAATTCTCCGGGCATGTTAGAAGCGATCGGCAACTTTTTGGGGTTTTACAGTAATGGTCTGGAGCAGCGTTTGTGTAGCGTTTCCTTCCGCCTTCCTCCCCCGCCCCGGGCTTAGTTGTAGCCGCGGAATGGGGTCTGCAAATGTTTCGTCCTCGGGGCTGTTCTGTTCGGAGGGGTAGTTGAGATCAGCAGCAGTTTCCTGGTTTGAAAGTAGGATTAAACTGAATAAATTGAGGTGATTTACACAGAAGACCCGCTTCCAAACCGGATGCGTTGGTAGCCCAAATGAACGACCTTCTTAACTCCTGATTTTATTATTATTCATCATTATTGTTGCTTATTCATTATTAGTGGATGTTATTTTCGGTAGTATTGCTTTGAAAAGAGGATACAGCCTGGGTCAAACAGAGCCCACACCCAAATGTGTGGTCCCTTTCGATCCAGGGCTGGGGGGAACTCAGATGTATGGCATTAGGGTTTAAATATCAACTTCTGTTAACCCAGCAAGCTCTTAGTGGGCAGAGTCCCGGAGAACAATTGCGTTGGGTTCATATCTCTTCAGCTTGCTTGATGAGTTGTAAATCTTAAAGTTAACGGCATGTTTAGCAGTCAACCTCCCCCCACCCTCCCCCACACACCCCACCTTCCCCGGAAAAGAATGCAAGTACAACCCAATATCCAAGAAAACAATATATAGAGCAAAGAGACTGGGGGGGGGGCATATACCTTACAGGGCATTTTCCTTCCTCCCAGATAATCAGTCTAACCTAGGGGCTTTTTCACCTTTCGGTCGAGCTTCCTAGAAACCCCATCGAGGTTATTGTTTGATGTTTATCGTTGAACCAAGTCGTCGATAAAAATAAGCATCCGGAAGGCGAGCTCCTAGGAGATCGTCCCTAGCAGAGGAGGGTAGCTCCAGTGGGCGGTGTGTGTGAACGGAGCGGGTTTCTTTCTTAAGAAAGAGGAGGCAATAATAATGAAGACTGCAAACTTTACCACCCAGCTTCGCCTGAATGCAGGGCAGGGCAAAATGCAGCTTTGGCTTGAGGTTTCTTCTCGTATTTAGTCGGTAATTATTTCTAGCTCTGGACAAACGGCAGTGTCTCCCTATTTTCTATCCCACCCATCTCGCCCTGTAGATCAGACATGGTCCGCAGGGGTGTGTGTTTGTGGGCAGACCTAGAGAGCGAGCGCTTATCGTGCCTGAATAACGGGGAGCAAATATTCCTGAAATCAGCAAGCCGCCCGACTTCATTTCCCCCCAACTCTATTTAAAGCTGCCACCTCGGAGGGGGTATCGGCCCGGGTGGGTCATCGCGGGCTGCTCGGGAAAACCAAGCTTATTTTCAGCCTCTTAGAACTTCTGGACTTCGGAGCCGGGTTGGAAAAATGCTGATGTTATTGTCATGGAGCGGGGCTAGGCACCTAGGGTTGGAGAGATCGGTTTTAGGGAGAAGTGTTTGGACTCCTTAGGGGTGATCCTGCTGATTTATTAGCTAATCCTGATAAAAATGTGCCTTTGGCTACCTGAAAAAAATACTTTCTTGCCACTGGTGATTAATTACTATTTAACATGACGGGGCTTTGAGAAATTAGGATAGTGTTTTGCTTCTATTTTTTTAAATTTATTTCTCACTCCCTCGCCCCATTTTCTTTTTTTCTCATCTAAGTCGTCAGCAGAAAGCAGAATATTAACTCAGATCCCCTCCCCCTTGTTTGGTTGGCATGGTTGAGGAATGGCATAAAGACCCTACAACTTAGACCCAAGAGCGTAGGTTGGTGGTATAAGAATCCCAGATGCCTTCCACAACTGCTGCATAAGGAGTGCACCTTAACTGATCCCTTTTCCGTAGTAGATTTCAGGCTCAGACTTAGCTGTGGGGGTATCCCAGTGAAGGATGTCAAGGGTTAATGGGAGCTGTAATTTATTTAACTGTGTGGAAAGGGATCTATGTAATAAATACATAAATAAACTTGAATTATATTCATAAAAAACCAACAATCCATAGAGTAAAAAAAAAAATCATCAAGATCCGTCAGGAGTAAATCCACTGAAATGAATGGATTGGACGTGTGCGTCTCAGCAATAGTAAAAAGATCTCTGTAGGCTGTTTGTGACGGGGGAATTGAAAAGAGTAGATCTAAAGTCACAGATTGTCCCTCGGAAAAAAAAAATCCACCCGAAAAGCTGATGAGCTCTGTTATAGTCATTCAGCCTCTGACATACAGCCCAGATAGAAAGAAATACATTTGTTCTGCAGGCACATGTGTGTAAGGATTGCCTGATCCATGCTCAGAAAGGCTTTCATGGCATGATCTTAACCCCTTAACCCTCCATCCCCCCATCATCCCTCTCCTTCCTCTCTCCAATGGGGCAGGGACACACACTCAGATCCTCTGCAACTTTATGGTGGTGTTGGGAGAGGTTTGTGCAGATGTTTCACCAGTAGAAATCTAGGCAGCTTTGACCCACCCACACTGACACACACATACACACACACAAAGAGAGAGAGTCAACTAATCACAGTTGAATCATTTGGCAAGCCATCCATTCATAACTTCCCCCCTCTTGTCTAGCAGCAGAGTATGCTTAAAGGCTGAGTTACTGGGAGACATAAAGGTTAGTGCTCTCTGGACAGCCATATTATAATGCATTATTTGAAGTCATTTAAGGCCCATTTTAGTGTAATATTTGTGAATTAATGTAATCAAAACAGAACTGTCCCAACAGACTGAAGCAGCCTTTCCTACTGATGCTAACTGGTACCCAGATCCTGGTGCGGGTATTAATTTGAAGCACACAGGCCTGCATAATATTCTATTTAGGAAGTCAGAATAGATCTGTGTATCCCGCTCTCAGCTGCAATTCAGTGAAACACAGGCAGGTTAGTGCACTTAAAAGAGAGAGGTTGTGGGGGCTGGTAGGTACAGCATTGTCCTGAAAGCTACAATGTCCTCTTAAATTGCCTCTGGGAAAAAAAAAAAAACAAAAAAAAAAAACTCAGAGAAAAACCACCATGGCAGTCACATTGTTAGGATGATGTACTCAAATGACCCAAATCTCACTCAACAAATCAGGAAAGGCAGCTAGCAAGATGCAGTACCAAAATATGAGTTCATTTCCCTTGTTTGTTATAGTCTCTTCTCAAAAGCATGACTAATTTTGGAATTCTAGACACCTGGGGTAAAGGTACGCAAGGCTTATTTATATTCTACCACGAGAGAGAGAGAAAGAGAGAGAGAGAGAGAGAGATTGCTCAGCATGATATTGGGTTTTCGGATACCTCAGAAATTCAAAATAATAACAGTGACTTAAATTAAGAGGCACGATGGACGGATTGATTATAAAGATTTTGAGAAGTGAAAATGTAGTCAAAAAGAAATCCAGGTGTTGAATAAATACTTCCATAATTGAAACATAAGGTCTGCCTGGCTGAACACAATGCACATAGTATTTAGCGCGGTAGTAAAGCAGACAAGTTTTAGGGAGGAGAATGCCACAAATAAACCGGAACAAAAGAGTGGAGGCTTTATGCCTGCTGTCTGAAGAACAATTCCTGAAAGCAGGCAAAAGACAATTGGATAGCTTGATCTAAGAGAGGAAAACAAAACAAGCAAAAGACAGACGAACAAAAAACCTCAAACAAGCCTCCGTACATTAACAACATCCCACGTAGATGTATTTATACCTATAGACATTTTATGTCAAACGAAGAGCCCAGGTTGCTTTGCAAATTAAGATACTAGATTTTAAGTCTTTCTTTTTTTTTTCAGTGGCCTGGACATGAATTCTCATTTTGTATAGCACCTGCACCAGGTCCTGTTATGGCTGTTACCGTTATGTCAGAATTTCCAATACAAACCCCAATTTTTAGGGGTCCCTCACTTGGCTGTTAAGTTTTGCACTTAGTTGCAAACTTGTTTTCCTCTCCATTCCCTTATCAAATGAAATAAGAATAAATATAATGTGCTTACTTTATAGTTATATAACTGGGGGTGGGTGAGAAGACAGAAAATAAAAGTTTGTAGTTCTATGTGCTTTTTTTTCTAGAAAACACTAGAAACATTGTCACAGTTAGGACCAAGGCTGTGATCCATTTAGTCCACTCTATGGACTCCGGCAGTGGGCAGTGCCAGATGCTTCAGAGGCAGGTGCGGGGCGTCCCGAGGGGGATGATTCAAACTGGCTATTAGCAGAGTCATGCAGGCAGTGGAATAGTCTTGTGAGGGAAGCTGACGGAGTCATGGGGAATTTTGCCCAAGAGAAGAGGCAGTAAAGCAGCAGGAAACTGTGTCACATTCAATAGGAATTTGGATACAACCCTTGGAGAGGGAGGGCGGATTTAGGAACTTCTGGGTGTGTTGCAGGTGGGCTGAGGGCGAAAGGGCTGAAAGATGGAGGAAGGGCCCTTCTGGCCTCGAGAACTGCAAATAAGCAGCAACCGTTTTCAGACAGGCGTAAGAGAGTTTTTTATCATGTATACCGTATGCGCATGCAGGCCAGCCGCATTGACCTGGCAGACCATGACAACTCTGAAGGAGCTGTTATGGTCCCTCACGTCAATCGAGTGTGACTAACAGAGGGTTTCTGCGACAGGCAGTAATGGTTTCAAAGCAGAAATGATTGGGGAGAGATGATACCTGCATTGAAAAAACAAACAAAACAAAAACCAAAGAATTCCAGCCACTTAAATATGTCTTGGCTGTAAAGTTACAGTAATAGTCCAAAACAGCAGAAGGCCATGAATTTCATAGTAGCTCACCTGCCAACTCCTTTGCATTTGTGCCCTACAATACTTTGTCCTGATGTTTGTCCAAAGCAGGTGGACAGTTACATGAGCTAAGCTGATCACAGGCCTCACAGAGAATGGGACTATGAATCTAAGCATCCTGCTCTCTTTAGCACCAAGGGCCAGCCTTCTCCTTCCCCTATGGAAGTCAATAGGAGTTTTACTCTCTGCTTCAGGGATCAGAACTGGGCCCCAGGTTTGCAGGCAGTCAGTTACCTCCCCACACGAGCCCCGTGCTAGCTGTAAGGGCAGCATGATTTTTAAAAGCAGAGAGTGGTGGATTTCCATAGTAAACCACAATATCCCCGGTCGATGTTAGCAGCTGTCCTACACTTCCAGGGCTGAGGTTGTCTCTTTTCCTTCAATGCAATAAAGTAATACTCAAAGGAAGAAGGGAAACCAACAAGAGAAACAACTCTTATTACAAGACTCTTCCCCACTTTTTCACTCACTGATGCCACAGGGAGTTGTGCCAGAGATAGTTGTGAAGGCCTGCACCTTAGCTATTAAAAATTGCAATGGGGATGGGGAGGGGAAAGGATCATGGCAGGTAGAAATTAAGGTGGTTACCCTGCTCTAGCTCCATGGACTGAGCTGTGGTCTATATTACAGGGATCTTTCCCTTCCTGAGTCCTCCAGATGTGCCATGGCACGACTGAGATCTCATGAACCGATATTCTGCCTGCTCTGCGCTGCAATACTTGGTGTGAGCTGAAGTCAGGGTGTCAGCTTGGGATTTGCATTTGGTTGCTTTTGTCACTTTGAGCCCCAGCCTGGATGAAACATGCAGGTGAATGCAGCTTGTAATGCGCATTCATTATACACAACTGACATCTTCTCTAAGGAAGAGAAGGCTTATTATTTTAGCTGCTTAACATAAAGATGGATGGGAACACTAAGCCTCTCCAATGAAGTGCCTGACCATATGTAGCGGCTAAAAATAAATAATATACAGCCCTCTCTTCTATGGAAATGAATGGAAAGACATATAGATATAGACATTGTGTTAAGTTTGTCAAGCAGGAGCAGCCAAAAATATTGATCAAGGCAAGGGGAAAAATTGATAATGAACTGGACTCCAGCAAGGTTTTAATTGACAGTGACTTTCCTGAGCCAGCTTTGGACAGTGTATATAAACTGACCACAACGGAACTTTATTGCAAGACACTCGCCTTTAATTAATTGTCACCTTTGTTAAGATTGGCTACAGATCAAAGGTTTAAAGATACTTAACAGGTTCTTAGTAACAAACCCTTAACATGCATTAGAAATATCCGACAGCTGAGCCAATGAGGCATACAGATTTCGATCTACCTCGCCCTTATCTGTTTATTTCTCCCTCCTTTACTCGAACAGGGACAATCATGGCTTAACATTAACCATTTCATAGGACAGGAACACTGTCGATGCTCTTGTCACTAGGAGTCTGTTGTTATTGAGAGAGATGGGCTGTAAAGATATAAGTTCGAGTATTTTGCAGGTAGTGGATCACACCAATGGCATAATGGATAGACTAGCAGACAGACAGAAATATTCTCCACACAATCCCTTTTTCCCTTACAGCTGTTTAAATCTCTAATTCTCTTCTTTAACTCCAGAAAACCTAATGGGATGTCATTTGTATGGAAGGTGCTGTACTGAATAGAGTTGTCTATATCATGTTTATGGAGAGAGATATACTAGTGCATATATGTCTCTATAGGTATACACAATCATAAGTATATTATACACACATGTTCATGAAAGCACATGCTTAGTATACACAGGGATAAGTACTTATGTGTGTGTGTGTGTGTGTGTGTACAATATGAAAATAGTCATGGATCTCTCTAAATATTTCACTTCTTTAATGCAAACATTATGGAAAGCTTATTCTTAGGTGAAAGTGACAGGGGACTTGACTTCTTGGAATCAGTATATGAAGAGTGGAAAGTGATATGAAACTGTTTGTTCATTGTGGTAATTTAATGATATGGTCACACCTAATTAATCCATGTCTGGTTTATGCGTAGCGTGTCTGGATCTCAAAAATATTTAAAGATAACCAGGTTGACTTTACAATGTGCTGAACGTGTGGCTTCTAACATGAGTTTTCTTCAGACAGAAGAAAAATGGAGCTTTGCAGACAGTATTAGTCTGATTAGATCTGACTGCATACCTGAACAGTTTCTAATACAAATATCTACACATATAGTGCGCACACAGTGCAGGCATGCATACCTGGATATAAAGGATAGACTTCTCTTTGCACTAAGTTCCTCTTCTTTTCAATCTCTAAGGGTAGATTCACCTCACACAATGGGCATCACTCACCGCAAACACACAACTATCTTTGCAGGAGTCGACAGCTTTTTGCAGGTAGATGAATAAAGCGGCATCAACCTAATAATATCCCTATAAAACAGTGCTTCTGTACCAGGATCCAGAGGGATGAAGGTTTTCAAAAGATCAAAATATATATCACAGAGTTCTTGTAGAATTCCCATGATTACGTTTCCTCTACATAATGTTCTAATTCACCATTTGATCAATTCTAAGGGGACAAGAGTTTTAGCAGAGGCAGGAAGAAAATTACTTTACTATCCTAAGATGTTTGAGAGTGAATGAAAATCACACCTGAAATTTTATATAGTAATACAGTCATGGGCTTATCAATACTTCTTTAAGGAAACTGACAGCCACATAGGAAAGATTCTGTTCTGCGAACAAAGGTCGCAATGCAGATATTCTTCATTAATAGTATTGATGGTTTCGTTGACCAATCTAACCAGAGACTGTATAAAGTAACTGCTATAAGAGTCACAGGAGGAGAACAATTCAGAATGTACAAAATTGTCCTGTAACATTAATAATATTGATTGATTCTAATAATACTAAGGTACAGATGGTTTGAAGCACTTCTTTGAAACGCCGCATGTGAGACAGGTTCCTTTCCTGAGCAGATTGCGTTGGCTTGAAACTCTTTGAAAGCTAACACAGTGAAAACTCTGCTTCGCTGCCTATTAAAAGCAGGGCTCGTCCCTTCCCTGTTATTCAGAGAAAAGAATTTTCACCCTGTCCAAACAGAAAGTGACCCACTTCTCTGCTATTCCACATCTCTCTGTATCATTTTTTCCACATAAGATTTTTGCATGACTATATCACAAGGGGATCATAAACATTAGAAATAACAAAGACTCTTTGGGCTACCTAGTCTAGTCCTTATCAGTGCATGACTGATCCCTAAGAGCAATTTTGCTTTGTTATCCTACATGGTGATGCAGATAAAATGTATCTGGTTATTTTCCTTTATTTTTTTTTCTTGTTTTTAAAATATTTTAATGTAATTATTATGAAAAGAATCAAGAGGGAAGGAATGCATGCACTCTCTCTCTCTGTCTCTCTCTTTTTACAAAACAGATAAGGGCCTGATCCAAATCCCATTGAAATCAATAGAAAGACTCCCGCTGATTTCAAGGTGTTTTGGATCAGGCCTCAAGTTAGAAACAGTTTTGCAGGCTCTTGCTCATGAGACAGGAACTCTCAGTACTGTAATATGAAATGTGACGGCCTTAAGATTGTTAATTGTATAAATCTAGACACGCAGACCGGCTTGCTTCAGAATCTCCTAACTACTCCCTCTTCAGCTATACGCTGTCTTATCTAGGTTTGCTAGTTCATTCATTCGGTTATACAATTCAGCTCAAAGTGTCTCATTCTAGTTGCCGTACGGTAGCTTCGGGATGGTTTGTCTCGCATTATTCCTTGTTTCAGTCTAGAGGGCAAGTGTTTTCCTTTGGCAGGGGTTTAATTGCTTTTGAAGGCTAATTATTTGATCAGATTCAGTCTTCCATAATACATGGATGAGGGGTCTGTTTTTTCACTCTCTTCTGTGACATGTGCAATTCCTCATTTACGTGATCCCTCCCTACATCAGAATTTTTTTTTCTTTTAAAGAAGACAAAGAAATGTAGGTCTCATTCAATAAGCTGGCAGAAAAAAAAGTATTTTGGTGGGAAAGGAAAGGTTGAAAACCCTTGCAAAAGTCTTTAGAAGACATTATTATTACATTGTTATTTGCAAGAGATGGTACATAACTGATGTAGAGGCACAGCAAATAAATGTTTTACAAATGATTTTATTCTAAGTTCATCATGAGCATAAGGGATAAAAAAAAGTAAATAAAGCCAACCAACGCATCAATACATTGCAGGTGAATTTGCACATAAAGATGTTGCTGGAGATAATGGTGATTTAGTGGTAACAGGTTTTACTTTCTGCTAGTGGGGATACTAAAAGTTAAAGCCATATTAAGCAAAACAAAAGAAAACATTGGTGTTCATCCTGTACTAATCACTACTGGCTAATATATGGCAAGGCTGCCCTCTTCAAAGTGCTGCCAATGCTTTCTGTTGTTTTCCAGCGAGGGACGGAGTACGATCTAGCAGTTATGGGCTCACCACGGGCAACCAGAACTCCTGGGTTCTAATCTTACCTTTGATAAAGGCTCACCAATACAACCTGAGCGGGTCGTTTAAACTATAAGGCCTGATCCAAAGCTGTGGAATCCAGACTTCGGTGGGTTTCGGACCATACCCTTAGCTTCTTCATCTGTCAAATGGGAATAATCAGACTTCTGAGGGATGCAGGGATCTGATGTGGGGCTTAATCAATACTCGTAAATGATTTTGAGAATCTTAGATGAAAGATGCTAAATAAGGGCAAATTATTGGGACCAGAGGAAACACCCAAACCTGAGTTTGGGCTTTCAAACGTGGGGACAGGAGGATGAAATGGTTCTCAAACATTTTGGCTGAGCATCTGTTTGGGCCTGCTGAAGCCAATTGGAGTTTTGCCATTAATTTCAGCAGAATCCGGCCCTTTCTTTGTAAGACCAGTGCCTTCAGGGAGGTACTCCTTCACTAACTCAGGATCTTGAATGGAACATTTTAAAATGAATCCTATAGGAACTGCGTATTGTTATTGTTATTGCTCCTTAGGGAGCTGTATGGCTCCAGGCACTGGGAAAGGCCTAGGCCAGGCCTTTCTGCTCTACGGGCCCGACGCAAAACCTGTTGATTTCAATGAGCTTTGGATCAGGCTTAAGCTAGCGAACATGGGTCAGTGGTGACAGGAAATTGCTCCCACCTGATGACTCCCCAGCAGGTTAATTAAATTGGTGGCGTCTGTCCATTGGCTAGGACATGACCCAAAGCCCATGGAAATCAAGGGAAATTCTCCCAGCTGGCTCCAGTGGGCTTTGGATCAGGTGTCTTGTGAACAGAAGGCCATTTCACACAAAACTATCACCATTACGGGCATGAGAGGATAGGAAAGGAGGCCACGGAGTGTGAACTCTCATGGTCTTTCCATAGCAGAGTGGTCCAGTGTAGGGGAGGAGCAAGGGAGACTTCCGGGTTTCACTGTGTGGGTAAACAGAGCATTCCAGTGGCCAGACTGTCAGATCGGCGTGAAACTCATTTGAAAATCATGTCAGTTGAAAGGGGTTTTTCAGGGTATCTCTGACACTAACCAGCTGGCAACTAATACTAGCAAATAAAGCAGGTGGATTTTGGTTTTGTTTTGTTTTGGGGTTTGTTTGTTTTTTTTCGCTACTACATCAATATCACATATATAATTTCTCATCTTCTTCATGCTCACCATTTTGACAGCCCAAGGCAGAGGAAGTGAGGTTGGTGGAATGGTGGTTCTGAATCAGCGATGGCACAAACCCACCCCTCCTGCTTTTTCAGCCTTGGCTTGCTTGCAGTCAGGATGATCCGCTTTTCTCCCTGATATTCTGCTGAAGGTGGGAAGGCAGGTTTGGTGTGCACACAGCATGACAGTGTCTGACGGCCTGAAATCCAACTTAGTTTCCGTTTCCCAGGCCCTGGGGCAGCAGGGAAAGCTGGTGTTTAATTATTTATATTTTTACTTAGCTTTACCGACAGCATGAAGGGGAAGAACAGTGGGTTCTTGTTTGAAAAGAAGGGCTCTGGGTTCCCTCCAGTTTGGTTGCTTCACCAATAGGGGATGTGTGTGGTTTTTTTAAAAAAAAAATGATCGTTCGCTACTGACTGGTTTATAGGTGGGGGCCACGAAGATGCTGCTAGAACTTGGATTCAGCCTCACTATTCATAAAAGGATTCATGTACACACACACACACACACACACACACACACACACACACACACACACACACACACACACACACACACACACACTCCCCTCTGGCCTAGTGACCCTGCTATGCTAGAGAACTAGTTTTCATTGCTGGGCAAGCAGCTCGCTCCCTGGGCTCAGTTCTCAGACCCAGGCCTTTGCTTTCATTTCCCAAATTCAGTTCCCAGGCTCGTCCTTTCTGGGTCTGGTTCCAAGGTCTGGCTCCTTAAGCTTCATCCCCAGGTCCTGTCTTTGCCTGCCGGCTGAAGTGTCCAAGTGTAAGCTCTTGCTCCAGGAGCTCAGTTCTCGGGCTCACTCTGTCGAACTCCAGGTTCAATTCCCCAGGGCCCCACGCTTGCCTCTGAGACCCATGTCTCATGGCTACCTGCTCACTTGTCACATTCACTTCCCAGGCCTGTACTCCCCTTCCCCAGGCGCTCACCGTCCTGACCAGGTTCCTAGATCCACACTGTTGCTGCCCAGGTTCCCTAAAGCCATGCTAAGTTCTCGCCTCAGGCTCTTGCCAGCCACCGCACATGCTCTGTGTCCATTCTTGGATCTGCAGTTCAACTCCTGTCACTGAAGCCTGTCCCGTTGCTTCTCTGCCCTCCACCAGACAGGCAGGGCTTGAGGCATGCTCGGTATTTGTTCACAAGCCATGCTGCTCTGGTCAGGTGAAGTAAAAGCCATGGCAAGCATTAGAAAGGATCGGACTCTATCCATCCAAACCAGTCTCAATGAAGGAGGGAAGGGATGCAGAGAAAGCATCAAGGCTCTGTGTCCTCCTTTGAAGATCAAAACACAATACAATGTATCCAAGGTGATATAATTTCACCATTTTTTAAGTCAAATCAACACAAGATTTCTCCCACCAGAGCAACGATCCCTTATATATTTTCCACAGGATTATGTTTTCCCTGCAGGGCAAGAATGATGCTTCTTACAAGCAGATTTTTCTGTAGTTCTAAAGCGTTTTCATATCTTAAATCCTTCCTCACCCCGCCCGGAAAAAAAAACAAACCAAAAATCAAAGAAAACATCTGAGAGAAGGGAGGCAGTATAGTCTAAGCTGATGGGAACTGGGAGCCAGGAAGGCAGTGTTCTGTTCCCAGCTAACATCCTGTGTCATCTTGAGCAGTCTTTAAACCAATCTGTGCCTCAATTTCTCTGTGTGTAAGAAAGAGAGCCACGACTCTCAGCTTTGCACCGATCGTTATGTGGCAAGCATCTGCCTGGGTTCAAAGTGTTTATTATTATTATTAGGTCTGGCTTAGGTCTGGGCAGAAGATCTGGGCATTTCTTGATCTGGCAGGCCCGTGCATAGAGCACCTAAGCTAAAATCACCTTTCTTACTACCTACTCTGAAAGCATTAGTGGCTGTTTCATAAGCCGGGACAGTCAAGGTGCTCTGATCCTGCAGAGCTGCTGGCTGTTTTCTGCCACCCTTAGCTGTGTTCCCTTGCTAACTCCATCCCTGCCCCTGCCAGCATGGGCTATTTGTAAAAATTCTGCTTGTGCGCATGTGTGTTTGGGTGGGAAATGGCAAAAACATCTCCAAGCTGTCAAGCAAGGTGTGGAGCATGTTGTAATGTATTTAGCAAAGGATAATGCAAACCACAGGAAAAAAGGTCCAGAGAGGAGGAGAGGAAAAGAACTCAGAGCCAGGGGACGGTTGAGTGTTTGGAAGGAAGGGGATTTCTCCCCCACTACTAATAAATCACTGCCCCACCTTTGTCTGGGGCAGGTGAATACATTTCCTGGTGTACTGCTTGTTTGTTTTAGTAGAGGCCAGCTGAAAACACAGAGCAGTTGAAAGGAATCCAGAAGCATTTAGCAGCTTCTTTTGAGAAGGCAAAATTCAAGTCGCACAGTCAGAGGATGGAGATTACTTATGCTTGGCTTTACTACTCGGGAAAGTGTCGGATCATCTATTCAGATCAGGATAGTCAGCTATGCCAAAGGTTTAATCAAATATTAAACATGGTCAGTAAACTTGAACCAATGTTGGACGTGCAGTGGCACCGCTCTCTTTCAAGCAAGCACTCTGGAGGAGAAAGTTTTCTCTCATCGCCATCCGGCTGGGCTTTGCTGCAGGCAAAGAGAGCTTGCTTTAGACATGCACACATCTATCTATCTAATCTATCTATCCCCATACACCCATCCCCCCCTCTATCTATGTCTTTGTGAGTCTGTGTGCATAAAGAATGTTCCTAAATGTGAGACGTATGTACATACATACACATAGAGAGAAAAATTGTGTGTGTATATGTGTTATGCAGTCTCACATAGGTAGACAGAACTGTGTGTGTATGTATATATATATGTGTGTGTATATACATATTTACCTACAGGTATATGTATACACACACACACAAATCTACCTATATCCTGTGTAAACGTGTATGTGTACATATGGATGGTATATCTATGCTCCAACACTTATTTATTCTGATTAAAGGGGTACTCTGGGATGGAGTGCTTTGCCGGGAGTTATGGTTTATGACTTTCCTCTCCCTTCTATTATTCATTCTCTCTGATTTTTATCTAATCTCTCTCTGATTGTCCTGGTGCAGCTTAATAGCCAAAGTGAATTTTTATTACATCATCAATATAATCTCCAGATAATCAGCATCTGTGTGCGCTGCAGTGTACCCGTTAGCTTTTCATCCGTGTTCATAAATAATAAGAATAATTTGGGTCTGTTTTTTTCTGTTTTGGTTTTTGGTACCAAGCTAAGAGCTCCAGGTGTAATGCTTCCCTCCAACTAGCTTGTTCTTGCAATTTTATAACCCACTATGTCAGATCAGCCTGACTATTTCCCAGATTAATTTTTTGGTACCTTACATTTAAGTCACAGATCAATTTATACGTGTATTTTCTGTGCAATAGAGATGTATGTTAATTGAACTCTAGCATTACACTTCAAATGCACCCATGGACCCCTTTGTATACAATGTGTTCATCACAACAGTGTGCCAAATTCTTTGCATCCACATCCACAAATGCAAGCGCACGCACACACATACACCCAGACATCTAATCTATAGCTTTCCATCCTACACTTGTGCCGATCCCTTTTCATTGATATGGTAACCTCTAGTTGTAGGATCAGGAAACTGGGAGGCAGGATTCCTCCATTCTATTCCTGATTTTTTCACTAGCTGGCTGTGTAATATTCATTAAATCACTGAGTGCTGAGAGTTTTGCAGGTCAAGTCCTTAAAATTCATTGTACCTCAGTTTCCACCTCTAGAGCCTGAGGTCCAAATAAATGATCAATGCAAAGTAATGCAGTGGAAAGCTTAATGCCAGCTATCCATACAAAGCGAGGGGGTCTGAATTAGATGCTACCACTAAAGAAAGTGATCTTGGAGTCATTGCGGATAATTTTGTGAAAATATTTGGTCAATTGTGCAGCGGCAGTCAAAAAAGCTAACAGAATGTTAGGAACTTTTAGGGAAGGGCCAGAAAGTATGACAGCAACTATCATAATGCCACTATGTAAATCTATGTTGCACCCACATCTGGAATGTTGAAGGCAGTTCTGGTTGCCCCTATCTCAAAAAAGACATATTAGAATTGGGAAAAGTACAGAGAAGGGCAACAAAAATGAGTAGAGGTATGGAACAGCTTCTATATGAGGAGAAAATGAACAAGGAAGTGATATTTACCCATTCATGTAACACCCAGTGAAAATAGGCAGCAGGTTTGAAACATACATAAGGAAGTATTTCTTCACACAACACACACTCAACCTTTGGAACTCATTGTCAGGAGATGTTGTGAAGGCCAAAAAGCATAACTGTGTTAAAAAAGAATTAGATATGTGCCTGGAGGATAGGTCCATTAATGGCTATTAGCCAAGGTCAGGGATGCAATCTCATGCTCTGGGTGTCCCTAAACCTCCAACTGACAGAACAATTTATTGACATATCAATCCCTTCTTTCTCCTGAAAGCACACTGATTCTGCAAAGCCCGACAGGGAGAGTGCACCTACAAGTTAAACGCTGTCTTTATAAATTGGCATCCTGGTTCTTTAAGATTGGACATTCATCCAGCACATACACTGTAAAATCTGTGACTGAACCGACGGGGCTGGAACACCGAACATGAGCACATAGCCAGAGCTCAGTCGAGTAAAATACAATCAAGAAATACAAATTACATGCAGCTGGGTACACCCAGAGTATTTCAGATCAATGTACTATACAGCAATGTACCCAGGAGGGTGGATACCTATCTCTTTAAGATAAAGTGGAGTTATAGCACATTGGCTCCCATCCAGCAAAGCATGTGGTTAATTTACACATGTGAGTAATCACACTGAAATCAATGAGTGCTTTGCTGGATCCGAGACATTGAGGCCTATCTAAGGTATATAAGGAAGTTCTAAAACTAGTCAAAGTTTTCTGAGATCTGGTGAGAAAGCATAGCACTGTGACTCGGAAACGATGCACTTTAGGCTGCAAGCTATTGCAATCGTAAAGGAAGCTCTCAGCACTGTGAATACATGTTATGGCTCATCCGACAGTCTCCCCAGCGTTTCCTACCTCTTAATAGACTTTCTTTCTGGCTTTCCGCACAGAGAGTGACAGGTCAGAGTGGATCAGGCAGTGGTTTCGGTTCCTGCAAAAATGTGGCCATGAAAACAACACCACAGTTTTCAGTCTCATCCAAAGTTTTCATTTTGTCAGCCAAAGCCCCTCCCAAAATTTCATCAGATTCAGACATTTTGGTTGGAAGAAAAAACCCCTTTATTCTAGAGGGAAGAAAAAATGTGCATTACAAAATTTCAACCAGTTCTATTAAAGGTTAAATAATATCCCTATTCTCCTCCTATGCCTTCTGCCCACAAAAATCTTTAACTAAGGACTCAGTCCTGTAATCGCACGGGGTGGTGTGGAGAGGTAGCAGGGCTCAGCACCTTTCAGAATTGGGCCTTGGCTCCCTTTAGTGCAGGAGACTGACTCTGTATTCCATGTGAACAAGGATGACACACTGTCTAACGTGTTCCAGCTGATTTGCATGTCTTTCTGACTTATTTGCTTTTTAATTTATTGCATGTGTATTGCCATGGTTTATTTATTTATCCCCCCCGCACAAACCAACCATCCCCGAATCTACCAGCTAAATCCTGTGGGGTGGTACGAAGGCAACCTCATCCTTGACAAAAATCTACCTTGAAGAATGAAGAGCATTTCCTGTTTGTAACTGGGAGACATGAAAAAGAACGCATCACTTAACTGAATTTGCTGTTCATCCGAGCACTGTTTATGGAGATTTACAATACCTCGCCTCTGCAAAGAGCTCCATTGCGCAGCGAGCACTATGGGATTTTTAGGTGGCAGTATTAGCCGTGGTATTAAAAATGCATTGGAAGGCATGAGGTGGGAGATTAGTTGGATAGAAAGACCCATGAATAAAGGGTTAATTACATTCAAAGAGGCCATCGTAGGGAGCAGAAGAGGCAATAGGTTTCTTTTCTTCAAAATTTACTAAATAGCTGGAAACACAGTTTAATGAATTTTAATGGGATCATTCTGAATCCCATGCATATTGCATCTGCTGACTGTAGGAAGTCAAGGTATTGTTGAAGGGAAGGGTATTGCCCTACTTTACGTTTCACAGTTTGGCATTTTTTTAAAAAAATCCCTCAACAAGCACTTTATTCAGAAAATATACATATCTATACTGATTCAAAAAAATGCCCTTGCAAATGGAAAATCTTGCACTGTCTGGCAGTCCACAATACCAGAGATTATTCTACCATTCCTAGGCTCATGTGCTTTTCATTACTGAATCAAATTGTGCCATCAAGTTAAAGGTGCCTTTAGCATCTATCCCTACAAAGGAGCCCTCTGTCATGGAGTCATAGACTTTAAGGTCAGAAGGGACCATTATGATCATCTAGTCTGACCTCCTGCACAACACAGGCCACAGAATCTCACCCACCCACTCCTGTAGTAAACCTCTCAGCTATGTGTGAGCTTTTGAAGCCCTCAAATCATGGTTTAAAGACTTCAGGGTGCAGAGAATCCTCCAGCAAGTGACCCATGCCCCATGCTGCAGAGGAAGGCAAAAAAAAACCCAGGGCCTCTGCCAATCTGCCCTGGAGGAAAATTCCTTCCCAACCCCAAATACGGTGATCAGCTAAACCTTGAGCAGGTGGGCAAGACTCACCAGCCAGACACACACAAAAGAATTTTCTCTAGTAACTCAGATCCCACCCCATCTAACATCCCATCACAGGCCATTGGGTATTTTTATCGCTAATAGTCGGAGATCAATTAATTGTCAAAATTAGGCTATCCCATCATACCATCTCCTTCATAAACTCATCAAGCTTAGTCTTGAAGCCAGATATGTCCCTTGGAAGGCTGTTCCAGAACGTCACTCCTCTGATGTTTAGAAACCTTTGTCTAATTTCAAGTCTAAATTTCCTGATGGCCAATTTAGATCCATTTGTTTTTGTATCCACATTGGTACTGATCTTAAATAATTCCTCTCCCTTCAAAGTATTTATCCCTTTGATATATTTATAGAGAACAATCATATCTTCCCTCAGCCTTTTTTTGGTTAGGCTAAACAAGCGAAGCTCTTTGGGTCTCCTTTCATAAGACAGGTTTTCCATTCCTTGGATCATACTAGTAGCCCTTCTCTGTATCTGTTGCAGTTTGAATTCCTCCTTCTTAAACACGGGAGACCAGAACTACACACGGTATTCAAGTAAGGTCTCACCAGTGCCTTCTATAATGGTACTAACACCTCGCCTGATGCATTCCAAGACCGAATTAGCTTTTTTCACAGCCATATCACATTGATGGCTCATAGTCATCCTGTGGTCAACCAATACTCCAAGGTCCTTCTCCTCCTCTGTTACTTCCAACTGATGCATTCCCAGCTTGTAACTAAAATTATTTTTATTAATCCCTAAATACATGATCTTGCACTTTTCACTGTTAAATTGCATCCTATTACTATTACTCCAGTTTACAAGGTCATCCAGATCTTCCTGTATGATATCCTGGTTCTTCTCTGTATTGGAAATACCTCCCAGCTTTGTGTTACCCACAAATTTATTAGCACACTCCCACTTTTTTTGCCAAGGTCAGTAATAAAAAAGATTAAATAAGACTGGTCCCAAAACTGATCCCTGAGAAACTTCACTAATAACCTCCCTCTAGCGTGACAGTTCACATTTCAGTATGACCCATTGTAGTCTTTCCTTTAACCAGTTTCTTATCCACCTTTCAATTTTCATATTGATCCCTGTCTTTTCCAATTTAACTAATAATTCCCCTTGTGGAGCTGTATCAAATGCCTCACTGAAATCAAGGTAAATTAGATCCACTGCATTTCCTTTGTCTAAAAAATCTGTTACCTTGTCAAAGAAGGAGATCAGGTTAGTTTGGCACGATCTACCTTTTGTAAAACTATGTTGTATTTTTTTCCCAATTACCATTGACCTCAATGTCCTTAACTACTTTCTCCTTCAATGTTTTATCCAAGACCTTGCATACTACAGATATCAAACTAACAGGCCTGTAGTTACCCGGATCACCTTTTTTCCCTTTCTTAAAAATAGGAACTATGTTAGCAATTCTCCAGTTATATGGTACAACCCCTGAATTTACAGATTCATAAAAAAGTCTTGCTAATGGACTTGCAATTTCATGTGCCAGTTCCTTTAATATTCTTGGATGAAAATTAACTGAGACCCCTATTTATTCCCATTAAGCTGTTCGAGTTTGGCTTCTACCCCGGATGTGGTAATATCTACCTCCATGTTCTCATTCTCATTTGTCATCCTACCATTGTCCCTAAGCTCCTCATTAGCCTCATTAAAAACTGAGGCAAAGTATTTGTTTAGATATTGGGCCATGCCTAGATTATCCTTAACCTCAATTCCATCTGCAGTGTTTAGTGGTCCCACTCCTTCTTTCTTTGTTTTCTTATTTTTATATAGCTATTGAACCTTTTACTATTGATTTTAATTCCTTTTGCAATGTCCAACTCTACAGGGCTTTTGGCGTTTCTCAGATTACCCCTAGATGTTCTGACCTCAATCAGGTAGCTTTCCTTGCTGATTTCTCCCATCTTCCACTCCTTGTAGACTTTCTGCTTTCTTGTAGTCACTTCTCTGAGATGCTTGCTCATCCAGCTTGGTGTACAACTCTTGCTTATGACTTTTTCCCTTTTCTTGGGATGCAGGCTTCTGATAGTTTCTGCAGCTTTGACTTGAAGTAATTCCAGGCTTCCTCTGCCTTTACATCCACAAGTTCTTCAGTCCAATCCACTTCCCTAACTAATTTCCTTAATTTTTTAAACTTAGCCCTTTTGAAATCAAAAACCATAGTCGCAGATCTATTTTGGTTTATCCTTCCATTTAGTTTGAACTGAATTAGCTCATGATTTCTCGAACCAAGGTTGTCCCCTACAACCATTTCTTCTACGAGGTCCTCACTACTCACCAAAACCAAATCTAAAATGGCATCTCCTCTTGTTGGTTCATCAACTACCTAGTGAAGGAATCCATCAGCTATCGCATCCAGGAAAATCTGAGCCCTATTATTATTACTAACATTTGTCCTCTAGTCTTTATCTGGGAAGTTAAAGTGTCCCATAATCACACAATTTCCATTAGTATTTACTTCATTAAAAACATTAAAGAGGTCTCTATCCATATCCAAATCAGATCCCGGAGGTCTATTGCACACCCCAAGCACTATCCCAGGGGAAGGTTCAGTAGCTTTCTTCCTCAGTGTGGTTTTTGCCCACACAGACTTTGTTTTATCCATTCCATCATTTCTTATTTCTTTACACTCTACCTCATCATTGACATACAATACTACTTCACCACCTTTGCCTTTATTTCTCTCTTTCGTAAACAGCACATACCCTTCAATACCTATACTCCGGTCATGTCTACTATTCCATCATGTTTCTGTTATCTCTTTAATATCTGGTTTCACTTCCTGCACCAATAGTTCTAGTTCCTTCATTTTGTTGCCTCGGCTCCTCACAGTGGTGTACAAACATCTTAATTTTTGCGGTTTGGCCTTGCTCACATTCTTGATGCAATTAGGCACAGACATTCTACTGCCGGTATCACCTATGAGACTGGTATCTACACTACCCTTCTTCCTTATGTCCTTTTTCCTACCCATGGTATATCTTCTCTTACTTCGTTTTCTTCCTTCTCAATGTTAAAAGCCGGTGTTGCGATTACCTGGACATCTCCCAACCATCTCCCCCAGCTTACTAGTTTCAAGCTCTCTTAATCAGTTGTGCCAGCCTCCATCCCAGAAGTCTATTTCCCTTCCTACTCAGGTGAAGTCCATCCTGAGAGAACAGTCCTCTGTCCATGAATGCCTCCCAGAGGCCATACACCCCAAGCCTTCCTTATAGCACCACTGCCCGAGCCATCTGGTAATCGTCATCATCTTGCCACATCTCTGTCAAGAGTTCTGCTCTCAGTTACACCGTGTCAATCTGGGGTAACGGATTTCTTTTGGGATTAGACACGTGCAAACGAGAGCAGAATTGGGCCCCTTCTGGGGTGGGGCAGAAGGAGAGAGATGGAAGAAATTTCTCTTGTATTGAAAACATAGGTTGTCTGGGCCAGCATCAGGAGCTGGCTGTTCATTTCCATACGGGCTTCAGCAGGGGCATTAAAAAGAGAAGCTGACTCCGGTAGAACACAGCCAACATGATTGTACTTTCCTGGCCTGTGCTCCCCTCTCCCAGGCATGGGAGAGCATCTGATGTGGCAGAACATCACAGACATTGACAGGTTCAGCTTTGTAGGGCCCATATGAGGTAAGTCAGTAGCACCATTCCTCTTTGATACAGAGGGAAACTGAGACAGGAAAGGTAACATGACTCTCTATGGAGTGCATCAGAGTCAGGGTCAAAACACAGATTACAACACAGGAGCGTCTGGCTTCCAGTCCTAACTAGCCGCCTGCTTCAGATACCAGGGGAATGGGCAACCTAGATGTATCTGGGCACCAACTTGTGTTCTGCATATAAGGCAGGACACCATCTCAGACAGCAGATCAAATGAAACTGTTCACTAAAGGGCCAGTCCTGAAAGGTTGAGACCCTCTCATTTCCCATTAAGGTCCTAGTTTCTATTTCCACTGGAGTCAGGATTGGGCCCTTTACAGCCAGAGCTTGTCTACACAAAAGATACACCACTTTAACTATATCAGTATAATTAAAGTTATAGGTTATGGGTAAGGAATGGTGTTCCTAGCCTCTGTTTGTCAGAGAGTGTAGATACATGGCAGGAGAGAGATCACTTGATCATTACCTGTTAGGTTCACTCACTCCGGGGTACCTGGTATTGGCCACAGTCATTAGACAGAATCCTGGGGTGGATGGACCTTTGGTCTGACCCAGTATGGCCGTTCTTATGCTATTAAAGTGATATAGAGCCTAGTGTGCATGCAGTTTTACTGGCATACAGGTGCCTATCGTGGTCTAGCTTATTCCCATAGGGAAGGGACATGAAACCAGTATAATTGCATCCATGCTAGGGGTGGTACTGGTAGAACTATTCTGGTTAAAAAAAAATCACTCCCCTAACTCATCTAGTTATACTGGATCAAAAACTGTCTGTAAATGAAAAGTCCCAGAGTCTCTCAAGATAAGTGACCAAAAACGTCTGAAGAACAGAGGTTGCCTCATGCTGCAAAGCTGGGATCTAGGGCTCTTCACTGCTTGCGAAGACCAGTGAGCTTGTTTAGATCTGGGATTTTGGTTTGACAAACCATGAAGACAGGGGCCAGCTACCAAATTCAGATTTGGATCTTCTTCCCCTATGTTCGGGGCGCACAGATCCACGTTGCCTTTTTCAGACCCATTTACTTACAAGCAAGCAGCTCAGGACCTGTTTCAATGGCACCGATATGTTACCCAGGCAGCTAAATGCCAGACAAAATGCCAGACACGTTACCCTAAATACCAGCATTCTGGGACCTGAAAGCAAACTGAAATACTTTGTCATCAAAAAGATCCTTCACCAGGCCGTTTACTTTGTTGATATTGCCTTAATTCAGCTGCAAGGAACCCCTGTCCCTCTGCGTCTTTCCCAGATATATGCTCCTCTTAGGACATTATCAGCTTGCCAGCAGGGTGCTTCCACACTGGCCACAGCTGCGTAGAAGCTGTCAGCCTTCTCCAGTGAAGTGTTAAACAATACTTCAGATGAGATCAGGTTGTTGTTTCTCTCCCCTCGCCCTCCTCCCCGGATGCTGCAGCAAGGGTTTTATGTTTTCTGTGTGCTAAAATGACACAAAGATGATGTTTTTTTTCTCCTCATACTCGTTTTTGGGGGACTGTTCTCTCCTGGGGTGGAAAAATCAGACAATTGGGCTTCTTCTACAGAATCAGAATGTACCGCAAGCCTTATGAGAAACTTTCTGTTTGGACCGATTGTTCTGTTCCTATCAGATGAGCATCCCTACTTACTGGTGCTGAGGCAACCCTGACCTACCTTGCGACCTTTGTGGAATTTCTGTCTTCGCTAGTTTCTTCTGTTTTACCCCCTCTTCTCTACATTCCCAATGCCGCAGCAACATACCCTCAGGAGCTGCAAGTCAACAGATGTGCATTCTATCTAGTCCTGCCTCTGGCTCACTATGTCAGTCTGGGGCACATCACCTCCAGAGAAAGTTTTCAGAAGGGACCACTAACGTTTTTGGTGCCTCCGTGTTTTGAGTGACCATGTTGACATGTGTAGGCATCTCCAGCTGGGCTCTCGAAATGAGGAGCCACTTTTGCAAATTTGGCTTCTTTAAAAAAAAATAAATCATTTTCTGCCTCAGTTTCCCTCTCTGCAAAATGGGGACAATCATACTTCCTTCTCTGTAAGGAACGCTGAGATCCTCCAGATGTGCTAGGTTTTGTATTACTATACCATCCAAGCACAGGGAACAGGCGTGTCTTCTCAGTGTTGTAGATATTGAATGAATAGATATCTCCTGGTATCCAGAACTGTTTCTGGGCTGTTGCATCAAGAGGGGAGCTGGCCTAGTTTGAAGACTGACCTGTGAAACCACCAAACTCCTTTCCAATTTCAGTCTTCTCATGCTGGGGATAATGATTGAACAACTGATGCCCGGGAATAAACTTTTCTCATAGAAGGTCTGTTTGAGCCAACCCTGTTATTAATCAGTCTGGATTTGTTATCGGAAGGACACAGGTCAGCACAGCTTGACTTACTGTGTCTCTCCGACACACCAGATACAATGCTGCCACATTGTGGCGTGTTCCTATCGGTTCTGCCGCACACAATGCACACACCGTATGCTTGCCTCCTGGAATGGAGCATTTTCACTGTCTCTCCAGAGAAGACGGGTCACTTGATGACCCACACGCCTCTCATTCGCACACACACCCAGCCTGATGTTTTTGCGCACACACCAACAAAAAGACCCCGCATCAATGATTGTAAATTACAAACAAGTTGCATGCTTCAAGAGCTATTTAAAGCCTGGCTGTTGGGGCTTCGTGCAAAGTCATATAGAATGTAATGGGTTTTTAGGGGCAGGCAGGATTTGACTTCCGTCAGTTGCAGATATAAAGCCGCTCATTGTAATTATCTATGCCGCTTGCGACTTAGTTCTCCAGACCCCTCCTCGAGTAAGGAGTTGCTCTCAAGGAGTCATGGCTGACGAAATGCTTGCTGGATCAGGCCTCTGGTCTTCCTAAAAAAATCAACCTCTTGTCTCTTAATCTACTGCCATGTTCCCAATTTTTTTCTCCTGCCCCTCACCCCTTCCTTCCTCTGAAAAATCCCAGAGCAGGGCAGGAAATTAACCCTCCGCAAAGAAGCTTTGGTGTCACACTGGGTTTTTACTCATTTATTGTACAGTGATTATTGGGGGCGGGGGCTGTAGAATGGATAGAGAGGGCTCGGCAGGGAGAAGAAAGTTACTTTATTCATTTAGTGGGCACAAGGAAGTTCCATCTCAGAAGATCCTTAAAGCAACCAACTGTGCTCACATGAAATAAACGGGTTGGGTGGGAACTGCTATCATCTGTCTGTGTATCCTTCAACGTCACAGCTTCTGCCTCGTATTAATATCTTCACTGTACCCCTACAGGGCTGGTTCTAGGTGCCCATTACTGGGGGGCAAGGATGGTACTCAGCGAGGTCTGGATGTCACTATTGTAGAAAACAACCTTCCAAGGGTTCCAGAGCTAGTTAGATCCTCAGAAACTCTTGGATTTTAAGCATGTAGAAAAGTAACATTTGGCTACTGTGTCAGTATTTTGTCATTGTCACATCTGCTGTTTAACACTGGATAACTCTGTACATATTTTGGCCTTTCTTACAGTCAGGGACACCTCGAGGATCATTTGACGGCTGTGTGTGTCCCTTTTTCCCCCTCCCCTGCTAGCGCTGGGCCTATGTCTGATGTTACCGACTGCGAGGTGCACTGGAGTATCATCAGTGTGTTTGGAGGCTGTTCTAAATCTAGGGAATAAATGAATGAGCTGTCCAGGAAGGCTGTCTCCAGAGCCATTCTCTCAGCTGCTCAAGGCTTTCTCGCTTTGCCAGGCCGGAGACGTCCCACTACAGCCTGGATGTCTCTGTTCCCTGCTTCTTTTCAGACACTCGGGGTTCTCTGCTGGGAACCCATTTGCCTGTCGGTATTGAAATATCGGACGAGTCGGGCCTTTGGGGAAACTGCATCCCACTGCGAGCATAGCTGTGCTCCAGGCCCTGTGCTGGCTTAGCTGTGTCGACACAGGTTAGACACAGAATATGCTGACAGAAGGAGCAATGCCACCACCGCAAAGGATGTTAGCTAAGTGGACAGCAGCGCTTTTCTGTCGGGTGTGTCTACCCCGAGGGTTTTGTTGGCACAGCAGTATTGGGCAGGGGGGCTGATTTTTTTCACATTCCTACCTGCCATAGCTATGCCAGCATAATTTTGCAGTGTACAGAGCCACTGTGCAGTGTGGATTTGTGTGCTTTTAAAACCCCCATGCACAGTGAGGCTACGTGATAATTCCTCAGCAAATACCCCATCAGCTTCTGAGAGGGTCACCCAGGACGCCTGCACAGGGCTGTCTCGCCATTCTCAGGGCACAGTTACAGCTCAGTTTTGGATGGTTACCCATTCATGCTCACAAGAGGGGTCACTTGACAGCCCCTCTGACTAGCGGATCATTGCCAGAAGCAACACGTGCACCTCAGTTCATGCAGTTCCTCGCATGCTGCAGCTCACCTCAGTCTTTATGTGGAGGGGTGAGGTGGGAATTCAGTCTCCAGTCAATCCTGGGGGTCTCTGAGGGTATGTCTGCACTGCAGATGGGAGCCGGACGGACACACCTCTTGAGCCACTGGGGGTCTGTCTACTCAGGCCAGGAGGACACACCCAGCTGCATAGTAGACCTGACCTGAGGGGGCGATGAATTGCAATCGGGTTTGTGGTGTGGACACCTGGACTGAGAGCCACCAAGTCACTTTGGTCACCGCACAACCATCAGGTCATAACAGGTTTGGGTAGGTGATGGATGGGACCGAATTTTAATGAGTTCTTAAATAGAGGCACTCTATCTCATCACCCATCCCCTCTCCACTGCTGCTTGATTTCCTGTCCTGCATTGCATTAAACTACACCGAGCACCTTTCCCCATGAGTTCTTCTGGAGTGATTTTGATCGCTCTGGAATTATTAATGCTCTTATTAGAAGAAGGACAGGAAAAAAAAAAACAGGAGAGAGGGAGTGTGGTTCAGTAATTAGCTCAGAGGAATGGGGACTAGGACTCCAATCCAGGAAAGCTCACACTGGGGAGGACACAATAAATAAAGCTCCTGGAGCACCAGTGTTATTCTGCCAACCTGACCACTCAGGATCATGCAATTAACCCAGAGAAATGACTGACGAAAGCCCTGATCCTGCAAACACACATGTAGTTGAGTGTCGGCCCATTGATGTAATTCGTATATGCAAATGGCTGCCATAGCAGGGTGTGAAGACACAAGAGGGAAAGGTGAGACATGATGCACACAGTACCGTCAAACATACAAGATAAATATTTTCAAAAGATTAGAGACCTTTTTCCTTCTGTTTTTTTTTGTTGTTGTTATAACAGGCCAGATCTTCAGCAGGTGGGACTTTGGACAGCTTCATTGAATGAAGCACCATTGATTTTCATCAGCTGAAGATCTAGCCAAATGCATGTAGTTGCAGCTCATAACAATAGGAGGCAGAAATGTGATTTTGAAGTTGATGATGTCCCTTCATCATCAACTCTTGTTAATTAAAGGCCAAAATAGGAACGTTTTATTCCTACTGATCAGCCACTACTCACGGGAGTAGCCCCATTGAAGTCAATTTCTGTGAGTAACTGCTCATCAATGCAAGTAAACTGTTCCCAGTCTGACCCTACCTATACTACAGTTGAAGTGCACTTGAAGTAGACATGGAAAACAAGTTTACTCTGGTATCATTGGTTAAAGCATGGCGTACAATATATGCATCATACTTACTTACTTTATTAACTTGGGTTAAGACTGCACTTTTTAGAGTGTATTATCTAGCTGGAGAATGCACCATTGCACATTATGAAGAATTATTATTTAGAGGCAGTATTAACTGGGATTTCTAAAGTATTGTACATTTCACTTTCTTGACTGTAAGTCTTTCTTAAGAACTGTTGTTGTTTCCCAGGTGAAAAATGACTTGTTGATATGCAGCAAATAGTAATGCAGTGTGATTTCCTTCTGGTTATGAATATTGGAGCAAAGTGCACATAATGGATGTGTTTTTTACATGGTAGAGGTTACATCTGTGTACAAAAACAAAGCCATTTTCGCAGTTACATTACAGATTAAGGGCTGTATTTTGCACTAGCTAAATCAATGGGACTTTTGCCACTGATTTCAGTGAGCAGGATTGGGAGCTGAATTGCCATTGTAATGAGTGACTAAGGAATAAATATTGACATAACTAGGTCAATAATGGTGGTGCCTTTTAAGTGCTAAAACTGTGCATTATAACAATAGTGGAGGTTTTTTCATCCACATTGTAACTGCAGTGTAGCTACAGTACCATGAACGTATCATCATTTATTTCCATTGTTTGTAGTACAGTAGCTTTCATAGGTCACAACCAAGATCAGGATCCCATTGTGCCAGGGGCCATACATACATATAATAAGTAAGACTTCCTACCCTGAAGAATGTTCAATCTAAATAGACAAGCCAGAAAAAGGATGGGAGTGGAAACAAAGCCATGGAAAGATGAAGAGACTTGCCCAAGGTCACTGGACAGCTCAGTGACAGAGATGGGACTAGACCATAAGTCTTCTAACTCCCAGCCCAGAGTCTTAGAGAGAAACGAGGAGTTCTATAAAAGCTACCCTCACTCCCCCCGGCCTCCCAAAAATGAGTAGAATCAGGCAAAATCTAACTAGAAATGCTTAAGCAAACTCCCAGGAAGGAATGTCAGCATAATAGGGAAAGGGATTTGTTCTCACAAAAGGGTATTCGTGGTTAAAGCAGCAGCCAGGAATGCTGGGATATGCCTCCAAGAGACACACGCTGGCATGGACCAGAAATGGAACCATTCCCACATGAACAGAGAGAGAGAGTTGTGTTCTGCCTCCGCGTAATACGTGAAATGTGTAAGTGGTTATGGTCCCCAGAGGCACTCAGGCATATTACTATATATAGGACTGTTCCCAAATTGCAGTACATCTTCCCTTGGCTGTAGCATTATCAGAGTACAGGGATTTTTTAAACCAGCCCACTCCAAGCTATTTTCCTTTGTTCACTGTGTAGCCAAGTGTTAATCATTGCATGGAAATGAGATAAAAATCCACGGTGGAAGTAATCAAAGGCAAAACATGTACATAAATAGAGAGGTTTCTGGGAAGCAACCATTGTGTTTTGTTTTTTCAAAGCAAAATAATAAAATTATATCTACTTTAAAGTGGTTTAGTTCACCAAAATGCCTTATTTGCCAGATAGTGGATAGAAATAGGTACTGATCATGCAATGAACTCTATGGGGATAACCCATAGACTTTAGTGAGGCTCTATGGGTATGCAACAAAACACTCATAGCTAGCCCGGATAAGCTGACTTGGCCTGTGGGGATGGAGCTGCAGGGCTATAAAATTGCACTGGAGACATTTGGGCCCAGGGTGGAATCCAGGCTGTGGGAGCCTGCAAGGGTGGAGGATCCCAAATCCCGGGCCCCAGCACAAGCCCAAAAGTCTTCCACGCAATTTTATAGCCCCATAGCCCGCGCCCTGCAAGCCTGGGTCAGCTGATGTGAGCCAGCCGCTGGTGTTTTACTGCAGTGTAAACATACCCTTCGAGACCCCAGCTATAGAGGTTGGCCAATTAGCACAGGAGGTCCTGTGGTCAATTCCATGTGTTGGCCAAGAGGAACTTGCCCTTTGCCTTCAAGTGTGTGGACAAAGAACACACTTTTATAAATGTTTCTTTAGGGGCCTGATTCTGCAAGGATGCTGAGAGCCTTCTGGGTATTCTTACACCTGCCTTGGAGCGGGGAGAGGTAGGGTAGGACCAGATGACTTCTTGTGGTTCCTGCCAGACTTACATTTGTATGATCTTATTATTCTGGTAGCTACTGATTTTCATCTTCTTTTGACCTATAAGGACGTTAAGATGTCTGGGTTTCTTCTCCCTCGTCTTTGCATCTGCAACTGATTTCACATAATACTGGTTCCAAATATTTCCCCCCATTATGTTAGGTTTTTTTTTTTTAATGGCTTCCTTCCTTTTCATTATTTTTGTCCACCAGGTATTTGTTTGGTAATTTCTCCTTAGGGATTAACACACTAATAGGCAGTCAACAGAACAAGAAAGAAAGAAACGTAAAGGATGAATACTTGAGAGAGAGCATTAATCTTTTCATGTCCTGATTCTAGTCCGGTCTCTCTGCTATATATATGTCATTTCTACCTGACACATCTACAGCCTCATCCTGCAAAAGGATTTCGGAGGGCTTTGTAAACATTAAGGGCACCTCTATACTTACAGTGCTTCAGGGCACAGCTGTATCAGTACAGCTGTGTTGTTGCAGTGAGTGTAATGGAGACATTCTGTTCCGACAGGACAGAGGTCTCCTCTCAACACGGAAAAACACCCCAACAAGCAGCAAAAGCTGTGTCTACAGAAGCTCTCCCGCCAACATAGTGCTGTGCATACCAGCGCTTATATTGACGTAATTTATGTCACTCAGGGGGGTGAAAGTGGGGAATGATTATTCGCACTCTTGAGCGATGTTTTGCTGACATAGGTGGTAGTGTAGACATAGCCTCAGGACAAGTCTACACTACCCGCTGGATCAGCAGGTAGTGATCGATCTATCGGGGATCGATTTATCGTGTCTAGTGTAGACACGATAAATCAATCCCCAAGCATGCTCCCCGTCCACTCCGGAACTCCACTGCCATGAGAGGCGGAAGTGGAGTTGACAGGGGAGTGGTAGCGATCGACTCGCTAGCATGAGGACAGCCAAGCAAGTTGACCTAAGAGATGTCGACTTCAGCTACGCTATTCGCGTAGCTGAAGTTGCATATCTTAGGTCAACCCCCCACCCCACCCCATTGTAGACATGGTCTCAGTCTCCCAATGGTCATGTGAGTTAGGGACGTAGCATCATCCCTATTTTGCCGACAGGTAAATGAAGGGAAGGAGAGGTTCAGTTTTGCAAGGTTGTACAATGATTCACTGACAGAGTTGTTCTAACCATTTCAAAGCATTCCACTCGTCCCTTTATGTCTATGGCCCCTATCCTGAAAACACTTACTTATACATGTGTTCAGTTTTAACCACATTAATGCTTCCATTAAACTCAATGGGTCTGCTTGCCTGTTGGACTTAAGCACATGTGTAAAAGTTGGCTGGATTGAGGTCTATATTGCTATGCTGGTGTTGTTTTCTCCTCCTCAATTTGGATTGGATAAAATACCATCAGATAGCATGTTCTAGTGTCTGAAAAACAGGGTGCGTGTGCAAATGTAAATGGGAATTCAAGAAAACAAGATGGCTGACAACAGACACATCAGATTGTGGAGGATTTTCCAAAAAAATACACCTCTGCTGCTCTTTTGAAGAAAGTTTATCTCTTACATATATAGTCCTTAGTCAGGTTTTATGTTTTCACTCAGTTCTTTCCCAGAAAAACTCTCCATCTATTTTGTCATTTAGGACTAATTTAGCACTGTATTAAAAGCTTTTGAAAAATATGTTTTTCCTGAAAATTGCTACAATACATTTTAGTAGGAATCTGTTAAAAGCATTCTTCCTCCTCTTGTGACTGTGTATTAAACACTTTTTCAGACTCATTCTTGTCTCTTCTACCAAGCAGACAATGGAGCTACTCATATGCATACAATTAAGCACAAGGAAAAACAGCTCAATAATTGTGTTTGAAAAACCTTGCATGCTGCTAATATTCCTAAATAACTAATGCCTGTGAATAAATTTACAAAAAGTTATGCATGCCTCTAGCAGTGTTTTAAATACCCACACAACACAGGAATGTATGAAAGCAAATCATTTCAAAGTCCTAACATGATCACACAATCTGTCCTCAGTTAGGCCCTGATTCTGAACAATTAAAGTCAATAGAAGGATTTTTATTGACTTCAATGTTCATCTGATCACATCCTTACTCCTCAGCAAGCTCAATTAATTCAAATGGGTTTCATGGGTGTAACTCAGGGCAGAATTTGTGCTCTAATATAGTTCTGATTATAATATTTCTTAGTAGACTTAGTTGGGAATTCTTTACCGAAGGTTTTTTCACCAAAAAAATTCAGTTCTTTGAAGCTGAAACTGTTCACAAAACAGCATCAGTTTGGACATATTTCCTGACAAAAAGGTTTTGGAAAAGAAAGTTTTGAAATTATGAAAATGTCCTGTTATCACATTTTCAAACCAATTTTCGGAGTCAAAACAACCTTTTGTTTTGAATTTTTAGTACATCTAGACTAATAAAAGATTTAAAAATGAAAGGAAAAGTCAAAATGGAAACAAATTGTTTCTGAATTGCTTCAACAAAAGTTTTCTATTGACCTGAGACAAACAATTATTTTGGTATTGCAGTTTGTGAAAATGTTTGAGATTTTAGACTTTTTGTCCTGATTCAGAAAAAGGATTCCTGTTGAAATTACTATACTTCTCACAGGATGGGAAAATCTTTATGTGCCCAGCCTACATCTTGGTACAGGAAATGCCTGTCAGATGCACTACCTAGAATCCTTCTCAGGAATGTAAGTGTATTTGTGTTTGGACAGAGAAAATAAAACAAGGTGGATTATTAACAGCAAATCTCAAGGTATTCACTTTACTATTGGTAATGATCTGGGACTCCCTCCTCAGGTCTCATGGTAGCACCTTGCTATGTTAGATACATACAGCAGAGGGAGCTCGTATTATTATTCAAAAAGGCCATAGAGTTGCTAGATTTGATCGTGAAAGGAGTATGTGGGTTGCAGGAAAATGCGGTTCAGAGGTTTAATAAAGCTGTAGTACTAGCCCCCCTCCCTCAGCATTCAAAAATCATGAATCAGACTGCCCCCAAATCACTTTTTTTAAAACAAATAGCCTTGGGGTCTTTTATTTGCCTTCTGCAGTTTTTGATCCTTTAGGGTTCATGTTTTCCAGCTTTTCTAAGCCAGCCCAAGGGCTAGACAAGTACCATTTATAATGAAAGATGAAATTCTCTCACATTTGCATGCTCCCAAGAAGTGGAGCTACCCTAAAAGATGCCAGATAACATGAGACTCCCAATTGGATCCTAAAAGTTGGAAAAACAGCAAAGGAACAACAAAAGGAGCCTACTGACTATTTATTCAGTGTATGGCAGCATTTTGAAGCTGACCTCTCCTGGTTTCACTGCCTCTCTCCTGATTTATTTGTTCTTTATCTTAAAGTCTCAGCTCCTGGAGTCATGTGACTATGAATCTCAGTTTAATTTTTTTAAAAGTTAGTTTCTAGCCTTCACACTTGTGGAGAAAAGCTTGAGAACACTATACCTAAAGGCTTGAGAAAGCAGAAGGCAAATAAAAAGAACCCTAAATGTAGTTATTTTTTTAAAAATAAACTCATGAATTTGAAGCCAGTCTCAGGATTTGGGTTCCCAGACTGATGATTTTTGAGTGGTTGGAGTTGGTAATAGTGCAATATACCCCCCTACAGGTAAAAAGAAATATGACACACACAACTCCTGGGAGACCTTTAGCAGCTGGAGCTGTGTGGAAAGTCTGCCCCACAAGCCAAACTGATGCATGATTCACGCTGGTTTCATGCTTCATCAGAGCCTGGCAAGTCAGGCCCAGATTCATTTTAAAGCCCATCCATCCTTTGAGCTGAGCCCAGCCCCTAGTTTAAGTGAGACCAGCCTGATGTTTGGTTTTACAACAGGTAAAACTTGGGATCTGGTTGAGAGCTGTCAGTGATGGGAAAGTTCCCTCTGAGAAGGAAACTCTGCCCATGTCTCCATTTAATTTGGATTCTTAGAAAAGTTTCTATTCACTGCTCGCCGGGAGAAGTGTGCTGCTGTCTAGCCCGGTCAGGCTAAGTGAAGTATAGGCTTTGTCCAGGCTCTCTTCTGAGGGACAAATTTTACCGCTAGGTGATGAACAATAATAACCAAACTTATCAATACAGCCACCGCCAGCTATCTACTCTGCTCATGCTAACAGCCTATGGGGAACAATCAATTCCCATCTCCGCCCTCCTGAACCCGACTCCCTCTTGGAAGCCTGGGAAAGAAAACAGGCCATATCCCATGATCAGGAGGTCAACAAACTTTGGTCTTGCTCAGGGGCAGTTTTAAAGACAAAATGCCCCATGGGCAAAAGAAGGGGCAGAGTCCAGAGCCCAGGATTTGGGGTAGGCAGTAGGAGGCAATGAAACAAACTCTGCCCTTAAATTGGTGCAGCATTTCTTGTTCTTTTTTTGTTAGTTATTTCTACCTTTTGCCCCTTCATGTTCTCACTTTTATTGTTCTATTCTTTCCTGTTCTTCTATTTTCTCCCTTTCTGTACCACTTCCCAGCTAGGGCCTGGACAGGAATCCTGAGTTCTATTCCCATCTCTGCTACTAGCCTGGGCAAGTCACGACACTGCTCTGTGCCTCAGTTTCCCCATCGGTAAAACAGAAATAATGATTCTGGTGTCCTTTGTAAAGCACTTTCAGATCTAATCACACACACATATACACACTGGACCCTACAGGCCTACAGTCATTCTGCACATGTAGTTACTGAAGTTACACAAGGTGTTGCATTTGGAAGGACTGCAGGATAGGCTAGTAAGTGCACTGTATGTAATACACAGAGGGCCTGATCCAAAACCCATTGAAGACAATGAGAATCCTTCTATTGGGTTCATTGGATTTAGACTTAGGCTCACACTGAGTAATTGAAAAGGAGTTTCTTCATCACTATCTCTATGCTCCTTTTAAAGCTACACAAAAGAGTCAGTTTCACACCCTGTATCTGAGCTTGCAAGCAAAATTATGGGCTAGTTTAGATTTATATTCAAACCATTCTGCATCCCCAATCCCCCCCGCCACATTGCCTCTTCCCCATCCCTCCCCAGAATACATTTGCATCCTTTAAATGAGCTTGTTTATTCTACATGCTGGAATATAGTTATCTGAATATTAATTATGGCTTTAGTGAAGTTCATCGGTTGAATGCAGGAATTGAGAATTCTTTCTCAGTTGCAGCCACCTGCTTAGATTTCTGTGTTTATCTGCTTCACTGAGTTTAAATCAGTTTCTGTAAGTGAAAGTCTGTTGCTTTGAGCAGATGTTAATGCTCAGAAATAGTGTACAGTCTGCTATTAGCATATGTACCATAATGCTAATAAATAGAGGCATGTAGCACCCTTGAAGGTGATTCTGATTTCGATCGCTCTCCCCTCCCTCCACCCAACCCACCTTCCTTTGGATTACATGTTGCCTGTAATCAAGAGACCCTTCCTCACCCCAGCTCCCACCCCTGGTGAGACTTTAGGAAACAGTCTGGTCTGTTTATACTACAGCGGGATGATTAATGATATTGTATATTGTAACTAAATTGTACCGCTATTATCATCAGGTCACAGCTGACAACTAGATATATCATCTCTGGGGTTTATATACAGATAACAGATTTAACTATGTGAGTAAGTGAAGGCTCGCTGTTCTGCTAACGCTAAAGGAAATATTTCCACCTACTGGACGTCGGTAATGTAGCGCAGATGGGGATTTCATTACAGCAGCCGCCATTGGGTACCACAGCCAGAGTGACTGGGGCATCGGTGGTATTCCTATGATCATCCATGGTTTGGGGCCACTACACGACAAGAGCTGTGTAAGCACATAGCTGCATGGAGTGTAGACATTTACTACAGAGATGGAGGGGTTTTTCCATCACTGTAGGAAATTCACCTCCTCCAGAGGTGGTAGCTAAGTCAACAGATGAGTTAGACTGTCAGTCTAGCTGTGTCTACAGTGAGGGAAATGTCGACCTATTAATGACCCAGAATGCGAGATTTTTCACAGCCCTGAGTGATGTAGCTAGGTCAGCCTACCTATAGGTGTAGTCCAGGCCTTTGTTTTTGTTTTCCCCCAAGGATGTGGAATAATCCATCTATGAAAATTGAATATCATTTAGAATAAAATGGGCACAGACAGCAGCCTTCTGCCAAATCTCCAATCAAAATGAGTGGGTGTTTGATGAGGTCTGGTTCATTTATTTCTAGCCTGAGCTCCCTGTATGTCCTCTGCCTTTCAGGGCAGGTCATGAAGCAGATCCACTAATGGAAAATCTGTTTTCATATTTTGTCTAGCCCGGTCGGAGTGGGGAGGGTGGAAAACCTCAGGAGAAAGCCAGGGACTTTAATCTTCCTAGCCTCATTTCTAGAGACCCCGGCTGCAAACCTTACTCCCGCAAGGAGTCGTTAATCTGCGTCGTCCCCCCACACCATCAACTGGAAGACTGGCATGAGTAAAGACTGGTCGTGTAAGTAAGGGTTTGCAATATCAGGCCTAAGGATTAGTTGGGAAAGCGTTGGCTAAGCAATAATTCACACTGAATGGAGCCTCTACCCTTTTTGCTACTCATCCATCAGCAACTGACACATGCCATGCTAAGTTTCAGCCTAGAAATTAATTACAACTGTTAATATCTAGGAGCATCTCTGGGCCAGACTCTGTCCTCATATGTATCAATATAAATCAGGAGCGTCCATCACAAAGTCATTGGCGTTACACCAGGGTAATCAGAATCGGGCATTTGATCAGAATCAGGTGCGCGGTGTTCATGGTGACTTACAAACAGTGGGCGTGATTCTCCTCTCCTGTGTAAACCTGTGCTGACACAGATATAGTGAAGTGAAGAGCAGGTTCAGGCTTATTAATTGATACTCACAACAGCCTTGTGAAACAAATAGGCTGCTATGAAAAGTCAGTGTTTACCCACAATCCTCCCACCATGATACAATACCTGAGATACCGCAGTATTTCCCTTGAACTGAGAAAAGGAAGTAACTGGTCCCAGATACTATGGTGCAATAGCTGTTGGTTTTCTCATGGCAATCATTATAGGCAAGTATTCATCCCATTTTCCGCATTGAAAAAGTGAGGCAGAAAACAAGTGATTTCCCCAAGGAGAAAGGGGAAGTAATTCAGTGTCAGAACTGTGGAGTTCCCAGCATGCAGTTCAGTGATCAGACCATACCTTTGACTGATAATTATATTAGATCTGATATCACATGCTGCCCATCTTAAAGACACAGTTACATTAATTCTGCCAGCAGGTCATGGCAGGAGATTTCACAATAGTCAGGATCGAAATCAATGGGAATTAGACACCTAAACATGCCGAAGGGGCTGGGCCCAGAGTGCGAAAGCTGCTCTGAAGCAAGAGTGGCAAAGCAGTTGTAACGGTGTAAGAAACTGACCTGGCTCAGCGCAGTCCAAATGGGTTTCTCGGAACATGTGAAAGCTTTGTAAGATCTCAGCCTTCACAGGACTCCGCCATCTGAATGCTGGGTCTGATCAAACGGAGCTTTCTGATATCTCCTCATCACTAACCCTCACACCAGCCCGCCTGATCATTTAACTTGACAGAATGCACCTTGCATCCAGGATATCCATCATTAAGACAGCTCTTGAGCATCTGATCAGAAGCAACAGGCAACTGGTGTCTGCGGGGCTTAAAACAAAGAGGAAAGCTGTCGTCTTTTTTTAAAAAAAACCCATTCCACAATTTAAGAGTCATAAAACACTGACTGATCCGTATCTATTCATTTTTATTCCACTGACCTTTGGTGCTATCTCTTTCCCTTTCTGTACTTATTGATCCCAAACTAGGCTATTAATCTTGAACCCGAAAAGATTAGAGATAAGTCAAAAAATGTTTGTTGTTAGAAGGGTAAAATTTTATCTTGCGGGGTACAGGGGGAAACAACCAAGCAACCCAAGGCAGGAGAGGAAGAAAGAAAGAAAGAAAGAAAGAAAGAAAGAAAGAAAGAAAGAAAGAAAGAAAGAAAGAAAGAAAGAAAGAAA